>CM059300.1:11107500-11625000 GCA_030340665.1 Neosalanx taihuensis | reverse complement strand
CAAGGAGACGTGCTTGGTTACGCCCTCTCCCCGTTTGATGATGCCAAACTGGCTTGGCTGGCAGAGGAGTGCCACCCTGGATGAGAGAAGAAGACGTTTCCTGCTTTTCATGAGCTTTCATGATTCGCCAAGATAAGAACTTTGAACAAAGAGTGACATTTTTTTGGGGTGACATGTCACTTGCACTCCAGAGACAAAGCTGTAGCAAGTCCCTCATATCCTTCCTCGTTTTTTAAAATATTCCATAAACAATTTGCATTTCTCTCACCTGAGGTCGATAACTGTACGTTTGAAGGAAACAGATTTTGCATTTGACGAATCTTTGCAATTTGTACCGATATCCTCCCAATATTGACGTGTTCCTCACTCCCCAGCACAGTAGAATAAGACCTTTTTCCATGTTTATATCGAAAGCTGAAAATAAGGCATTTACAAACATTTTGTAATATTTTTATAAGGAGTTGTGGACCAAAGGTTCTGAAACGTTTTTGAGTGACATTCACTTTTTGAAAAGTCGATGTTCAGATGATTCTGTGTTGAGGCTGTGTTGCGTGACGTTTTTAATCGGGGAGAGCAGCGGGGAGCGGCTGGCGGGGGGTGAGGGGGGGGTGGGGTGGGTGTTTAGGGGGTACGACATCATCAGCCGATCGATCGATTTGCTGAGTCACCTTAAGAGATGCAACAACCGTCGTTCGCTAAGGCACCAGATGGCGCCCGGCGTCGTTCTCTAGGCGGTCTCACCCGTGGTCATGACGCTTATTAAACCTGGCTTCCGGGCGAAGACTTCCTTAAAAAAAAAATAGGAAGGTCCTTTCGGATGAGGACTTTGTTCGTCCAGCCTTGAAGCCCAACCTTCTGTCCTTTACTCTGAGGAAGTAGATCTGAGAGGAACTTTAGAGAACGAGCTGAAGTCAGACCACGCCATCAACATATCTTCAGCATATAGGATGTTGACAATCATGGGTCGATTTGAAATTGAATTCTTCGATCTTGACTGTACATAGAAGATGGGGGTTTGGGGGGGGGGGGGGGTCGTCATGGAGGGAGGTCGAACAGGAAGCGGTACCCCCTAGACAACCCTAGACACAACCTGACAAACTGAGCATATTGCTGGTGTGAAGGGTGTGAAGCCCGGCCTGACATGGAACGACCCCCAGCCTGGATCTTGAGGGGGGATTCTGACCAGGAAGGTGGATGTTAGCGTCTTTAATGCAGTACCTCGTCCTGTTCTGCAGCAGCTCAGTCTAACCTCCGTGGTCTGAGGGGCCCCCGGGGGCCCCAGGCTCTGGAGCTCTATCTGGGACCCGGGGTGCATCCGCAGAATGCTAAGAGCCGAGAGACAGGAAGCCAAAACCACACTTTATACCTCCTCCTCCTCTAAGTCACCTTCTCTAGGTCCTCTTCAGTAGCTTTTGATACAGCTCTCTTACCTATAGAACAATAGTAGTAGATTAGATATCTAGTTGTACATATATAGACCTGTGTGTTTTCAGGTGACTGGGGGAAGGATGCAAATGTTTTTGTTTTCAAAAAACATTACAATAGCTTCATAAGCGCATTCCAATCATGGCCATCGTCCATCGGGTTATATAAATGCCTTTCCTTTACAAAAAAAAATCTGTGTGGTTCTCGTCATGCTATGTTTTACTGTAAAGCATCATGGTTTGGCATCGACGATTGAGCGATGGAAGGATGTGTTCAAATGCATTTCTTTGGTTCCTTGGTTATCATAGAAAAGACCGAACGGTAAATATGTGTTTGTGGCCAAAATGATGGGTCATATGCGAGAGAGCAACTCTCTCTGGTCCAGACTAAAGCCAGTCCAAGCCCCGCCCAGGTCCAGAGGACAGGGGGCAGCTGGCAGGAGCTCTGATTGGTCGAGCGCTGTGCTATCTGTGACCAGGGCTGTCACATGTGGTTTACAGTCATGTTTTGAATCTCATGTGAGTGCCAAAAGACTGCACGCACACACAAAAAAAATATTAAGCAGACGAACAAATGCAGCAGACATTTGTGTGTACAGTTCATGTGTGTCTGTGTGTATGCTTGTGAAGGTGCATGTGTATTGATGACCTCAAGTGTTAGAGGGGGGGGTTTCCTTGTGAAAGTGTGTGTGTGTGATGTGCGTGGGGTCGCCAGGGCGCTATAAATGGAAGTGAGGGACAGATGGAGAGACAGAGTGAGGGAGACATCCTGAGGCCTTAGGACACGAAGACACTAATGCTACATGCTGCTGTTGAGTGTGGAACGCTCACTAACTAACTGCTTCAGGAAGCGCCATGATTCCTGGCATTTCTTCCCGCTTGTTGTTATGGCGATTCTGATCAGTGCTATGAAGGATTTCGAATCATCTTTGCACTTAGAAAAAGTGTGTGTGTGTGTGTGTGTGTGTTTGTGTGTTTGTCTGGGTATTTCCTCCATTTAATTCCTGTCACCATAAATTTTTGGGTTTATTATTTGTTCAAATAGGACTATAATAAGATTATATCCTGTATTATTGCTGTTACTGGTTTCTCATTCAGTATTTGTTTCTCTGTATAACTAAGAGAAAAGTTACAAAAACAAACATGATTAAATTAGTCTTTTTTATTCTTCTTTTATTTCTGTATTGGTTTTATTTGGTATTTTTGTTCGAATTGTATGTAATTATTTTTTACACAGTATTACAAAAAATAAAGAAATGACACAGATTTCATATGATCAATGACACGGTCTCCTCTGCGAATGCTTGATTCACACTAGTTTTCCTGAAAAATGTATCCTGGACTCAAACAGTCCTAACAAACCCCCTTTTATGATAGGCACACAGACTTGAGAGGAAAGAGACAGGAGTATTTGTCCCCAGAATTTACCAGCACAGTCAGAAGAAGAGATAGATGGTAAAGAGATGGGAGAGAGAATGAATATTGATGGATGGAGAGAAGGACAGACAGACACGAAATGAGAAACGGAGAAGAAGAGGTCCTGGGCTTCATCGCTGGTGTTGTAGGAGTGGTGACTCCATGGCCTCCCTCTCCTCAATACTCTCAACCGGCTCTGGAGAGGAATTACTGCGGATATAACCTTGGCTGCACGCCACTCACATCATCCCATTACTCTCCTCATTCCCATCCAGATAGTTTATTGTCAACCTTACTGATTATTGGCTGTGTTAGTCTTCCATGTTGCACTAATCTTCACGAGCAGAGTGACATTATCATGTAGTGGGAGAGTGATGTCACGCAGTCCAAGATGTTTGTCCTTCGCACACCCTCTGTTCCTCTGCAGATGATGTCACTGTCTTTGTCTCCAGGAGGCTAAGAGGCTGGGGCGACTGAGGAGAGGGGCTGGCTGTGGTCACGGTCTGCTGCACGCCTACGCCATCTTGTGGGCTTCGAAGGAACAGCAGCAGGAACAGCCGCAGGGTAAGTGGACCTGCTGTAGTAATCATGTGTTCAGTAATCTCAATTCAATTAAGTTCAAGACATTTTACCATTTTCAGGACACAGTTTTATTGGTGTTTTATTGCAATCAGACATAAATGATTAGTTTTGCGGCTACGATTGGAGTGAAGCACTGTTTGATTTATTGTAACATTACTGGTCCCATAGAATCGATAAAATACTAAAAGGCTTACTTTTCTCACCCACTGCAATCCCACAAACGAAAGTTTCCTCTGGTAAAACCAGAGATTACTGTAGATTTGATGACGCCCTCAACAATTCATTAAATACTATGCTCGACAAACAATTGACATCCTAAACCAATATTGCAACGCAACCTTTCAATAATACAAGGCAACATTTCAACAAAGTAATTGATTATTGGAGTCCAGCACTCTACATTTCCTTCCACGCTGAAACACAGGAAGAAAACTAAATAAACATGCCAAACAGTTTGAAGGAAAATGGTGAAAAGGAACAGACAGACAGGCGAAAGCATCCATTTCACACACAAAAATAAGTAGAATACATGTATAAAGTGCATTTTAACAAACTTCTATCTGAAGTTCCATCTCTTCTTGTTATTAGGAAGCTGAATAAAACAGCACAGTGAGTCACAAGAAAACATGTAAACTGCTTCTTTTTTTAATCCCCAATATGAAGCGAAGTTTTTGGCTTCAACGTCTATTTCTAGGTTTTGCAAGCCTGCCCTCTTGTGGGCAAGAGGTTTAATCACACCTCAGTCCGTCTTTAAAACCCCCGATTATCTAGGCACAGGTGTCAAACTCCAGTCCTCGAGGGCCACTGTCTTCACAGTTCTAGATGTTTCCCTGCTCCAGCACCCCTGATTCAAATGAACGGGTCGTTCTCAAGCTCTGTGGAAACTTCATAAGGAAACATTCATTAGAATCAGGTGTGCTGGAGCAGAGAAACATCTAATACTGTCAGGTCGGCGACACTTGAGGACTGGAGTTTGACACCCCATGAGCTAAAGAGACATTCCTGGGTTCTATAGTCTGACCAGTGTGTGGGTGTCTTCGTGGTCTGGTATGGGGTCTCCCAGGCGAGGCAGAGGGGGCTTCCTCCCGCGTGATATGCTGTAGATGGCTGCTCCTCTCAGATAGTCTGGCAGGGAGGGGTCCTTCAGCACTTCCTCAAACTCGTTCACGTGTAGCAACTGTAAAAAGAGCATATAGAATTATAACAATCGAAAATATAGAAATTGATAGACAGAACGTGTTGAGCAGGATAAAAGTGGTGAAATTGCGATCATCTCAAAAGACATACCTCGACTGAGGCACATTTCATTTTCAGTTTCTGTGTGGTGGTGAATACTGTTGGAACACAAGAAACATGATTAGAGTTGAGTACTGAAAGGAGTGGCTCGGGTGTAATCACTCATCGTAATGAGTGATTGTATTTAGTAATTTAAATAAACAACGTGTATTCAGTCATGGTAATTGAGAGGGGACGTGCAGGTGGTACCTCCAGTGTGTCTGGGTCTGATGAGCAGGCAGTAGAGGAGGAGGTAGAGGAGGAGGAGAGCCGTGAAGATGTCCACCACGATCACAGCGGGCCCCAGGAGAGACATGGGAGAGTAGAGCAGCTCCTCTGTGCCTGGAGAGGGACACACACACACACATCCAGACACACATACATACACATACACACACACACACACACATCCAGACACACATACACACACATCCAGACACACATACATACACATACACACACACACACACACACATCCAGACACACATACATACACATACACACACACACACACACACACATCCAGACACACATACATACACATACACACACACATCCAGACACACATACATACACATACACACACATACATACACATACAGACACACATACATACACATACACACACACACACACACACATACACACACACACACACACACACACACACACATACAGACACACATACAGACACACATACATACACACATATATACACATACACACACAAACATACACACACACACAAACAAACACGTACACACACACACATACACATACACACATATACACACACAGACACATGCGTACTCACACAAGAACACCCCCCCCATACAAACAAGCACAGCCCCACAAACACACTTGGTCATTGCTTTGCTCTTCCAGAACAAAATGCATTCTCTTCCATCCCTCCGCTTTCACTGCCAAGCGTGAGGTATTCCAGTGTCAGCGCGGCTGCCATCGACGCTCCGCCACTCACAGACGTCTCTCATGCGGCCCCATCGGCTCTTGGCGCTGACCAGGTTGCTGGCGTTGCAGGCCACCGTGCCGTCGGTCCCGGTGATGCCCAGCAGCAGCTGGGGAGTGACCAGCACCGCCATCTCCTGGGTGCAGCCGTCCGGGTCGCAGGTGTAGGCCACAGAGCTGTCCCCGGCAGCGCAGGTCACAGACACGTTACAGTAGCCCTCGGTGGAGTTGAAGTAGAGGAGCAGCATGGTGAACTCCAGATCTGGGACGGCCTCTGGGAACACGGGAGAGACCAGGAGAGGGTCAGGGGTCACACGTACACAAGGGAAGGCTATCATGCTGTCTCCACGTTAAAGTCATACGACATGTCATACTCTGGGAGCAATACACCAGGATTGCTACCTGTGTTACAACATTACGCCACACAACAGGGAGGTGAGGGTCAGATGGCTCAACGAGTTAAGGCGTTGACCTTGTCATCTGAAGGTTTTGAGTTCAAACCCTGGCTGTGGCTGTTTAATGTTGTGTCCTTGGGCGAGGAACTTCACCCTGCTTGTCTCCGGGGGGATTGTCCCTGTACTTAAAGTTGTAAGTCGCTTTGGATAAAAGCGTCTGCTAAATGAAGCATTATTATCATTATTATTATTATTATTACAACACGAAGGTTCGCTCCAGAACCCCAGACGGTCGTTTACCATGGTGAAGGAACTCACCGTGTACGTGCAGCTCATGCTTCGCCACGTCTTTCTCGTACCCCCGATGGTCTGTGATCTTGGCGCTGTAGATGCCGTTGTCCGTGTCCTGCAGGTGGTTCAGCACCAGAGTGTAGGTCTTGGGGTTCAGGTCCACGCGGCCCTCGTACTCCTGGTAGACCTTCAGAGGGTTCTTGGACTCGTTGCTATAGCGCAGCACGCTGTGCGTGAGGTTGAACCTCCAGAAGATGTATTCGATGTCCATGCCTTCGAGGTTGGTCTGGACGTTCAGCTGGACCGACCCCCCCCTGACAGCGAGGATGGGGGCGTCTGCACTGCCCACTGGGAGGAGGGATGCAGAGTTACTAGGGATGTTTGTCTGAATACAACTGGAAATTAATTCTGGCTTCTGGATGTTTTATGCTAGATTAAATGCCCTGGTGTGATCTGAGGCCACAGTATGGAATGGTGCAACAGACCTGTGATATGTTTCTTTTACACGCCATGAGTTGACATGCCGTTGGCTACCATGAATCTCTACAGCGTATCTTTAAGGTATATTTAATGCCTTATTGTTTGTGTAATAAAGCATGACGTGATATGGTTGGAGATGAATAAGTGAGAGGCCTGTTTTTCTTTGTATACAGCCTAGTTCCTGAGGGGTGTGGGTTTCTCCCTCATCTTCAGATTCCCTCAGTTGTTCCCCTCACGTCTGGAGAAGGACTAGGTCAGACCCCCCCCCCCCTCCCCCCCTCACCATGGGTCTATCAGGCAGATTACACGTCAGTCCCTGGGTTATCGGCGTGCAGACGTCACCAGTTCGTCAGTCAGCCTAGTTGTTAGGATTTGGTTTTGTGTTAATGGAGTCAGCATCAATAGAGATGCAGGAAAGCACAGGGTGCTTTTTACTATACACTACCAGTTAATTAGAATGAATGGGACAGTGTGAAAGAACATGCAGCCCTTCTGCTAAACTTTGCTGCTCCACAACCTTGTGCTGCACGTTCCTGATCCTGTATTGCCAGTATTTGCTGGCAATATTATTATACTGCTATCAATATCCTTTGTGAGGAAACACAACCTGTGGTCCTATAGCCCACTCCCACCATTCACAGTCATTTCCAGCAGTTTCTTCACATACAGGCTGTTGCCTTCCACCTGGCTCCAACATCTAAAATAAACTATTTTCACTTTCACTTTTCACTTTTTTTTGCGAGTGCTAAGTTATGAACGCCTTTTTGTCCCAATAGCCCATCCCTTATCATCATCAGAAGAGGACAGGGTGTGCAAAAGGGATGTTCTGACAGACAAATGGAAAATCTATTTTTAGAACCCTGGTCTATTCACAGGGTACAAGGGTGTGGTAGGAAGACGAGTGTGCGCCAAGATAACGGAAATATGCACGCACACGCACACACGCGTTCACACATACGTACACACACACATAAACACACACACATACACCTCTTCACACTATCATCAGTCACAATTACTGAAATGATCCTAGTCTTGAAGAGCCAAAGTTGGGCAAAGTCTTGTTTTTAATCCTTCCTCGCTTATATTTATGTTCCTTTAGTATATTAAAACATGCTTCTAATAAAAAAAATAAACTAACAAAGGCTTTTTAAGTACTGCCCTTTCCCACACATACAGTACATCACACATACATGTAAAAATTTTGTCAACTTATTTCAAGTGAAGGCCTACCTGGTCGCAGGATGAGCACTGTTAAAGCAGAACAGAGAAGCAGAAGGAGATGTGATACAGATGTGGCAGCCATTTAGCAAGCTAGTCAGTCAACAAGCCAGCCAGGTCTACTGCTTGGTTCTTAAAAGAACAGACACATATTTTTACCAGAGACTAGAACTTTGTGTCAGTTCTAACCTTGGAAAGGAGGGAGGTGTGTCCCAAGTCATGTGATAAGCTCTGGACCCCCAAACACCATCCATGGAAAGACTAGCTAGTCCTCTTGTACCCTCATGTGGAACATTATAGGCCATTTGCAATGTGATTTCTGTCATTGATAAGTTACAAAGCTTAGGTAAAAGTGTGAAATGTTACCAAAATGACAACCTAAATGACAAGAAACATGACTAAATGTACCCCAGCTTCAGATCTTGATTAGACACGTGCTTGTAGAAAGGCAATGCATTGCAGTTCAAACACAAGTTTCAAATGGTTGTGTTTCATTTCTTTGCTCTCCAATATACATGATACAGTGAAAGTAGTAGTAACTGCTTTTTACTAAAGACAAAAGTTGATGTGTGACGAACAGTACAAGATTCATCAGACTATCTTTCCTGTTCACTGTTAAACAAGTTGTGTGTAAAACTTTGAGCAGCTTTGCGGTCGCCTAGCTGTTTCCTGTGTTAAGCATGTGAGTGTTGCTAACATCGTTTTGAGGAAACGACCACTAGACACAGTTACTTCAAGCCGTTCACCTTTATGACTATACAGTTACGAGAATATAGACAGGAAGTTCACAACAGCAAAAAGTAGGAACTACTTTAAAAGTTCACTTAAAAAATCACATATTTTAAAGGTATTATTTTAAGGTATTATTTAAGGTATCATTTTAAAATGTACACTTAACCCAGAATTTACGTATTTTTGCATTACGTCAACATGTTGTCAAGTCCAACTGAAGAATATGGCCATAGCCTAATAGGAGTATATTCATCACAAACAATCCAATCTTGAACATGAATTAACCGTGGTTGACAGTTATTTTATGAACTAATCATTATAAGTACTCACTGTCATTTAAAGAAAAATCACTAAAGTTAATAATAAGGACCTTTAAGATGACCCTTAGCCTTTATGATGACACTGAGGTCACTCTAAGTAAACATGGATGCCAGATAAAGATAGGCACAGTGTTAGACCAATCATATATGAATCATTTATTTTCAAGACATTTTACACTCACATTTTTAAATACTGTTAGTCCGCCTGATGGGTTGTATCTTCACCATCATTATCATCATCACCATCATTATCACCATTACACTTAACATGGATGCCAAATAAAGATGGGAACATTGTTTGACCAATCATATATTAACTAGAGGAGTCAGGTGACTGAGCGGTTAAGGCGTCAGGCTAGTGATTGAAAGGTTGCAAGTTCGATTCCCGGCTGTGTCAACATGACGTCATGTCCTTGGGCAAGGCACTTCACCCTACTTACCTTGAGGGGAATGTCCCTGTACTTGCTTTAAGTCACTCTGGATAAGAGCGTCTGCTGAATGTATAAATGTAACTGCAATTCAAATGACCTGTTTTGTAACAGCTTGGTGAAAAAAAATATTTCTTTATTTTCAAGAAACTTTACATTCAGTTACATTTAATCATATTTTTGCGTACCAAAATACAGAATACAACACTGCACCAGCACAATGAATCCAAACTGTAAATCAAGCAAACTGACCATCTTTCAAAGACAAAAGTTAGATTTAACGCCTGATGGGTTGTTTCTTCACCTGAGCGTAGACACTGTTGCCAGTCACCTCCATGGTTTCAGGCTCTTCAGGCCTGGGGAGATGCACCATGCTGTAGATGGAGGGTGAGTTACTGTCTGCTGTCTGACCAGAGGCTCCCTGAGCTGAAGGAGTATTCTGAAACCATGAAGAGAACACACACACAGTCAGTGGGAGCATTAGGATGACTGTATGCAACTGGTATGAGGACAGAGATGGGCAAAGCTAGTTCTGGCTAAGGCACTCGGGCTGCCCGCGTCATCATTCAGTCATCTAAGTACATATCATCATTCATTCACATAACTCTTCTTATATTCCTATCATACACTCAGCATACACTTCACTCTTTCAGTACATTATCTATCATCACAAACCGCAGTTCACGTGCAGTAACAGCTCAAGCACACAGGTAGCGCAAGCAATCAATCATGAACACACCTGACCCGGCTAGTGCAAGCCCATTGGGGCTTCACCCGGTAAGACTGCCTTAAAAGGCTGCACGGATATCTAACACTCACACAGACAGGTTAGGAACATTACTGTTGCCTCCCACCACCATCCCCTTTCTCCCCCGGTTGTCTGTCTGTCTGAATTTATCTATATCTGTCTGTCTGTCTGTCTGAATTTATGTATATATGTCTGTCTGTCTGAGTTTATGTATATCTGTTTGTCAGTCAGGGGGATTATATATCCATTGCTCCATGCCTCATGTCATATATGTATGCACGTATGTGTCGCTCGAGGCGGTAGGGAGCGCTCCCCCTTAGACATTCCACTCCACCAAAGTCAAACATATTCCATGTCATGGTTATCAATAAATATTCCTTATATCAATCATCATGTGAGTGTCTTGACTGAAATGATAGAAATTGTTTTATCAACTAAGTGTCAATATGTCTGACTACATTTCCTAAATATTAATCGTTCCTTCAGTCAGATTTCCTTGTGAATGTATTAGGAGTTGTTTGATTTCCTGTCCATGTACACTCACCTGAACAGTGTCATATGTTGAGTTTATAGGTTCAGTTGTTGTCTCTGAAACACATCCAGAAATAAAGCGTCTCAACCTTAGAGTCCGTTTCAAACGCTAAAACCCACTGAAGATACTGACTCAAAACTATTTCCAATCTCCAAGGACAATATGTATATTGAGTTTATCAACTGAGTGAAACAATTTGTCTGAAGTTGATATTCTACAGTGCATTTCAAGGGACAAAATTACAAAAATCTGATTTTTCTGGCACCGTACTTGAGGGAAGGAAATATCTAAATCATTAATAATTGGATAAAATAAAAAAAATCAGTAATGCAAACCATACACTTTTATGATGGCAGCATGTGTTACCTGTACAGTTTGCCAAGTAGGTTCAACAGACTATAAAAAGTAACATGTCATGGACTTACTTTTCTTGTGTTGGTGCATATAAACACATATTGAAACCACCACAGTCAGTACCAGAACAGCTGTGATTGGTATGACAACAACAATAGAGCTCCATGATGGATCTGCAAACACAACAACATATATGAGGTGAGACAACTGAATACCTGAATACTTTAATCATCCTTCAATGTAAGCACAGAGAAAGTGTTTGTGAAATGGTGAGATTTTGTACAGTTTCCAAGGTTACCTGGAGGGTGACTAGGGCAAACCTCATTAATATTTATGGTGTCGTTTGCCCAGCTGACCTGGTTGCTGTGGTTACAGATGATGGACCCCTCAGATACATAGATAAGTAGAGGGGCAGTAGAGGTCATGACCCCTCCTGTGTCTTCTCCCACCTGAGAGCAGGTGATGTTGTTACAGGTGGAGGAGACTGAGGTGTTCAGAGTTCTGCAGGTCACAGTCTTGTTACAGGAGTCAGCAGTGAAGGTGTTACAGTCTAACTTCAGAACTGGTGGGTCAACTTTGTCTGGAAACACACACAAACACTATGGATCAGTAAAAAAAAAAAACTCTAAACTCCTTTTCCATACTGGTAAAAGTACAAACAATAATAAATAAATCAAACTCTGATACATCTCTGTAATGTTCTATAAAGAGGTAAGGACAAACCCACCTTGAACCACAACTGAATATGAGGCCTCGATCTTTTCAGCTCCTTCTTTCATGACTGTTACACTATAAGACCCACTGTCTGCCTCTTGAAGGCTTTTCAAAAGCAGGGAAAAGTTTCCTTTTGAAAAGCTTGCCTTGTTTTTATACTTCTCCACAACAGGATCTTCTACTGAAGGGACGTGATTCACTATAGAGTAAGAGTTAAATCTCCACACTACAACTGATACATCATTTGAATTAACATTCTCCTTGATTTCCAGACGGACATCCTGGCCCTTCAGTACAAACACAGGGATCTCCTCAGAGTGAACTGTGGAACAAGCAACGATCAATCAGGATTAATTCAGAGGTCTCTCAAGCATGAGTGAACAATGCTTGAATCCATGGATGATTCAGTACTGCAGCAGTCATGTCAGTGACAAAGAAGTCAGGAGTGAGTGAACAGAATCAGGGTTAACAGTAGCTCTTGAACACTCTTACAGTCTATCCATCTACAAACTGTATTCATATACATCTATTTAAATTTAGTCATTAAGCAGATGCTCTTATCCAGAGCGACTCACAGCAAAGAACAGGGACATTCCCCCCTGAAGCAAGTAGGGTGAAGTGCCTTGCCCAAGGACACAACGTCATGTTGACGCAGCCAGGGTTCGAACCAGGGACCTTCTGATAATGAACCCGACCCCCTAATCGACTGCGCCACATGACCACTTTTTTACAGGATGCAGAAGCATGTGTCTATTTCCTGTCATTTCTGTGGTTGATCACTTTTTAACTTAAACTTCATACACAACTTCATATACATACAGGCGTATCTGGTGGCCCAGCAGTTGGGGCGTTGGGCTCATGATTGGAAGGGTGTGAGTTTGATTCCTGGCTGCGGCTACATGATGTTGTGTCCTTACATTGAATTATACAATATGCTGTGCATTTTCCTACAAAATCTTGTTTGAACTTTTTACTGAAAAAACAATATAACTTAACCAACAAAACAATCAGTATTATACTGAAAAGTATTTTTGGGGGGGGATCAGAACACTGAGAGAAAAAATGTTTTGTTGATGGATACATATGTTCAAAATAACTACCAATCTCATTGTTTAAAACACCCAGAATGAAATGGAAAATTAATGCTAGTTAGCGTTAATGCAGATACATATTGTTTACAAATAAATCTATGAAATTAATGAATATATATTTAAAACAATACAACTTAGTCTAGGGTACATATGTGTTTCTGTTCTTACCTTGTTTATTGAGAGTAGTTAGAGCCAGAGCCATGTAAAGATGTAGAATCATGTTGTTCTAATGCGTTTTAATCAGGAAGACAAAACCACTTCCTGAGGTGACATTCAGATGGGTGTTCAACATTGGCTTGACAAAAAAAACTCTTTAAGGGTTTAACCATGACAAGGTATTATACGTTTTTTTGTAGACAATTTTGTGAAGATTTTCTTTAAAGGTTACATGTTTACAAAGTGAACATTCAGGCTTTGAGTTAAAGTCCACGGTCCTTTACTGACAGAAAGGCACAGTTCTAACATGGCTCAAAAGATATCAGCTGACATACTGTGGCTTGAAGTTGAGGAGATCAAAGTATTACATGGTCCTACAAAAACACTTCAGTCAAGACACTCACGTGATTGATTGACATACTAGAAAATGTATTGATAACAATGACATGGAATATGTTTGACTTTGGCGGAGTGGAATGTCTAAAGGGGAAGAGCTCCCTACCGCCTCGAGCGACACATACGTGCATACATATATGACATGAGGCATAGAGCAATAGATATATATAATCCCCCTGATAGACAGAAGACAGACATACATATAGTCAGACAGACAGACAAAAGGGGGAGAAAGGGGATGGTGGTGGGAGGCAACAGCACTGATCCTTAGCCGGTCTGTGTGAGTGTTAGATATCTGCGCAGCCTTTAAGGCCGTCTTACCGGACGAGGCCCAATGGGCTTGCATTAGCCGAGTCAGGTGTGTTCATGATTGATTGCTTGCGCTACCTGAGTGCTTGTGCTGCTAGTGCATGTGAGGGAGAGAGTGATGATGTGTACTGATGTGTGTGAATGAGTGATGATGTATACTGAAGTGTGTGAATGTGTAATGACATGTACTGAGGTGTATAAATAAGTAATGTATATTGAGTTGGGTGAATGAATGATGATATGTACTAAGTGTATGAATGAGTGATGACGCGGACAGCCCGAGTGTCATTCCAGAACTAGCTCCGCCCATTTCAAATCATCATCATCCAGCCTCTTCCACTGGACACACTACCACCTTCACATCATAATCATTATCACCATTACCATCATTATCATCATCACCATCATTATCACCATTACACATAACATGGATGCCAAATAAAAATGGGAACATTGTTTGACCAATCATATATTAACTAGAGGAGTCAGGTGACTGAGCAGTTAAGGCTAGTGATTGAAAAGTTGCAAGTTCGATTCCCGGCTGTGTCAACATGACGTCATGTCCTTGGGCAAGGCACTTCACCCTACTTACCTTGAGGGGAATGTCCCTGTACTTGCTTTAAGTCACTCTGGATAAGAGCGTCTGCTGAATGTAAAACTGTAACTGCAATTCAAATCATTAACTTTACCAATAAATCCATCAGTGTTTGCTGTTTTGTAACAGCTTGGTGAAACAATTATTGTTTTATTTTCAAGAAACTTTACATTCAGTTACATTAAATCATATTTATGCGTACCAAAATAGATTAGATTAGATGATTAGATTCAACTTTAATGTCATTAAACAGGTACAAATACAGGGTAACGAAATACAGTAGTGGGACACTGAGCCTCGCGTTGTGCAGGGCGCCGCCATCTTGGTTCAACAAATAGAGAATACAACACTGCACCAGCACAATGAATCCAAAGTGTAAATCAAGCAAACTGACCATCTTTCAATTTAACTACTGCAAGTTCGCCTGATGGGTTGTTTAGCGTAGACACTGTTGCCAGTCACCTCCATGGTTTCAGGCTCTTCAGGCCTGGGGAGATGCACCATGCTGTAGATGGATGGTGAGTTACTGTCTGCTGTCTTTTAGTCAGATTTCCTTGTGAATGTATTACCAGTTTGATTTCCTGTCCATTTACACTCACCTAAACACAGTCAGATTATGTGGTTATAGTTTCAGTTCTTGTCTCTAAAACACATCCAGAAATAAAGCGTCTCAACCTTTGAGTCCGTTTCAAACGCTAAAACCCACTGAAGATACTGACTCAAAACTATTTCCAATCTCCAAGGACAATATGTATATTGAGTTTATCAACTGAGTGAAACTACTTGTCTGAAGTTGATATTCTACAGTGCATTTCAAGGGACAAAATTATAAATATCTGATTTTTCTGTTAGTGTTCTTGAAGGAAGAAAATATCTAAATCTTCAATAATTGGATTAAAAAAAACGTTTTTTAATGCAAACCATGCACGTTTATGATGACAGCATGTGTTACCTGCACAGTTTGCCAATTCCAGCAAGCAATTGTACCTTGTAGGTTCAACAGACTATAAAAAGTAATATGTCATGTACTTACTTTTCTTGTGTGTTGTGTACTCATAAACACATATTGAAACCACCACAGTCAGTACCAGAACAACTGTGAGTCGTATGCCAGCAACAATAGGGCTCCCTGATGGATCTGCAAACACAACAACATATATGAGGTAAGACTACTGAACACTTGATTACTTTAATCATCCGCAAACGCAAGCACAGGAAAAGTTTATGTGTATTTGTGAAATAAAGTTTGTACGGTTTGTTTGTACGGTTTCCAAGGTTACCTGGAGGGTGACAAGGGCAAAGCTCCTTGATATTCATGGTATCTTTTGCCCAGCTGACCTGGTTGCTGTGGTTACAGATGATGGTCCCCCCAGATACATAGATAAGGAGAGGGGCAGTAGAGGTCATGACCCCTCCTGTGTCTCCTCCCACCTGAGAGCAGGTGATGCTGTTACAGGTGGAGGAGACTGAGGTGCGCAGAGTTCTGCAGGTCACAGTCTTGTTACAGGAGTAAGCAGTGACGGTGTTACAGTCTAACTTCAGAACTGGTGGGTCAACTTTGTCTGGAAACACACACAAACACTATGGATCAGTAACATACATAGATATAAATACAATCTTGATTCCTATTCCATACCGGTAAAAGTACAAACAATAATACATAAATCAAACTCTGATACATCTCTGTAATGTTCTATAAAGAGGTAAGGACAAACCCACCTTGAACCACAACTGAATATGAGGCCTGGATGTCTCCAGCTCCTTCTCTCGTGACTTTTACACTATAAGACCCACTGTCTGCCTCTTGAAGGCTCTTGATAAGCAGGGAGAAGTTTTCTTTTGAAAAGCTTGCCTTGTTTTTATACTTCTCTACGACAGGATCTTCTACTGAAGGGAAGTATGTCACTATAGAGTAAGAGCCGTTAAATCTCCACAATACAACTGATACACGTTTTGGATCCACATTCTCCTTGAGTTCCAGACGGACATCCTGGCCCTTCAGTACAAACACAGGGGTCTCCTCAGAGTGAACTGTGGAACAAGCAACAATGAATCAGGATTAATTCAGAGGTCTGCCAAGCATGAGTGAACAATGCTTGAATCCATGGATAATTCAGTACTGCAGCAGTCATGTCAGTGACTAAGAAGTCAGGAGTGAGTGAACAGATCAGGAGTGAGTGAACAGAATCAGGGTTAACAGTAGCTCTTGAACACTCTTACAGTCCATCTATCATACACATCTATTTACATTTAGTCATTAAGCAGACGCTCTTATCCAGATCAACTCACAGCAAGTACAGAGACATTCCCTCTGAGGTAAGTAGGGTGAAGGGCTTTGCTTAAGGACACGTCATGTTGACGCAGCCAGGGTTCGAACCAGGGACCTTCTGATTACTAACCCGACCCCCTAACCGACTGCGCCACATGACCCCCTGTTTACAGGATGCAGAAGTATGTGTCTATTTCCTGTCATTTCTGTGGTTGATCACTTTTTAACTTAAACTTCATACACAACTTCATATACATACATGTGTATCTGGTGGCTCAGCGGTTAAGGCGTTGGGCTCATGATCGGAAGGTTGTGAGTTTAATTCCTGGCTGTGGTTACATGATGTTGTGTCCTTACATTGAATTATAAAATATACTGTGCATTTTCCCACAAAATCTTGTTTGAACTTTTTACTGAAAAATAATATAACTTAACCAACAAAACAATCAGTATTATGCTGAAAAGTTTTTTTTATTTATCGGAACACTGAGAGAAAAAAGGTTTTGTTATTGGCTACACATGTTTAAAATAACTGCCAATCTCATTGTTTAAAACACCCAGAATGAAATGGAAAATTGAAGCTGATGAGTTAGCGTTAATGCAGTTACATATTTTTTTTTTTACAAATAAATGAAATTCATGCATATATAATTAAAACAATACAACTTAGTCTAGGTACATGTTTCTGTTCTTACCTTGTTTATTGAGAATAGTTAGAGCCAGAGCCATGTAAAGATGTAGAATCATGTTGTTCTAATGCGTTTTAATCAGGAAGTTCTTAGACAAAGCCACTTCCTATTCAGTCTCATACAGATGGGTGTTCGACATTGGCTTGCCCAAAAAAACTTTTAAGGGTTTAACCATAACAAGGTATTATAACTTTGAAAGAAAAAAAAATTCTTCTCCAAGACACATTTTATATCTAGACCATTTAAAAAAAAGATTTTATTTAAAGGTTACATGTTTACAAAGTGAATATTCAGGCTTTGAGTTAAAGTCCACGGTCCTTTACAGACAGAAAGGCACAGTTCTAACATGGCTCCAAATCATCATCATCCAGCCTCTTCCACTGGACACACTTCCACCTTCACATCATATTCATTATCAATACATCATTATTATCATCACCATCATTATCACCATCACCATCGTCATCATCATCACCATCATTACCATCATCATAATCACCATCATTATCATCATCATCTCCATCACTATCATCATCACCATCATTGGTTTTCCTACCAACTTGATTCAGTATCGTCTTAAGACTGTTGTATGATTATTTCTGCTCATCATCCCAACAGGACACAAATGCTTTTTTACTACATTTGATTAATTTTTACGGAAAATACAGCCACGTGCAGATGTATTGTTAAAGGCCCTTAACAATATTAACTTACACTGGAAGCAAGTTTAGGCCTGCACATTATTAAGCAATGGATGATTCTAAATATTCCTTTGCAATGATCTAGAATTTTTTTTTTACTTTGTCCTTAAAGCTGCAAAAAAAAAATCATTAAAATAACCTGTGAACTAAGATTCAGCCCAGTTAGAACAAATGATCTAACTTTGGGAACTCATATACTGTTACACAGTCAAACAGAAAACATGTAAGGAATTATAAAAGCTGTGTCAGTGTTTTAGTGAAGTTAAAACTTATGTTACACATGCCTACATTCTAATGAGAAGTGCTACAAAGTGTTCCTAAGGTGCAACGGAACATAAAGTGCTAACTCTGCATTTTTTGACAAGAACAGAAATGTCTGTGCAGACAATGCATAGTGACAAGAATGTACACAGCACCTTCAGAAGAGTCAAGTTTACTTGAGGTCTACATTCCTTGTTGTTGTCGTACAATAGTGTAATATCTTCTTTTTTTTCTTCAAAAGTGCTTTCAGCTAAAAAATTACAACTACAATAGATTGGCACATACCATTCAGGAAAACATCAGAAAGACTGCAGTGTTTTACAATTGTGTTTTCTTCTGTGTGAATGTGTATGGGTAAGGGTAGCCTGGTAGGGTCAAAAAGATATGGTTTATATCAAAGATGTGAAAACAGCATTGAAGGGGGACTACTCCCTTCTCGTTTACAAATAACTTCCAGTAGTGTACTTATGTAGTTACTTATAACAGACCCTGCTTGAAACACGTGTGTTTGTGCGCTTTTGTTTTGTAGATGTCAGTGTCGGTATGTGTGTGTGTGTGTTGGGGAAGGAGGGCGGTCCCTTCATGCATGCGTGTACTATGTGTATACACACTTACATGACATGCTAACAGGGGTGTACAATGTGTAACTACGATGTTCTGTGTGCTCACGAATCAACACGTCTTCACATGACCCCCCCCCCCCCCCCATCCCCCCCCCCCCCCCCCCCTGCACCCCTCAAACATTACTGATGCGCACGCTGAGTGGGCTACTGTCTCTCACCCTCCCCCTGCCCCCTCCCGCTTCCTCCCCCCTCTCCCGGTAGCTCTGCTCCAGGCGGATCTTCTCCGGGTCCGCGCTCTCCCCGCCTCCCCCGCTCTGGTAACCGTGGTGCGGGGAGGCCGACGAGGACGACTTGAAGACGGGCGTGGTCTTGGTCTTGGCCACCTTGTCAAAGAAGGCGAAGTCGGCCACGTACTTCCCAGAGGGGGAGAGGGAGACGACGGGGGGAAACTCGTAGCCCCACAGGATCTCGTCGGGGAGGTAGGAGGTGCGGACCTGACAGGTGGCTGAGGTGGGCTCCACCGTGGCGCTCATGATCACCAGCAGCTCAAAGTCAGCCAGGTCTGGATCTGTCCATCCACCACCTTAGAGGGGACAGAGAGAGAGATGACACAGACAGGGCAGAGACAGAGAGCGAGAGAGAGAGGGAGAGAGAGAGGGAGAGTCAAGGAAGTGAGACAAAGAAAGCAAGACACGACGAAAAAATTCAAGTTGCCTTTTGACAGGTAAAGCGCAGACCTTAATAATCGAATGATCGAAAAAATAATGAAGTGATGAAGGTGTGTGAGGAAAGTGTGTGAGGATGGAGGGGGATGAAGGTGGGTGAGGAAGGTGGCTGATGAAGGCAGGTGTACCCTTGGCTGCCCAGGCCCTCAGGGGGCTGCTGTCGTCGATGATGTGGTAGAAGGTGAGGGGCAGGATGAGGAAGGGGCTGTCGCTGGACATGTCCACCTGGAAGGGGACGTTCCTCTGGTCCAGACGCACCGTCTCCCCCTCCTTGGTCAGGGACGTCTGGAGCAGTTTACCGCTCACCTGGAACCAGAAAATAGGATTTCTTTTAATGGAGGAAAGAATCATTTATCGGTCGTATTGACGGGTGTCTCCAGTTGGAGATTCATACCTGGCAACCCAACAGCAGGCTCTTGCGCATGTTGGCTACCCGGATCATGAGGCAGGGTCGGCCCTCGTGACTGGACACCACGGCATGCTGGCTGAACTTGACGGTCTCGCCTCTCTTCTTTGGCCGAGCCACCTAAATAGGTTGGGGGAGGGGGGGAGGTGGGGGGCGTTCACTGAGCAGGTCTCTGTCTGAGTTCACTGGAGTGTGGATTGTGATGGGGATCAGTTCCATTTCAATGCATGCTGAGTCAGCTAGGTTGGAAGTCGATTCGGGCCCAAGTTTCACATCTTCAGGACTTTTTACTTAACTCTTAACTGTATGATGCTGAATTGTATTTTATAGTTACCTTGATTTCAAAATACGGGTCGCCCTGGGCCAGCACGAAATAAAGACAACACACCGCAGACAAAGACCCCAACATGACAATGAAAGACATCTTCCTGGTTCTCGCTGTGCGCTATCCCCTTACCTTCGCCAAGAAGGTTCCAGTGATGAAGATCTCCATCACCATGGTGATGACCAGCTGGAGGATGAGGAGGATGATGGCGGCGGGACACTCCTCGGTGATGCAGCGGAAGCCGTAGCCGATGGTGGTCTGGGTCTCTAGCGAGAAGAGGAAGGCTCCTGTGAGGGTCTGCATCTGCATCACGCAGGGGGTGTGGTTGGACGGCGGGTCGAACTCTGAAGTACAAAGGGGTGGTTGTACAAAGGGTTACACTGTTTCGTTCGGTTCCACGCTAAACAATCAATATTTGGTTTGATCTTCACAGGGAACTTCTGTGTTTCCCTTCCAGAACGTCCAAATAAACATCTTTGTTCATGTGTACTCGGGTCTAAATGAAGCTGGGGATGTTTGTGTGGGGAGTCCAGCACCTAGTAAAGCAGATTCCCTGGCACATCAAACAACTAAACAGCTACCCATGAACAGCTAAAACAACACTTATGTTGGCTGTAATTTACCCTCCTGTCTTACCAATTAAGTCTCCATGCACCAAAGCCACTAGGTACCACAACATCCCAAACAGGAACCAGGTCCCTGCAAAGGTCGCGATGAACAGGAAGAACTTGTAGCGCCACTGCATGTCCAGGAAAGTGGTCCAGATGTCACGTATGTACAGGGCGCTCCGCCCACTGATGTGCTCGATGCGCACGTTGCTCCGCCCATCCTTGGAGAGGACACGCCTCCTCCTCCGCAGGGTCCCACCCCCTCCCGAGCTCCCGCCACCCAACAGGGGCTTCAGAATGTCCGTTTGCGTCTGGGAGTGACACACCTTCTGGGGGGAGGAGCTACGGGAGGATGGGGGTGTGGCGGATGTCATCTATGAAGAATACAAATGGAGTAGATACCAGATGATGTTATTGATATGGGAAGGTAGTAATATTCATATGAAGATACTGTGTGGTTAAACTGACAGTAAAAGGGGTTTTTACACTCATTATACACCCTGCTGGGGAAAAAAGAATGAAAGCTGTCAACTGATACTGTATATATTTATCAGGAAACAGGGTAAAAGGGGAAGTCAGAAATTACTGAGAAAAAACAGCCCATTAGTACAAGGCTTCTGCTCAACTGCCTGCACTACAAGAGCTGCACTAAACCAAAACTGGTTGTTCATCTTGAAAGCGCAGGTTTGGGTGTCATGCAAAGTCAAGTTTGACACACCGCAAAGCTCGAGAACGTCATGAGAGTGAATGCCTCCACAGTGGAAACCGTTCACAGTTCACATTCACACCGTGACCCGTTCACCGTTCACATTCACTTCCAGCACACGCCCACCACAGACGGAACATGACAGTGAGCAGTGGAAAAAGAGGGGAGGGGAGGGGGGGGGGGGAGATGAACGATAAAAAGGTTAGATGTGCAGAAAGACCAGGAGCAGGTTCAGAATTAGGGATGACAGGATGGACATTATCCAGACACACAATAGATAATCAGGCTCATTTGTGAGTGTGGAGAAACGAGAAATGGATACGATTCAATTAAGGTGAAAAACTTAGAGTTTATCTAGACGGAATTGAAAGGAGGCATCAATGTCCGTGCCAGCTTGAGAAACCTTTAGCGGACAAAGACTGAACTTCTGACTGGAAACAGGAGACGCTGATAAGAGTTGGACCTGGCTGGAGCCAACATTTCTGGACCCGAACCACATGTGTCTTGTCCCTTCCTGTTCAGCCTGTATCTTCCTCTTGTCTAGTTCTCTTTCTCTGTTCCCCTCTCTCTTCCACTTCTTGTTGCTGTAAGCGTATGCTCTCAGTCACTGTAGTGTCAGGGGGGGACACTGAGAGCTTTGTCATTCACGTTGACTAAATGGACCCATACACACACACTAACACGTATGCATTCATGCATACATTCCAAAATGCATGAACACACACACACACACAAACACAAAAAGTATATCCCCCACCCACACACACACAAACACATGCATACATCCATCGTGACTGCTAAAATAAACAACCTGCTATCGAAATAGCTCGGATACAATCTTACATAAGTCATCCCTGTTAATTACACTACACATCTGATTACGCAATGACGGGCCTCTCCTAATTACAATGAGAGTATTGAAAACTTGCTCTTTCAATCAAGATTTTGTTCCTTTTTGTAATTACTGCATCTCTTTCTCTCTCTCACACGCACAATCCTTTGCATGCCTGTTTACAGAGGGTACACTCTATCTCTCTCTCTCTCTCTCTCTCTCTCTCTCTCTCTATCTCTCTCTGATTGATTGATAGGAAGCACAGGAGCGTTAAAAGTAAAAAACATTTTGTGTCGGATACCATTTTCCAAACTAACCTTTCCAGCAGGATATATTCCATCTCCATGGTAACAGCTGTGCTCTCTGTGGTCTGTGTAGTGCTGTGACCCTGTGACACAATCAAAACTTTGCCTTTCGCTAAACTATAAAAGCGTGTCGCATGTTTGCGTCTGTCTCGGTGTCTTTTTCTCTCTCTCCTTCTCCTTTTCTCCCCCCCTTACTCTTCCCGTCCTGCGTACACAAGAATGCTTTGTTTGGGACAGAGATGAAAGGAACAAAAGGAGCCATTGACAAAATCAAGTGTGTGCGAGTGTGTGTGTGTGTGTGTGTGTGTAGTGTGTGTGTGAAAGGAGGAGCAAGAGAGCGGAAAAGGGGCAAAGAGAGAAAGAGATCTGTGACAAAGGCCCTCGTTAGTATTCTGGAGAGTAGAGTAATGCCCCACCATCTGAAACACACTATCACCCCCCTCCCTCTCTCTCTCTCTCTCTCTCTCTCTCTCTCTCTCTCTCTCTAGCTCTCTTCCTCTCTTTCGCTACCCTCTGGATCATTTCTCCTCCTTCTGTTTCTCTTTCCCGCTCTCTTCTATCCGTACCTCTTCTTCACTTCATCTCTTACACACTCGGTGATTCCCTGATGAAGTGTTGCTCTGTGGTCCCCATCACTTATAAAATCACTCCACTTCATAAGAAACACACAAATTTCGTAAACCATCTTTACTTTGGTCCTAAACATCCTGAAGAGTTTTAGTATATAATATGCTATAATACAGTGGTCTTCAACCCTGGTCCTCAGGACCCACTGTCCTGCATGTTTTAGATGTTTCCCTGCTCCAACACACCTGATTCTAATGCATGGGTCGTTATCTAGCTCTGAAGAATCCTGGTAAACGATCATGCATTAGAATCAGGTGTGTGGGAAGGGGGAAACATCCAAAACATGCAGGACAGTGGGTCCTGAGGACCAGGGTTGAAGACCACTGCTATAATATATATGTATAGTATATAATGTTTTCTCAATTTGTATCAAATATGTGTAAACACCTGTTAAGGCATGCTACCCTAAGCTCAAAAATGCTAGGTGTTCTTTAGAATTCCCAGTCTTAAGTAAAAGTTTCAACTTTAATTTTAACTATTTTTTTGAGGAGGGACTCCTTAGGATTGAATGATGTCCATGTGAATAGGTGTAACTCATTCATGCTGCAGGTACAGAACTGGAACCTTCTTGGTTCATCACAGATGTTGTCACCTCTGCTGCTGTGATTGCTTTTTAGAGTCATCCACTGTTTCGTTGGGAGAGTGGAAATAGGCATGACTCTGTCCTACTTATTCTACCACGAGTTCTATCTGGAAATTATTTAGCATATTATTTTGACATAATAGGATGTTTACAGCATAGATGTGTATTTGGTTAGATTAGTAATTATATAAATCTGTAATTATTCATTATATAAACTGAACATCTTGTCCTTGTATGGCTGAAACCCCATTCTGAAAAACTATATTTTGTGGTGTGGATTGTACCACAAGCAGGACTAATAAATAATCATAATCAATCATATAATGTTTTACAATATAAAAACCAAATTGGAGCATCTGCAAGTCAGGGATTTACATGACATTCATTAAGTAGTATACTGCTGGTACTGCTGATGTGAAATAGACCACAAATAACACTAATTACAACACAATACTTGGTAAATTAATATGATTAAAGCTCATTATGGTTTTGTTACTGTTGTGTTTGAAATTACTTTAGATAATATTCACTCAGTGGGAGGCACAAGGTGATTATTAAAACAGCTTTATAATATTACTATTTTTAAAGTATGCTATCCCAAAATAGTTTAATTACTTACCTTGCAGTCGGGTTAAAAGATTAATTGAAGCATGCAGATTAAGTTAGATGCATAGATGTTGTATTACAAGACATGAACCATCTGCATTGATATCTTGCACATGTCGGCATTGTTATCATACGCATGCTCGCGCAACCCACTCAATGCATTCCAACGTGGACGCTGCTGTGGTAGTACAATGTTTTCACTAAGTTATTCAATTCTAAACGGATGCACCCTTGATGCAGAATACGACAATAATTTCTCAGACCCCTCCTGACCCCAGTCCCTGATACACCTGCAACTTTATCTGTCAGTTTTGGCTTTATAAGCGGTCATCTCTCTCTCTTTCTCTCTCTCTCTTTTTTTCTTTCTCTCTCTCTCTCTTTCTCCCTCTCTCTCTCCCTCTCTCTCTCCCTCCCTCTGTCTCTCTCCCTCTCTCTCTTCCTCCCTCTGTCTCTCTCTCTCCCTCCGTCTCTCTCTCTCTCCTTATCTCTCTCCCTCTCTGTCCTTCTCTCTCCCTCTACCTCCCCCCCCCTCTCTCTCTCTCTCTCTCTCCCTCTTTCACACACACGCACATGCACACGCACAAACACCAGACCTCTCGCTCACTTCGACTCGGTTTCTTGCGCGCGCGTTCTGCATTAATTGGTCACGCAACTGGAACTGATTTGATTATCATATAAAAAAATAATGTTTGGTTAGTATTCGATATCAAGCAGGGGCACTACTGAGTTGGAATGGGGTCTTGAATGACGGAAAACTTGTACAGTAAATAGTGGTTGGGCCTACCCCACGTCCAGGCTCAGCATGGCCTTCCATATTTAAAAATTCAGATGAAAATGTTGCCATGCAGAACGTTGTAACCACTAAAAGTTAATAGAGCTAGAATTTATTTATCACCAAACAAGATCAATTGATGAGTTACCCCATGTTTGGATAACCATACTTTAACTAAAGGAAATGTTTCAGTCTCACTGAGAAATATAGGCTAACGTATTTAGAAACCTGCCAGTATGAATAGGATTGTTCAAGGATGCTTCAGCATGACGCCTGCTCTACTTACAACACACACACACACACACACACAAACACACACACACGCACAAACACACACACACACACAAACACACACACAAACAAACACATACTTGTTTAGGATACCCTTGCAGGACTACGTTCACTGCCTTTGAGCAGCTTTTCGTGTCGCCTCTGGAACTTGAACAGAACGTCCCGGAGTGAAACACATAAAGAGAGAGAAGTTCGTGAGGCGAATGCAGCCTCCATTCTGGCTCATGTAACGGTGACGAAGCTTTTCTCTATTGGACAAGGGAAAGAGGGTTAGAGAGAGGGCCTGGGGAGGGTTCATGACTGAAACCAAGTTTCTCAGGAGTCGGATGAGTCAAGGTTAACATCTCTAATGGGCATCGTGTTGATTTCAACAGTTCGTTTTAGAGGCTAAAAACTTTAGGTGGTCCTTGGCTGTTGAACGTCATGCCATCGGATTTGAAATGTCAATATGGATTGCATTGTGTATCACTGTCTGTTTGTGTCAATGTTTGTGTGTGTGTGTGTGTGTGAGAGAGAGAGAGAGAGAGAGAGAGAGAGAGAGAGAGAGAGAGAGAGAGAGAGAAAGAGAAACGCTACGTCCGGATCAGTGTCCCTGGCACATGATCAGCTGTGGTAGAGGTAACACATCCGCTGCCTTTGTGTGTGTGTGTGTGTGTGTGTGTGTGTGTTTGGGTGTCCATTGTCTACAATTAAAAGAACTTAGCTCATTTGCATCTTTCCGGTTCCCTTCTTCTGCCTGTCCATCCTGCTTGCTTTCCTGCCTGCTTCTCCTGCCTGATCTCCTGCCTGCCCTGAAAAAACTTGTGGCTGAATAATTTAAAAAGGTTAAATGCTGATTTATGTGTTACATTATACAGACGTTTAGGGGTTCAACTTGGAAGCCTGCCATATAATCATTTTTTTAAGAATCTCTTGGAATGTTAGGACATGACAGGTAGCAAGTTCCCATTTCAACCAGCAGGGGGCCACAAGTGCACGTGTTTTGTGGTGTGAGGTTTGAAAAGCAGAGGACCAGTGATGTCGCCAAGTATTACCTTTAGGGCGGGGTTGAACAATTCAACCCCACTTTGTCACAGGTCACAGCCTTCATCCAAGTTCTCCAAGCAGCTGATCTAATGAAGCATTCCAGTGGTTTGGGTGGGTTTTCACGTTTCAGAAATGTGATACAGAAAAAAAGCAAGGCAGGTATTACTGGTTCCATTGGTTAAGAGTCACGTAATTCTCCCACAGCTGTTAGAGTGAAGAATGAGGAAATACATGTTATACATGGGTAAAAGTCCTCAATTGGCAATTAACAGCATTTAGAAATTATATTTCTTTGGATTCCACATCTATTTGAAGGCATATGAAAAAATAGAAACTTTTGTCTGCTTCCAAAATAAAAATAAATCATTTGTCTTTAGACACAGTTTAATCATTCACGCACCAATAATCCACCTCCGGACATTTAAAAGCACATAATAAAACCATATTTAATTACTAAAACAGTGCAAACTAGTTCTTGTTACTACCAACAATTATTAAGAACAGTTATTTACGAGCAGTTATGAAGAACAGTTATTGCAGTGTCATAAACTATACGACACGATGATAGTGTGTCTAATGTGAATGTTCTACTCCAGGACTGATATACTGTTATGAATGCACACATAGTCATATTAATTTACAACACAGACAGAAACAGACCTGAGGTGTAATAGAAGCATATTAAATGTATTCAAATTAGAATGTTTTTTTGTTTGTTCCAGCCATGAAGGTTGGTATGAGGATGAACCAACCCTGCAAATCTGAACCAAGCATAATAACATTTATCCCACACCAGGAACAGTATCTGAACACAATCTTCTCTTTTATAAGCCTGCATCCAAATGTTTCAAAATGTTTTAAAATGTCTTTCGAATATTCAGTAAGTGGTTTTGTCAATTGTTTAATAGTTGAATTAGTCGCAGGTTAATCATGTGTGCCTACTTCCTCTTTGTGAGAATGTTTTTCTTTTTTTCACAATCTCTTTTATGAGATTGTTAAAACGTGAGCTTTTTGTCATGACGCATGTATGTCTCTCTTTATTATGGGGTCTCTCTCTGATTTCTCTCTTCATAAACTGGTACATGTCATCCGAACCACGCCTGCCTCCATGGCCAATAAGACTGAGAATATCCTAACTCGTCATACGGGGATGTGGCGTTAAGGAAACGAGTTTTTATAAGCAACTCGTACCCATCGTGGATATTACATCATTTTTACGCTGTTACAATATTGCGTTTATAAAAGTGTATTAGGTTATACAACTTTTAGTCGTGTTCAAGTAATACCTATAGGCCTACTGCCTGGTCGTGGTACACAGTTCTAAGTCGGACGTAACTTTTAACAATTGTTGAGTACATTTTCATTTGAAGACATGTTTCCCGAGGCTACCCCAGAGTAAGTCATATTTATGAATTTTTCTAAAAATTGCCTGAACGTTACACCAATTAACTAGTATTAACTGTGTCTATGTGTAGCTTATTTCGAAATAATAATATTATGTATGTCATCTTCCGCTCTAATGAACTACCAGGGCTCACATATACTGTATGTATACGGTATTATGTCGTTTTAGTTTTCTTTTCTTTGATTATGATGATAAAGATGAGCAAAGTCACTCTATAAATGTGATGGTAAATTCGTTATATTGATTTCAACTTGAATGAACTTGGACAACTTATTTCGTAGTTATATTTCTGTTGGCTTGGCAACGGAAGAGAACCAATCTGTGGCTGCGTAAAACAATGGATGTATAATGACTGTATTTTATCAATAAATACATAAAATAGTTTAAGTAGGTTGTTTAGCTTTAGTCGTAGGTTAGTAGGTTATGGTTTGGTGAAACATGACTGATAATTCTTGGACAAATTAAATTAAATTAAAATTGGACAAATTTACAAAGTAAAACGCGTGTAGTTTAGTGTCATCCTACTCTGAAGGATTTCCGGGATGGAAAGGCGCCTCCTAATCTGGACACACACACTGTGTACACAGTACACACACCAGGGGACTAAAGTGTTATGGTTTGTGTCTGCGAATGTCTGAATGTCTTTGTCGGTGTCAAACGAGTGACTTGGGAATGTCCTCGGGTGTGTCATTTTCCGTAATTACAGAAAGATAGCAACAAAACGATACAACTCTGATCCCACAATGTCTTTTCTTATCCGTCATGCCCGTTCTTGCCACCCTACGGTATTTCCATCCTAGCAGTGAGACAACCTTGATACCCCCCCCAACTCTCTCTCTCTCTCTCTCTCTCTCTCTCTCTCTCTCTCTCTCTCTCTCTCTCTCTCTCTCTCTCTCTCTCTCTCTCTCTCTCTCTCATACACACACACACACACACATAATGTGAGAGACTGTAGGGGTGTAATGGAATGACTCACTAACCAACCCACCCTTCCCCCTCATTTCCTCCCTCCTCTCAGGTATGGTTATGAGGCATGTGCAGCCACAGCTGACTGGCTCCTGGCCCAGTCCAAAATGCGCCCCCAGGTGGGCATCGTGTGTGGCTCTGGCCTCGGAGGTTTGGCTGACATGCTCAAAGATCGGGTGATGTTTAACTACTGTGACATTCCAAACTTCCCTAAGAGCACAGGTATGTGTTTGTGACGACTGCCTGCGTGTGTCGTGATATACTTTATCTGAAGTGAGATGAAAATCTGTTTAAAGCCCTGGTCATACCCATCGTATCATTGCTGCAGTATAACACTTTGCAAGCTCAGTCATTCAAAAAGTCCATCACTGCTGCAACCCAGTTCTAAACCCAGTGAGGGCTGCTTGATCTGCTCACAGTCTTGTCGTTTAGTGTGACAAAGGTGTTTCTGCTTTTCTGTGGGTTTTAACAACTGCTAGTCAAACTCACGTGTGTTTGTGTGTCTTACAGTGCATGGTCATGTGGGTAGGCTGGTATTTGGGACCCTGAGAGGGAAGCCATGTGTGTGCATGCAAGGACGCTTTCACCTCTATGAGGGCTATCCCGTCCAGAAGGTGTGTAGTGTTGGCATAACCAGTCATTATGGCCCATTTGCATCTACTCTCTAACTCTATCTCTACCTCTCCCTCTATCTCTCTCTCTCTCTCCTCTCTCTCTCTGTTCTCAATACCTCACTATTTTGCCTTGCATTCATTCGTCACATAGTGACACAGTAGACAATCATTAAAACAGAAGTGTTTCGTGTGTTCAATACGTACCTTGTATTTGATGTACAAGTTCTGTATTCCAGATCACCATGCCCATGCGAATCTTCAAGCTCCTGGGGGTGGAGACAGTGATCCTGACCAACGCGGCGGGGGGTCTTAACCAGGACTACAAGGTGGGAGACATCATGATCATGAAGGACCACATCAACATGCCTGGCTTCGCTGGGATCAATCCCTTGGCTGGACCCAACGATGACAAGTGAGTGTAAACGTAGGGGTGTGCTGGCTGGCTGGCTTGCTGGCTGGATGGCTGGATAGATTAATGGATGAATGAATAGACAAAAAGGATGGTTTAATGAATAGATGGATGTAAATAAAGAAGGAATAATGGAAGAAAATATTTTTCATGGGTGGATGTATACATATAGTCAATATAAATGTGCATGCATTGGTTTGGATGGAGAATTACTACTATTTCACTACTATTTGACTAAAGTCAACCAAATGTTGCTAAATAAACCTCCTACCCCTCTCCTCCTTAGATTCGGTGTCCGTTTCCCCTGCATGTCTGATGCCTACGATCGGGAACTGGTGCAGGTGGCACAGGAAGTGGGGAAGGAGCTTGGCTACAGCGACTTCCTGCGCGAGGGAGTGTACTGTGTCCTGGGCGGCCCGTCTTTTGAGACCATCGCCGAGTGCCGCATGATGCACAGATTAGGAGCTGATGCTGTGGGTGAGGGAAAAAAATCAAGGATGATCTCAGATCTCAAGGATGAAATCTATAGATTTATTTGACTGTTTATTGGGTTAAACTCACCTGTTTGCTTCTGTCTGGTTTGTAGGGATGAGCACAGTCCACGAGGTGATCGTGGCTCGGCACTGCGGGATGAAAGTGTTCGCTCTGTCTCTGATAACCAACGAGGCAGTGATGGACTACGACAGCCAGGAGAAGGCCAACCACGAGGAGGTCCTGGAGGCCGGGAGGCTGAGGGCAGACGCGCTGCAGAAGCTGGTCTCCACACTGGTCACCCGCATCAAGCACAGCAGTAACTATGCATGATTAAGCACCAGAACAGGCTTAGCCTGTTGTCCTGTTGACCTTTTAAGTTGTACTAAGAACTACTACTGTCGTGTCTGTGGGCTATGGGTGTGTTAGAAAAGGTATGCTTGGGCTAAGGTCATTCTAGAGCTCAGCCAGAGCTTGGGAAATTCGTTTTTTTTCCTTCTACTGTTCCTTAAGTTTACATTCTTTTAGGTAGCTTTTAGCTCATTTAGGCACCTGACCTTTTTATGAAAATGTATTGTTCTGGTATAGAATGCTGTAATGACCATTGCACTATATATGCACACAAACTAGAAATTGTAGAACAGTAATGTGTTGTGTTAAAGTTTAAGAAAACTGAAATGTATTTTTTTTAAAGGGAGTCGGGATAACTATAAACCTGGATTGTCCTTGTACAAGAAGTAAATTCTGAGATGTTGTTGTTAGTGAAGAAAAAGATTATCGGCATGGACCAAAATGAGTTTATTAATTTAAGATTATGAAATGTACATGTAACAATATGTTGGTGTGACAGTTAAAAATTTGATATTTAAAATATATTTATAACATTTATTTATGTACTTGCCTTTGATACAACTGAGTTGAAGTCTAGGAGACACGTTACTGAAGATATCAGTTTGAGTGATTTGTGCACTTTACATTAACTACAATGTAACTACGCATCCATACCTAAATAAACATCGTAGGTAGAGACAAATTCCCACGTGGTTGCATTTTATTACGGTTAAGCAAAGCGAGTCATTACACAAGGGCAACTTGGTGGGGGAAGGTTGGTCTTTCCAAAGGCAAGATAATGTTAGCGTTGACCTTGTTTTACTAACCCAAAATTCAGCTGTTCCTTTACAACGCAGGTGTCAGATCCTGTTCTCAAGGGTCACTGTACGGAAAGTTCTAGATGTTCCTCTGTTCATTCACACACGAATGGCTTGTTTTCAAGCTCTGTGGAAGCCTGATAATCACCATTCATTAGAATCAGGTGTGCTGGAGCAGGGAAACATCTAAAACTTTCAGGACAGTGGCCCCCGAGAACCAGTATTGGACACCCCTGCCTTACAACGTCCTCATTGTTGTTGTTAGGGCCATAGTGACACAGCCGGGAATCGAACTCACAACCTTCCAACCACTATCCTGACACCTTAACCGCTCAGCTACCTAACTCAACCATGCGTTAAAGCAACACCACCTGACATCGGTATTGTTTTGCCATGTCTATCCCTTCTTTGTTTCCTGTGTTCTCATGGTCACTTTTTCCCTTTTTTCCCACCCAAACTATTCAACAGCCATGCCCGCCCCCACACCCCCTCCCCAGCCAGTGTTTTCCGTGACGTCAAGTCATCAGTGTTCACAGCCATACAAGGTCATGTGCCTAGTCTGAGAGCAGAAGGCCAGAGATTCTACGTCCCTCATGTGTTCAGTTGTTCACTAATGCATGTTGTTTCTACTAAGTCTCTGTATGGCTACCCTTTTACTATATGACTGAAAAGCTCATTTAAGGTAGACACTCAATTGTTATTGTCTTTTGATCAGCTGTGGCTCTGATTGTTGGAAAAGATATGCGTGTCAACTTGGACGACTTCAAACCAGTCAGTTGTGCTGGGCCGTACTCAGAGCATGGAGGTTTAAGAGGGGAGTTTTGGCCAAACTGAAACAGCTCAGGATTTTCTGCTCCAGCATGCATCACATGCAGTGTCATAGGAGCCTTGGGTGGAATTTGTTTACTCAACAGCGTTCCACAACAGTCCTGTGTAGTGTAGAATGTGCCAAAGCTTTTACTTCAGGGACTGTCTCTAAGATTCACTAAAATTTTGTTATTAAACAACAACCTCCCCAACAGTCGTACATCGTCTGAAATGAGACCTGAAACCGGATCACCCTTACTCAGTCAATACCTGGAACTTGTCACAACTCCCTCTTTACACTGAAACGCATGTATATATACGATCTTGTTTCATGACCTAAGGCCTTTTCACCTTTGTCTTGTCCTAGTCTGATATTTGCACTGAAATGGATGTTCTTGTGACAGAGACGGAGAGCTAACACAAGTCAAAGGAGATTATTCCTGTTCTTCTAACAAATCCTGTTCCTGGATTCTATTTAAAACAGTTTGACTGTGTTGTTGGATTCACACTGCCCTCTGCTGAAAAAATCCTGTTAACCGGCCTGTGCATAGGGATACACACAGGATACATACATAGGGATAGTGAAACACATTTGACACTTTCTGGATATCTTAAAATCCTGGACCTTAAGATAGGAAGGTGCTGCTTACGTGTGAGTATCTACCGAACAAACACAATTAAATGTTACTTGTGACCAAAGGAATCTCGTTCACAACAGCCGACCCCTTTCATGTCAAACCTTTAATTTACAATATCAAACAGCGGCGTAGTATTTCATATATCAAAAGTAAAAAAATGTTGTCCGTGACAACATTTATCCTCTCCAGGGTATTAGGGAGTCTTTCTCCACTGGCAGGTCTAGTCCCCTCTCAGGCCCCTCTGTGGTGTGAATCAGCCTGTGTCTCTTCAAGTGGTGCTTCAGAGTGAAGGTCTTGCCACACTGAGCGCAGCAGAACGGCCTCTCGCCGCTGTGGATGCGCTGATGGGCTTTCAAGCTCCCTTTTTGCGAGAAGCGCTTCCCGCACGTGGCGCACCCAAAGGGACGCTCCCCGGTGTGAACGCGGTTGTGTTGGACCAGGTGAGCGAGGGACGCGAACTTCTTCCCGCAGATGTTGCAGATAAGGGACTCAGGTCCTGGGAGAACCGGCTGGTATATCTTAATGTAAGGCGAGCGACTGAATGTTTTGCCGCGTTGAGAGATTAATCTGTCCCTTCTGGCAGCAGCAAAGTTGTTTTTGCCGTGGAGAGATGGGGCCAGTTGGTTGCTGGTTGGGAAAGTCGTTCCTGAATGAGATGCGGTTGACTTTTCAAGCATTTGTTGATCAGTAAGTGAGGTGTTGTCATTTCTCTGCGAGCCCTGAGGCATGCAATTAAATGTGGACATGAACTGAGATGAAAGTTTATCTTTGAGATAAACATTGCTTGCCATGACTTTGCACGGGCTCTGTGGAGTAGACTGAGACAACCCGGAAGATTCTTTGGAGGCTGAAAAAGGGGCGGCCTCTGAACAGTCCAAAAAAGTCTGAGAATATTGGTCCGCTACATTAGGGAAAGTAGGAAAGTTGGCATCAATGTTGGAATTCTCTTGAACTATGGAAGCCCACAGCTGACTGTCTCTTTCATCCATGTTAAACCCGATGCCTGGAGGATTTTGTTTCCCTGTGCTGTGTTGACAGGCGTCCAATAGAAACTCAGAATGTTCTTCCTCCTTCTCCAATTTCACAACAAAAACATCAGTCTCCGCCCCATTGTGTCCAGTACTGCTCAACTCTGAATCTTCTTTTGCAAATCTGGATTTTTCACCGTGTTTAAGTGGTTCTTTAGAATGTGACTGTTGGGAGTGAAGCTCATCCTCAAAGTGTTGATTCTCAATCTGGAATTCCTCAAGGACATCGTGGTAGAGTATACTTCCCTGAAGTTGCAAACCATCACTGTGTGGATTGTTTGACCACAGTTCCTCATCTGGCCTCTCCTCTTTAACGATGACCGACTTAGTGGCGTCTACATCTGCAGGCTAGAAGAAACAGATACCATCAGAATCAGAATCTAAGTACACGTTTATTTTACACTTATTATCAGTTTGGGTAAAAAATATTGCTAAATATTTGTGATACAAGTTAAAGAATTTATGTCAATTTCCACACACATTCATGATCCATAAGGATTAATGCATGCACCCTCTTATTACTCATACTATACTCTGTCCTTGACTTCTTCTCAAAATACATTGAAAAGGAGAGAACCTTTCATCGTGTTTTAATAAAGTACATGGATTAGCTCAGGAGGACTTGGAATTGAACTCTTGGCTGGAATCGGACACATACTTGGGGATGTCCAGTGAACGGTTTCATACAGACTCCAGCCCCAAACGTTGGGTTTTCATCTGGATTCTGATTGGCTCTCCAATCTGGAGGCCCGCCTACTTTATCCACGTAGGTATCTGTAGGATGTGAACAATACAAAATACATACAGTTCATATTTTCTCAATATATAAAGAAATTATAAATTATGGAACAATATTCTTATGTAGACTGTAAAATACAGTAAACCAGATTAAATCAAACAACATTATCTGGTCCTTTTAACACCATATAGTCACCATCCATATAGTAAACACAGGATTTTGTTTTCATTGGTTCAATGTGTGATGTGATGTGTGTACAGTTTACTTAATAGTGAAATACTTAAGTGTTTCAACTTTACACTAATAGTGTATTGTTCTTAAAGCGTTAACTCTGGCCGCGCATGATACTTAGTTGAAGACCCTTCACAGCCCAGAACGATATTATGTCGATGCGATCCAATGCACTTACCAGCCTCGCGCCGTGCTCGTTCGCTTTTTAGTTCGCTTTCAACCTTGAGCAGTTTCCCCTTTAAAATGTCATTTTCATTTTGATGTCGGGAGACTTCTAAATGTAAAACTGTGCATCTATCTTCAACCAGCCTTGAAATTTCTGCCACTGCAGCCGTAGTCAAGACCTCCATAATCGCGGTTAGTTGTGTCTGAAAGGTGGTTGGCCTGCACGTCGACATTGTTATGGTTTATTTGTAAATATATATGTCATAAAACGCACCAACATTGCATTTGTACTCTTCAAAACTGCATTCAAATCCTTATGCTAATTGGACAGACTTAACAATAAAAATAGCAGGATCCAGGGGTCTCCAGTTCGTCTTCAAGGCTTCTTCCGGTGGGAGTAGAGCGATTACCGTAAAAACGATACAAGACAACACGTGAAAACTACTACATATACACAAATGGTTGATAATCTTCTACATTTATTCAAGATCCATAGAAAATACATGGATTGGTCGAGTACGTTCTAAGATAAAACTGTAGTCATATGGTACTCAGAGAAGCACAATATACAAGGCCTTATCAGCACACTGTTGTGCAGTTCTAACATGATCAGAACAGATACATAACATGAGCATACACAAATATCAGTGTGACAGTTTCGTGAAACCATTATATTGAAAAACACATTAGTTCATTATATACACATGTATACGATCTCTAGGTATACAGTACTTAATACTGTACATGCTGTAATGATCAAACTTAATCTTTTATGTGAAGTTTTTGGTGAACTTTCAGGCTGCACTTCTGCGTGAAGGTTTTTCCACATATTTCACAATTGTAGGGTTTTTCACCCGTATGTGTGCGCTGGTGTCTTTCAAAATGACTGAATCGATCAAAGCTTCTTCCACAGGTAGAGCATATGAAACATTTTTGTCTCGTGGTGTCTACATCATTACCCGCCTTTGAATTATCAAACGTGTTGACCCCTAACGTAAACAAACCTCCCTCCTGACCATCAGTGGACTCTGCCATGTGCTCCCTCATCACCCTCTCCTCCATGGTGTCTACCTGCCCATGCAACCCTGGGAGCCCCGTCAGGTCAATGTTCCGGGACTGCAACGCCATCATAGCATACTGCTCTTGCTGAATCATCTCCATCTTGTCTTTCTCATTGAGAAAAGACATTCCTTGTTCAACTGCACTAGGTGATGTAAAGCCCCGGTGTGTACTGTGCGTCCCTTCAAAAGGACTGTTCCGGTACTTAAAATTGGGATCAAACTGAGAGGTGCTATCGGAACAACCCGGAATGGCCGGCTGTTCGTCCCCAGTCCTGTCATTGGCAGGCGTCCACAGCTGACCATCTCTTCCGTCCATGACGTAGCTTTGGGACAGTGGGTCCGGACCTACCGGCACATGCTCACTTCCCGGTTGGTTGAGCGTTGGGCTTTCAAGAGGCTTCCGCTCTGCTTTGACCATGGATTCTGGTCTGCTGCTCCGCTCACTGTATCCAGGGCTGGACATAGCCTGGTCAGGCACCTGCTTTTGTTTCCCAGGATTCTCCATGTCTGTTGGGTTGACAATCTTCTTATCAGCAGGCTGATATCCCTCAACTGCTTCAGTTCCAGTGCCTGGAAGGAAAAAGATTTGAAAAGGATACATTCAATCTCAATGTAGATATCAATAGTTAAAATACATTTAGAGTAACTGGCAAGTGTTTTTTTTTTACAATTAGTAGTCATAATAGTATTAGTTTCTTCATCCTTTTCCATCCTCTAAAAGTGACATTTCAAAGCTGAATCACAAATTATCTAGCGCTAAACTAAGTAGATAATTTGATGTAGACAATTATTTGTATTTATTTACCATTTATGTGAACTTTGAGATGGCCTTTCAGAGTACTTTTTTGATTGAAGCATCTCCCACAAATTTCACAGCTGTACGGTTTCTCCCCTGTATGGATTCGCTGGTGTCTTTCCAGGTGGCCAATTCTCTCAAAACTTTTGCCACATGTTGAACAGATGAAGTATCTCTTTGGTTTCAAAATCTGTGCATCTCTTGTTTTCTTTGGCAAGCCAGGATGAAAGTTGGGATGGACTGTACCATCGCTTGATATCAGGGGTGTCTCCGTATGTCCGTACTGTTGTGGGGAGACCAAAGTTGGGAATGACATAGTGCTACAGGAGGCTTCCAAAGCACCAGGAACAGGAAGTATCGGAGAGAGTCCGGAGAGACTCATGGAGCTCTGTCCTGGACTGTTGAAATACTCAGGATTGCTGGTTCCATTGTCACTGTCCGCATGTGAGCTGGATACCCACTGCTGATGCTCTCCCTCAACCATCCTCAGTTCTTCAAGGTCTGGTCTCTCTCTGGTGTGTTCATTTTCTTCATGATGGAGCTGCTGGAAAGAATTCTTCTCCCCCGGTTCGGCCTTCATCTGCATGTCAGCTGCAGATTTGGGCTCTTCCCCCCCTTTGCTTCCCTCATCCCCCGAATGGTGTGCCTCAGGACCCTGTGTCTGTGCTGCGTTCGCCTGGATCACCAAAGACCCTGTCAAGTAAAGAGATCACATTCAACAAGTACGTCATTGAGAGACATTTATTTGTAGAATTCCAATCACAGGCTACGTATGATATGAATATAAAAGCTGCATCTTTTGTGCTTGTTGACATGCATTCTTAAGGTCAAAAACTAAGCGTGTATTTTATGTCCCTCCCACGTTACTAACCATTTCTGTGGGTCTTCAGATGCCCCTTCAAGGTGCTTTTCTGGTTGAAACGCCTCCCACATATTTCACAGCTGTATGGTTTCTCTCCTGTGTGGATTAGCTTGTGCCTTTCCAAGTGACCAATACGCTCAAAGCTCTTCCCACATACAGGGCAAATAAAATGGGTCTTAGACATGTATCTCTTGAGGGTCCTTTTTTTCCTGGTTGAGCCAAACGTGTTACGATATGGAGCAAAACTGAATTGACCTCGAGACAGCGAGCTGGACTGAAACGAAGGAGTGGTAGTTAGCTGGGAACGGTCAGAAAAACACAGCGAGCTCTCCCCTGAATTGTGATAATAATCCGAATTTTCATCGTTTTCTGTGTGCGTCTTGGTTGTCCACCGGTATCGCTCTCTCTCGAACATTGCCAGAGCTTCATCCAGATGTTGTGCTCTTGTCTCTTTGCTTGCCTCTACAGTTTGACCAGGCTCCGCTTTCACCAATGTGTCCCTTCCAGATGACAACCCTTCCTTTACATTCTCTCCTTCAGGACCTGTAGAAATCAATGACGTTACAACCCTCATAACTGTACAGGGGACAATTTAGTTTCATGGAGATGTAAAGTAAGTAACGTCAAACACATGCTTCTCTTGTGGGAGGTGGTTAACCACTAGAGGGTGCATTTAACGCCTGCAATCATATGCTTTTCCCATGTAAAGATCATTGTGTCGGTGGAATGACTAAACTTGAAGTACTTGCCTATTATTGCAAGTATAGGAAGTATCACACGCTTTTACACATTCCGTGTGTGTCTGTTAACAGACTATGAGTATCCCAGGACTTAGTTTAATGTAGGCATACCTTCTCTTGCATGATGATTCTCAACAGATCTGAAATGAAGCGGTGGTCTTTCTTCCGTTCCATGCGCACTTCTTAATTCGTTATGAAGTATTTCAATATTATTTTTCAAGGCCTTTATCTCATTTTCACGTTGACTCATTTCCAGTCGTAACACAACCATGCTATCGTCGACCACTTTGCTTATTTCAGCTACTGCTGCTTTGGAGAGCACGTCAACAATGGAAGCAATCTGAGACCGCACGGCAGCGCCCGTTAGCAACATGGTCGACTAAATATTTTAGAAAAGCCTACAGGAACAAGCAAAAACTGTATAATTGTATATTAAGTTAAACTGCGATCTTAGCAAGAAGTTATTTCCTCTCGTACAAAGCAGATCAATTTTATACGACGTCGCTACGTTGACAATAACGTGCGTTACGTACATGTACCGTAACGACAGAAAGAAACGCGCACAATTTATTCGACAATTGGCTGAGGTCTTGCATGTTGCTGGTTTGCCATCAAATAACAGAAACATACATAATATCCATTAAAATGTAACAAATTGTTTATTGAGTACTGTTATGTACATTAACATCTATTCTTGCCCTTTCATGCATGAATTATGATAAGATCAGTCAAGGTTACAAAATAAAGACAATCTCTCTGAACTGAGGATAGTGTAACTAAAGTAACAGTCACTGAACTGAGCGTAGATCCTTGTAGTATCTAGCTTCTCATATTCCTGTAAAGTCTCTGAACTGTTATGTCTGAACTGAGTATCTTCTCTCCTCTTAGTATCAATTAGCATGTATCATATATTTGCTGTCAAAGCATTCTTGTTGCTCCTTTTTGAGACTATTTTCTATGATAGTTGCTAAAGCATCCGGGGCACAAAGATACAAAACACTGCATGCATGTGTACTTGGTTCTTCGTGTGCACGCAGCATCTTTGCATCTGCTGGCATTTTTTGCTTTCTTGAGCTGGGGCCAGTGGTTTCCGGGGGCATACCGGATCTCAGGAGGGGCCTTAGACACTGCTCTCCGTTTTGCCGGTGGTGGAGTAGTACTGGGTCTGCCTCTGGCGTGTATCTTCACGGATTCTGCATTGATGAGAGCACGAGCTGTCGATGCCTTGAATTGCGGAAGATCCTTTGCTTCATTTCCAGAAGCACACTCTTCCTCACTGGAGTCTGGAAACTCCTCTATTACCCTGTATGCCTGTCTTTTTGAGCCCTACAAAAAATATGGATATATAAAAAACCTCCAATTATATTCTAAAAACATAAAGCAGTTGATTTACAGCCAAAGCATTACAGGATATTAATTATTTTCAAGAACAACGTTGGTAGTAATTAACATTGCATTTAAATTGAAACTATGATGCATGATGTACAATTGAGTGGACAGATGATTAATCTGTATTTCCTCCAAATATAAAATATGAAGCAATAGCTTCCACTAGAGTGGACTATATGCAGCAGGGCCCAAAATTGCAGGCATAGAGAAAAAAACACTTTTAAACTGCTGTACACTGTAGTGACCTCTATCCATGAAAGGGCTAGTACGTGTTACTTTTTTGTTTACAACAATGACAGTTGGATTTCTACTTCAAGTATGAACTTGCTGATGATGTACTTTGAGGTTGCTCAAAGCAGTAAAATGTTTTCCACACTTAAAACAAGTGTGTGGTTTTAACCCACTGTGAAACCTCTCATGCCTTATACAGTTGTCCTGTCTTGAGAACATCTTTCCGCAAATTTTGCAACTATATGGTCTCTCACCCGTGTGGACGCTTTGATGCGTCTTTAATCTGGTTTTCTGAGTAAAACATTTGCCGCACTCTAAACATCTGTAAGGTTTGATTCCAGAATGGCTGAGCTGGTGAACTTCCAGCTGGCCAAAGCGGGGGAAGCCTTTACCACAAATTGAACAGATGAACATTTTAGGGGCAAGTCCATTTTTCCAAACATTTACCATTCTTTTAGCTCTAAAGCGGTTTCTGTTCACATAATGTTCAGGGTTGTATGCAGTGTTAGGCCCTGGCATGCCTTCGGTCATTCTCTCTGCCTGCAGAAGTGCTGGTAAAGTCAGGTTCCCACTGGCCACAGTGCGTGCAGCATTTCCACACTGTCCCTGTCCAGGCTGAATGGGCACCAACATAACATCCCCCATGCATGCTGAAGGCTGTGTGTCTGGTTCCACCTTAATGGCTACTGGATTGAATGCTTCATCAATAGATTTTCCTGCTGTGGATGAAAAACTACAAGCCATTTCTGTATTATTACTGTGAGTTGGATATTGATCTGTTTGAGAAAACATCTGTAAACACTTTTCTATTGTGCTAGATATTTCTGGGTCAACCAAGTCTGTCCCACAGACTGCGTGTGACTCAGGATGCCAGAGTTGGTCATCTCTCCCTTCTATCACAAAGTTACTGGTCAGTTCCCTGGTGTCGTGCCCTGTGTCTGCTGGTTGCTCTTCTACTGGCTCTGACTTCACCAAAGGTCCCAGTTCACAGTGCTCAACAAGGGGCTGGTCTGAGTCCGAGTGTGAGTAATGTGTTGTCTGCTCCTCTTGAATATCTGAAAGGAGAACACCTTTAAGCACATACTTTTAATGAGAAAACCAAACGCATTAATGCAACTAAACTTAGCTCATGATATTTCATATTGACAGCCAGCTGTGTCATTGCACGTCCCTACACATGGAGTCACTAACCTTTTACGGGGCTGTCAACCTGAATCCCTACAGCATGCAGCCTGTCACTTGTCATACGAGCTGCAGCCTCTTGACCTTTCCTGAGTTCTCTCTCCATTATGAGGCTTCTTTTCAGGTCCTCTATCTCACTGTCTCTTCGACGCATTTCCAATCTGAGTACGACCGTCCCTTCCTCCACAAGTTTGGTTATTTCAGCGATAGCTGTCTTGGCTAAACTATCCACTATCGCGGATATTTGAGCATTAAAGTAAACAGGGAGAGACATCTTTCTCACTTGTTACCTTACGAAAAACGGAATATCGGAAAACGTTGTGTACTTATTCAAATTGGATATCAGCGTGATTATTATCTTTCCGGGTATATTACGGAAGTGACGACGTCTCATTTACCGTAATCTTCCTAAATTATTACTTATTTGAGAACCCAGTAGATCTAGTTTCTTATAATAATAAAAACATTTGGACAATAAACGTAATTCGGGATTTTTATTCACATAAAAAGGGTGTAGTTATTTGTTAGGACAAAATGGCCTAGTTTAAAAACATTCCCTAAAGACGCTATTCAGCCATTACAGTGACATTGGTGCACAAGACAAGGAATCTTCATAAGTGTTTGGGTGTTAAGGGCATCCGGGCAAAACAAGATACAGGCCTAATTGGCCATTTCTTGATTGTCGAGTATTATAATTTTTTTAACAAAAATAACACAGTTGAATATTTTTACTTCAAGTATGAACTTGCTGATGATGTACTTTGAGGTTGCTCAGAGCAGTAAAATGTTTTCCACACTGAACACAAGTGTGTGGTTTTAACCCACTGTGAAACCTCTCATGCCTTATACAGTTGTCCTGTCTTGAGAACATCTTTCCACAAATTTTGCAACTATATGGTCTCTCACCCGTGTGGACGCTTTGATGCGTCTTTAATCTTTTTTTCTGAGTAAAACATTTGCCGCACTCTAAACATCTGTAAGGTTTGATTCCAGAATGGCTGAGCTGGTGAGCTTCCAGCTGGCCAAAGCGGGGGAAGCCTTTACCACAAATTGAACAGATGAACATTTTAGGGGCAAGTCCATTTTTCCAAACATTTACCATTCTTTTAGCTCTAAAGCGGTTTCTGTTCACATAATGTTCAGGGTTGTATGCAGTGTTAGGCCCTGGCATGCCTTCGGTCATTCTCTCTGCCTGCAGAAGTGCTGGTAAAGTCAGGTTCCCACTGGCCACAGTGCGTGCAGCATTTCCACACTGTCCCTGTCCAGGCTGAATGGGCACCAACATAACATCCCCCATGCATGCTGAAGGCTGTGTGTCTGGTTCCACCTTAATGGCTACTGGATTGAATGCTTCATCAATAGATTTTCCTGCTGTGGATGAAAAACTACAAGCCATTTCTGTATTATTACTGTGAGTTGGATATTGATCTGTTTGAGAAAACATCTGTAAACACTTTTCTATTGTGCTAGATATTTCTGGGTCAACCAAGTCTGTCCCACAGACTGCGTGTGACTCAGGATGCCAGAGTTGGTCATCTCTCCCTTCTATCACAAAGTTACTGGTCAGTTCCCTGGTGTCGTGCCCTGTGTCTGCTGGTTGCTCTTCTACTGGCTCTGACTTCACCAAAGGTCCCAGTCCACAGTGCTCAACAAGGGGCTGGTCTGAGTCCGAGTGTGAGTAATGTGTTGTCTGCTCCTCTTGAATATCTGAAAGGAGAACACCTTTAAGCACATACTTTTAATGAGAAAACCAAACGCATTAATGCAACTAAACTTAGCTCATGATGTCTCATCTGTCGCAAATGTTGACAGCCAGCTGTGTCATTGCACGTCCCTACACGTCACTAACCTTTTACGGGGCTGCCAGCCTGAATCCCTACAGCATGCAGCCTGTCACTTGTCATACGAGCTGCAGCCTCTTGACTTTTCCTGAGTTCTCTCTCCATTATGAGGCTTCTTTTCAGGTCCTCTATCTCACTGTCTCTTCGACGCATTTCCAATCTGAGCACGACGGTCCCTTCCTCCACAAGTTTGGTTATTTCAGCGATAGCTGTCTTGGCTAAACCATCCACTATCGCGGATATTTGAGAATTAAAGTAAACAGGGAGAGACATCTTTCTTATTTGTGTCCTTACGAAGAATAGAAAATCTGAAAACAATGTGTTTACTATAAATCTCAAATGGACGATAACAGTGGGTCTTGTTATCTTTCCGGGTATACTGCGGAAGTGACAAAATATTTACCGTAATCTTCCTAAATTATTATTTATTTTGGAACTCCAAGTTGTCCTGTCTTGAGACCAATTTACCATGACGTCACAACCATAAAATGCGTTCATCCAGGTGGTAAAAGCGAAACGGACTGTCCATGAATGGATGGATGCTATGATTAGATTAGATTAGATTAAACTTTATTGTAATTACACAGGTACAAGTATCGGGTAATGAAATGCAGTTAGCATCAAACCATAAGTGCAAAACAGTTGTTACACCAGAATATAACAGTATAAGGTAAATGTTTGGAAGTGAGAGCCACCTTTGGCCGACTAATCAACATATCAACAGGTAAGTTGATTCAAAAATGGACATTGTGTAAATTCAGACACAGAATATGATATTGTAGCGACCAACTCAAAGGAAATGCATAACCTTTGTAACGTTAGTAAATTTACATGTTAGCCTAAGGCTTAGTTATTTTAGTAGCCTAGTCTAACAGTTGCTCTTTGACTTAGGCTACAATCTTTTAGGCCATGGTAAAAGGTCTATTTTTCTGCTATCTAACTTAAAAGGCTATAATTGTTTTCTGTTGCTCAGCTTGGATGGCACAGACGTTATCTTTTGACAGGTGAAATGGATTGTATTGACAAATTATGATGTTTTGTAACCTGAAAATGAATGAATGCCATATGAGGTAGACCTTGAGTAAATACAGACATTGAAAGATAGATTCAGAGTGAAGTTTTCTACTGAGACGTTAACTTCCCCCCAGACAGGACAATGAAGCATTGTGACCTGCTAATTCTATCAATTGACCTGCTAATTCTATCAATGCAAATGTTAGATTAAGGTAGATTTTTCTATTCACCCATTGTGACCACTCGCAGACATGACGCCTGGAAGACAACATGCCTTTAGAAATGTTAACCACCCCTGATCAATTACAAAGAAACTCATTTACCACCAAAAGGTAAGGGGGGTGGCCACAGCCAAGATTTCCTACTTTGGCCTCTCCCCTTCAAGACAGGACAATAGAGTAGGGGGTGGTTAACAGCATGATTGATGTTCACAACATATTTACAGGGACCTGGGTCGGGCATGGGGCCTTCTTTCTGGAACTTTCGTTTCTATGAAACCAGTTCACAGAGCTCTGTTCTTGTATGTCTTGTCTGTTGGATGTTCTATGTGTCCTTATTGCAATCTTCTGTTCATGTGATCGTTCAATAAATTTGTATCTAAGGAACAACTGAACTTTGTGGCCGTGCAGCGTCTTCCTTGAGAAAACTTGCCTTGACATGGATAGCGCGCTGTAGCTGCTCAGCTCAGCTCAGTATGTCATAGCCTACATATCTGTCATCCCTGAGCTTAGCAGAAGCTTACAACTTTGTTTTGCTTTTGCTATCTCTTCCATTGACATTTGATCAGTAGCCTACATGCCATGGTCTTGGTATCTTCTCTGTAGTGTCCACTCACTTTAACCTTCTTACCCACAGCTTCCGCAAATCTGGCCGTCCAACCCCAAACACAACATGTCATTTTTTAACTTTACCAGAACCCGTTTAAAATGATCAGACTTTACTGAAGCTGCCTGAATCAGTCAGTTATTATTATTTTAATTTGTTTTGCCTACAAAAAGACGGTAGGACAGTCAACATAATTTGCAACTTTCTTTACTCACGTCAATTACTTAATATATGGAACCTATATATTGAATTGTTAAGACAAAATTTTATTTTTTCAATGCTCTTTACAAAGTCAACATTCAGTGTATCCTTCAGTAATTCCAGTAACATTGCTGAACAACATAGGTATATTATCTTAATTATTATGTATTGGGGTATTAAGCGCATCTGCGCATCACTAGCTACAGATCTACTTGTCTATTTGTTGATTGTTGAGTAATGAACTAGGTTATATTCAAAATATTTGAGCAAATATCTAGTTTGCATTCCATACATGAATTAAAGCAAAAATTCACATACCAAAACATGCATATACAATAAATCAAAGCGTATGTAAGGTTAAGGAGGTTATTAGTACACGTGAAACAAATACCGCAAAGCATCTCATAAACTCATTTATAAAACTGTAATCAAACTTACAGAATCCAGACGTTTGTACAGAACATAGAAAAAAAAATGTTTACTGTGCTTCCTTTCCTCTCTCCCTCGGCCTTTCCCCCTCAGCGCACTCTTTCTCCCGCCCTCGCATCATCGTTGCCATAGCGACGGCTTCATCAAAACACATGCTGATGGGATTTCTCCTTGCCATCTCCTTCCCCCCCGATTCATCGCCCTCTCTCCTTCTTCCTCCTTCGGATTTCTGTGGTCCTTGTTTCCCCCTTCTGCCTTTGTTGTTGTCGTGACCCTCTTCTTGTTCTCCATGGCCACAGAGTTTGGAGGATTCAGATCCATCCTCCCCATCTCTCTCTTTGACCTGCTTGTCCCATCCCCTCTGTCTGTCTCTGTCTGCCTCCCTACGCTCTCTCTCTAGATGCTGATGTCTGATGTTTAGTACTGTAAGTCGGCAATGCTGAGGCTTAGGGGGAACTACAGGCACTGATTTCACATGATGCCATTTAGGTGTTTGTTTGGTAACTATCAACTTTCTTCCCAAGCCTGGCCCAAGCCCCACCTGAACATCACTCCCTTCTGCAGCGTCTGTTGGAATCTCTCTTGGTTCCCCCTCTGACTGTTCCTGCAAAGTTGGTGTTTCTCCCTCACTCATCCTTTCTTCTCTTTCCCCATCATCCTCTCCATATGTATCTTTTGCGTCCCCTCCCTCCCTATCCTCCTGGAGAACTACATCTTCGTCTAAGTGGCTAATTACAGTTTGTCGATTTCCGTCCTCAGTCTCATCCTCCTCCATCTTGTTTCCCTTCAGCAAATCCATCTCTCGGTTCTCAACAGCTACCTGGGTTTCTATGTCCACTGCTTTCCTCTCAGTTTCAGTGCAAGTGTTTTTCTCCTGTTTGTCTGCAGCATCGCCTTCTCCGCTCTTTTCATTGAACATCTCTTCGTTTTCTCCTCCAGTCTCTTCCCTGTCATCTCGCTCACAGACATGGATGTGCTCCCGGCCAGTTGCATTTCCCTCCGTCTCATCTTCCCCATCCCTTCTTCCTCCGTCATCGTTCTTATCTCTTTGGTCTCCATTTTCAACAATCGCATCTCCATCCTCCCTTACTTCTGGGCTTAGTTCAGCATCGTCATTCTGCTCTGTGGCCTCGTCTACTTGGTCTTCAACTTCTGCAACTCTTTGCTCTTCGACCTCAACCGGCTGTCCTTGGTTAATCTCCTCCTCAACGTCCCCCTCTCTTTCTGCCGTTTCTTTGACTGTCTCTCTCTCCACATCTTTCCCAGTCTCTCCGTCCCCATCGGTGTCATTTTCAGCATCCTTATTTTGCTCCTCCTCAACTCTCTCATCCTCTCTTCCTCCAACTTCCTTATCTTTCGCTCTCTCTCCATCTTTCTCTCTCTCTCCTTCCCCATGGATGTAATTTTCACCTTCCTCCAAACAACCTTCATTGTCCCTCCTTTCCCCCTCATCATCTTGTGCTCCTGTTTGAGGTTCTTCCATCGGAACTCTGATAGATTCTATCCCAACTTCAGCATTCACGTGTATCGTGGTCTCTGGACCAGCAGGTCCAGTCTCTGTCTGACAGACTTGAGGAACATTTTGATCTTCTTCCCGAACTTCATTCCTATCATCTTGTTGTGATACTTCTGAACTTTCCTCTCGACCATAGTTCTCAATGACCTCTTCTATGTCTTTGACCCGTTGCTGGGCTTTAATATCCATGTCCTCCTGGTCAGGAGGTCCTAACAGCTGAGACTCCTCACTCCCAGCTGCTGAGGATGGGAAGGTGACCTTCCTGTCGATGTTCTCCAGAGTGTCCTCTTCTTTGTTGGTTTCTGAGAAGGAGCAAGGGACATCTTCTTTGTCTGCACTGGAGAGTGAACACAACATATTTTAGTACCATGCATAAGAATTGAACACAGTTGAAAGAAATCTCCATATATTTATATTGAACCTTACCTCTGTGTGCATGTGCTTGTCAAAGTATCTTTTTGGCTTTGGTCTTGCCCATCCTTATCTTCATCTGCAGCTTTTACATCAAGTAGGTTTTCATTCATCTCCATTCCCTCCTCCCCTTTGTGTTGGTTCTGCTCAGGTGCTGGTGGGGTTCTGCACATGGCAGGTTCAACATCCACTGGTCTTGGTACTTTGTCCTCAGAGCTTTGTGATGAGTCATCAGGAACTCTACAAACAGCAATACTGTCTGAATCCTGTGATCTGGGGCCTGGCGAGACGTTTTCAGAACAAATCCCCCAGGACAGACTGTGGAACCGTGCAGCAGACGGTAGACTTTTGCAGAACATGTCTTCCTCTTCATCGTTATCATCGTCATCATCCTCTGTCTCGGAGGAGGAGGAGGAGGAGGACTGAGCAGGCTTGAAGGGCAGAGTCATGTAAGGCAAGCTCAGGGATTTGTTTGGTCGTCCGTATTTATCGATGGTGAGGGGACGGTGTAACTGTAACTGGCTTGGTCTTGGTGTATTCAACTCTGTCTTGGTTTGGGTTTGAGTGGGTGTCTGTGTATTTGCAGGTGGTTGGACATCATGGCTGGGTTTGTGTGGTTTGCACATGTCTTCGTAGTCCTCGTCATCATGACAGGGGGGTTCCACCGAGAACTCGTTAAGCTGCAGAGGGCAGTGGAATGGAAAAGAGAGAATGTAGAGGGTGAGGGAACCAATCATGAACTGACACTCATGCCACAGATACAGGTCTCCATCGGAGTTTCTGTGAGGCTAACACACCTGGTTAAAGGCACTGCTGTCCATGAGATCCAGGAAGCCAAACGTTTCATGGAAGTCTAATGGAAGGGCATCGTCCTGGTCTTCTTCAGGGAGCTCTGGAGGTTTGGACAGACCAAACACCCCTGGCATCTTCTGAACGTTACACACCTCTACTGGGTTAGACACAGCTAGGTCTCTGACAGACCTTTTCATATCTGGGAAAAAGGAATCAAATTTACAATATGTACCATATGAAATATCTAAAAATCACTATCAAAATGTTAATAAAAATAAATATTAAGTTTGGCTGAAACTGTTTAGCTTAAGTAGTTACCTGTACTGTTGCTGACCATAAAGGTTTCAGTTTGATAAAACTTGACCCACTTTTCATACCTACCCATATATTCTCCATTTGTATCTTCCAAGTCGTCCTCTAGATTGCTTGCATCTTGTCCGTCCACCTCGCGGAATCTCTCTTCCGATGAAAGCTTTCCATCTCCGTCCACAGGCTCCTCTCCTTCCTCTCCTTTGTTTTCTATACCTTGCTCTTCTCTTCCCTCATCTGACATCACATCATCTCCTACCTTCTCGTCCCTGACCTCTTCCTCTTTTTGTCTCTTTCCTTCATTCGCTTCAGTCTCACACCTGTCCTCCTTTTCCACTTTTTCCTGCGTGGTTTTCGCCACTCCCCCTTTATCTTGCTTCTCCCTCTCCTCTCCCTCCCCAATCCCCTGAAACCCTCTAAGGACGCCCATGTCCCCTGCACCACCTTGGAGCACCCCCAGGGCCAGGCCGGAGGTGATGTGCAGGGGCACGGTGACCGAAAGAGGCCCTGATATGTGGATTCCAGCCCGCCGTCCCGCTTTGTTGGAGATTCCTGGGGATCTTGACTGATGGTGGTGGGGTTCTCCCCCAGTGGACCCGGTTCCTCCGGGTTCCAGAGGGCTGTATGTGCCCGGTGTCCCCCCGCCCCCGCTCACCACGCTCACACTGGCCCCCGCCCCTCTGCGGTAAGTCACAGCATAGCTGTTGCTCATGCCACCACCTCCGCCGGATGACCCTGCCTCACTCCCAACTGTCTGGGGGCAAGGAGTCAGGGCTAAGGGAGACATGTGTGATGAAGGAGGCCGCTGCCTGGAGCCTGAGAGAGGTGGCACAGAACTGAATTCATATTTGTAATTTTGTACACAAAATATAAAATTACTGGTAAATCAAACATATCAATACTTACTGGTCAAAAAAGTCAATTAAGTGTTATTCTGACAGAACAGGCAAGACAGACAGAGAAAGTTGTAGAAGACAAAGTGGAAATTTCACCTTCGTGCTGGTAAGCTGCACAGCTGAGGGAATCCATGCTCTTGGCTGGCCTTAACATAGATTTCTCTTTCTCTACAAAAAACAACAAAGAGTGGATTGTGAGTCAAGACTACAGTTAAGCCCCTCTAAAAGAGAGGGATGAAGAAAATGACTGTGAAGGAAGGAATCATCCACCTTTTGATGAGTTCCTGTGTCTCCGTCTGGGATCGGTAATGCGGCCTCCAAGGTTAAATATGGATTTCCACTTCTTGGCCTTGAGAGATCCCTTCCTTCTGAGATGGAAAAGAAAAAAAAACGATTTAGAAGTGCAACCTGACTTGAGTTTTACTGCTGCTAACCATTTCCATGGAACAGTGGGATGTTTGAATTAGCATAGTTTGCTGTGTTGGACGGTGAAACCTACTTGTCTGTGCCTTCGATGACGGCATGGTAAGTTCGCATAGCAATGGGGCCGTCCCCTGGACTGATGTTGCCGATGTTACTCGGAGACTGGAAGGGAATGGCCCGGAATAACTCTGAGCTGGACATGGCAGATGGCGATGGTAGAGACGTCCGCCGCACCCCAGACCTCTCAGCACCTGATGAAGCCACAATATTAGGAGTCGTTGATAAAGTAAAGCATTTGATCGTACAGTAAGTATAATATTTTGAATTGATACGTCAACGAACATAACCAAAGGTAGACATACCTTGTTCTGGGAATAACTGGGGCACATGGTTGAGGATGAATTCCACCACGATAGACTGGACCCGCACTTCCATAAAGGCAGAAGTACCATTCAACCCTGATACCTCAATGTCCTTTGACCTGCAAGACAGCCTCAGAGGTTTAGAAGAATGCAGAAGGCAACATCTGAACGGTCTCATTCTTCTTGCTCTCTTGAATTTTCAAACTTTCACCATCTCTCTCTCTAGCCCTTTCTTGCTCTCTGTATCTCTCAAGTATTCCCTCACCTGAGTAAGTTGGGAGCCCAAACAATAGCAAGGTTTCTGGAGTGCATGTTGGTCTGAGAGGAAAACGAAGCCATCCTGACTAAGTGTCGCATCAGGAACTCCAGAGTCCTAAGAAACAAAGGAAAATATGAAGAAAGACCACTACACCAGTGTACAGGTAACAGCCCGCTCCTCTAACAACATGGGTACATTTTAGTTTGAAACGTACCTAAAATGGGGGGCAGGTAACTCTTTCAGCACATCCCGGATCTTGACCAGTCTCTCATCTTCCAACTGTATCGCCACAGCCTCCTGTGAGAGCAAGAGTGTGAGAGGTGAAGTAGAGAGGGAGAGACGGAGAGAGAAAGAGTGAGAGACAGAGAGACTAGATCAGTGTATGTAAAGCAACATGAAAGATGCACACAAGACTCGATATGCATTGTACTGAATTCTTTGCTCTTGATAATGTGTATGAATTACTCTCTTTGTCACTCACGGCAAACTTGTCATAAAGCTGGTATGTAAGTAAGGGATTAGGCAGCTCTCTGAAGTAAGCCTTGCAGAGGGAGCTGACACAGTGGATGTCCTGCAGGTAGACATCCTTGTTAAGGTCCGGGGTTCCTTCACTGTCAAACTCTCCCCTGTTTTGGGGCACAAATGCCAGATGTTGTATCTGCTGCACATGACTCCACATGCACACACACGCACGCACCCATGCATACACACACATTATACCTTAGTTTCTGCGTGTTGGATGACACCCCTGACAACCTGTAGATCCCGTCCACTACCCCATGCTCCTCAACAAACACACTGCAGCTTCGTAGGACCTGAGGAACTGGAACATGAACTCAATGAACCCTAAAGTCTGTATGAGTACACAATTATACGTCCCCAAATGTTTTAAATGGTTCCTTTAGGGGTTTTCAGTTTGCCAACTCATAATACAGGTACTGTGAATATAACTACAACATGTAACTGATGCAATGTTTCTGTGTATAAATCAAAAGGATTTCCACAAGGTTTTTCCACAGCAAACAACAAAACTAAAGAACATTTCGAGGGATCTTTTTTTGTCTGAAGCTGTCAGATTTCAGCACATACAGATTGTTATGGACTTACTTTCCTGACCCGATGTGGTCAGGTGTTCCAGCAGGTCACAGCCAAACACCTTTTCTTTGTTCCCTCCTTTTCTCCTCACCCTCCGCATTTCGGATCCTTTCCTGTCTCAGCTCTTCTTACATCCAGTCCTGTGGTGAGGTGTGCATGTGCTTGTGCGTGTGTGTGTGTGTGTATTGGTGCACGTTTCCTGTATGCGTGTGTCAGTGTGAATGTCACCGAGTGAAGTTTGTTTCAACGAATTCTCATGATCTGAAATTCTCTTGTCGAGTGCATCGTGTTGCGTACGGCTGTGTCACCCTGTGCAGTTTTCTAGAGAGCTAATTGCAGGACATGCTGTGCTCGGTCACATTGTCTTGTGATGCGTTGTAGCACCCTGCGAGGAGAGAACGGGCAAAAGCATATCCTCAAGATGCCAACACAGCAACATATCCGGCTTTCACCCCACAAAACCAAACACATTACGTTTCACTCCACTTCCCCTGAATGCTTTAAAAAAAATGATAGCCAGGCCGCACCCTTCATCCTCCTCTCTAACAGTGTCTTCCTCATAAACATGACCCCGGACTACATCGGTCCAATCCTGCCATTTCAGCACAAACACACCAACGCCTAGAACTTTGATTTGGAAGTTAGGGCCTCATGAGGCCCTCAACGCGTCTCTGTCTGATCAGCCATTGTAAGGCTCTCTTTCTTGCGGAAGTCAGCATGTTGTACGGAGTGACTGCAGGCCTGGGGTTAGACCATCAGGACCTCACGAGCATCCACCTACCTTCATGTCCCTCTCTGTCTCTCGCATGGTCCTTCAGCTGTCCTTCGCCTGAGCTCAGGAGACTACAGGGGTTGACTGCAATGTTTCAATGTAGTAAAGACTGCTTCTTACCTTTAGTCTGCACCGGTAAAAGTGTAGCAGCAAGAACAGTGACGCAAGAAACCACTAAACTTCCCCTGTTGACTTCCTGAGTCTTCTGTATGTGCCAACAAATATCTCCGCCTCTGGTGACAACAGGCACATCAATGAATTGTATTCACTTATCAATTTCCACTGTCTGTGAATGCCTTGATTTGTTTTTGTCTCAATATAAGAATATGAATAACTATCTATATCTATCACCATGATTATTGAGTTGTGATTGGCAAAAATATTGAATGGGCCAGGTTATATGGATGACTGTAATGTGCTACTGCTTTACACATGAAAGCCTTTGGATGCATATTAAGGACACATTGCTCAAATCCTTTCAATTTAAGTTGCAATTTAATATGCAATATTATTTAATTTTATTTTCATAGATTTTTTAAATATTGTTATTCTGAGTGCTGTACTGTACATTGCTGTTGCAAATTTTCCCACCGTGTTTCAAATAAAAGATTATTTTATGAACTTCTGCTACAACATACTGAGCAAAACAGGACTTGCGTTTTAGTTCAAGTATTACGGTATTGACGTCATCAGTTGAACGGAAGAGGAATCGGGCACGTATCAGAAGACAAATAAGCAGCCAGCAATTTATTGTCGATATTGGAAACGTATTACTCCATAGTGGGTATTGACTAGTAAAGAATACGCAGACACACCGACGCAGTAACGAACTTTTTTTTTTACTTGACTAGGTATTGAATATTTGAGGCACCATGTCTAACTGCAATTTTCAAGCGCAGTTGACTTCTGTCATGGAGATACTGGCCAAAGCGGCAGTAGCAGAAATAAACAGGCGCGTCGATGATAGCTGTGCCATTCTGCGTTTGGAGTTGACCCAAAGCCAGCGAGATATTGATGTTCTGAAAAAGAAATACACACTGATGGAGGGAGAACTGAGGAGGACTCGTGGACTAGTCAGGAGAAAAGGTTAGTGGATTTATAGAAAAGGGTGTAGGGTACGATACTCTCCTGCATGCGCAATAACCACTGCTGTCCCATCATTTGCAATGTTACTGAATAATATGATTTATTTTAACTCCACGGTAACAGAACGAGGAACCTACCCAGTCAAGGTGGTTTTGAACAAAGGGAGGAACACATCACAGTGGAGATGCATGGATGCAGTTGAGGAGGATATTCAACTCCAGCCTGCCCAAGTTAGTGCTACAACAGGGCCAGGGCCAGTACCTGGGGGGGAGGGGGAGAACCAGTGTAATCCAGGGGTTCACTGCTGAAACTATATTACAGCAGTGTATTATTATGTTTTTATTAGTTCGCTGTTTGAATAACTATTTTTCTATACATCAGATGGTTTTCGGGTCCTGCTATGTGCTACACTGATGCTAAAAATGTATTTTTTTAAATAATTTTTCTAGTCTGGAGATGTGGAGCAGAATGCCGAGTCTGAGCCCATATTGATAGAGGAGGAAGACACATGGAAAACTGACCCAGATCCACTGGAGAAGCTGAGGATCAGTAGAGTAGGTGTGTTTAGGCATGCGTGACACACACACACACCTGTCTCACAAATACAAACCATAGCTTCACACTCGGACATTCAAACAATGTACTAACCATGTACGCTTGTGTCTCAATCAGAATCTCATGCCAGGGCTGGGCAAGCAGCAGCCTCTCAGCAACACCGCAAGGACAAGTTGATCGACGCCTCTGTGGAACTCTACCCCTCCACCGAGGGGTCAGAGGACACGGAATCTGCTCTGCCTCCCACGCAGCCTATTGAGGGGTACTCGGAGCCACACGGGTCCGGTGTGACCAATGGTGAACGTCAGCGCGTGGTCAAGGACGAAGGAGAGCGGGAGGAGCCAGAGGAAGCTGCTGACATCATGCCCTCAGACCCGTACGGGATGGACCCCAGCGACAGGCACCTCTGGTCCTCCAATCCAGACACGGAGCCGGCCGATTCCGATTTCTCGTTCGATCCCGCAGACCAGTACCAGCAAAGCCTCTCCATGTTCCCCTCTCACAGCGGGATGCTGTCAGTGCCCTCCATGGGTGAGGACACGGATCCTCAGCTCCCCTCCAAAGGAAAAAGGCATTCCAAAATGAGTCGTGTGGCTCACATGAAGAGGCACAACAGAGCGTTGGGTGAAGGGCCAAGACAACAAACGGTACACATCCCAGAGGAAGGAGAGAGCAGTGAAGGGGTGAACTTAATTGATGAGAATGGCATGATTGTACAGCAGCAATATAGGGCCTTGGAGGCCACAGACAGGGGGGGCGCAGGGGAAAGTGCGGTGGGGTCCAGCCTGGCGTCATCGGCCTTTACCGGATACGGTCGCAGCAATTTCAACATGGCGAGGAGGATAAGGACGCCATGGCGCTCCGGCGGATTGGGGGAGAGGCGTTTCAGCTGCACCTTCTGCGGGAAGAGCTTCATGCGATTCAGTCAGCTGAAGGAACATCTGCGGAGTCACACCGGCGAGAAACCGTTCAGCTGCGTGCAGTGTGGCCGGAGTTTCACCAAGCAGTGTAACCTCATAAGACATGCCGTGGTCCACAGCGGAGAGAAGCCATTCGAGTGTCCGCAGTGTGGAAAGTGCTTCACCCAGCGCTCCAGTCTCAAGTCCCACCAGAGAACTCACATAGGGCAAAGCGACGTGTTGATCCACAGACCCATGGTTCCTGCGTATGTGGAGGACCCACACACCAGTTTAATGATGACTCAGACACGGTGTTTCAAATAGTGTTTTTTTTCAAAGAAAGAAACATGCATTTGTAGCACTTCAACTGTAATTATTGTGTATTACTTAAACATTGTAATGTTGTTCATTTACAGGGAATATTTTGTTAAGACCTGTGGTACTGCCCTGACCTTTTTTGTGGAACGGCACGTTATTTGACTCGCGGATTCGGTGTCTGTGGAGATTAGAAATTCTTTGTTACATTTCTGCTAATTCTTCTGTATTTTAATGGACATTAAAATGAATGGACGCAAATAAGTGTGGTACTTGTGGTAATATTTTTCACAGTGCACATAGGATTGCAGGAGTCCAGGCAATGTGCCCCAAAGTCTAGGGGTGTCTTCCTTAACTTGAAGAGTACTTTACGTTTGACATAAGCTCCATTTTGAAGTGGTTCGTTTAGGGTAAAGGTTGAGCCTATTGGGCTAAATTCATTTTATTCAATGTATTGTCTGCCCACTTTTTTAATTATTACTTGGGAACAAATGTATTCGACACATTGTATAGTGTATATATATATATCTTGTACATGTTATGACGTTCCCAAGAAAAGTCCGGATGATTCTGAAATTTTGTAATTTTTACTTCGCTTTTTCACGCTAGTGTAAACTGTCCCAATACGGACACTATACATCCTTTTCTGTCATGTCGTCATCAAGCCCCCGGTCTGCCTCTCAGCAGCTGTGCCGATTTTTCCCGGTGGCCACTCGTGATATTGCAACATAAAATACCCATGGGGCCCAGAAAGCATTTTTCCCATAGACCGTAATAGTAAAAGAGAAGCCTGTAAAAAGGTTCTCAGGACACCTACAGCTGTAACCACTATTAATTGCAAATCTTTTTATTCCATATTTTTAAGTCATGGACTTTTAAAACGTCAAAAATTGTTCTAAAGGCCAGAAAAGCCCCCGTAAAGTCTTATTCTAATGGTGACGTCACAGCTGTGTGCGTGCACTCCCAAGCACGGTCTCGCTGTGTCTCGGGAACGAGGATGCCTGTTGGCTTAATGACAGCTCTGAACAGGGCTAAACGTGGTCGGAAAAGTGAATTCAATGACTCCAGGGTGAGTTTATTTCGAGACAGAGTTGTGATACAAGTTTCATATTTGAACGGCATGTATTTCTAAATGCTATTTTAAATGTATATTGGCGTTAAATTACACGCGTAATGAAATTTTCACTTACTGCCAGTGTCACCGCTGTGTAAAAATATAAAATTAGATTAGATTAGATTAGATAAACCTTTATTTGTCCTCCAGGGGTGGAAATTGCAGTTCACAACAGCAGCAGGGTAAAGTACAGCACACAGAGTTGCAGTGTAACATAACAATAATAACAATAGGGGGGCACGATAAAGTCCAGTGTAACAAATACAAAATAGGTAAGTTAACTAGACATATACAGTTATTGCACTTGAGTTATTTACCATGCATGTGATACTTTAGGTGATGTGTCACCAGGGTCTCGGTCTCACCTTGACTGAAGTTCAATATCCTTTTTATTGTTTTGGTCTAAATATATTTAAGCCCACGAATAGACCAGGCAAAGTGAAGCTGGCCTCTCTTTTTTGTGCCTTTTTTCATCACACTGTTCACCCACTCTATCACAAGTCTGTTTTTTTAGTTTTGTTATGTTATGTTCGTTATATTGAAAATAGTTAATGTTCAGTAAAATCTAATTATTACTTTGAAAAGTGTTGAACTATTTAATTATAAAGCCTTGCATATGAACACCAAATTATGTTAAATAGACCACACAACGGAATTTGTATTTATTTATTCAGTAACATGTGGCTCAGTATAGGTTCTGACATCTCACTACAGGAGAAAACAGTGTTTTAGGGTGGACTATAAAAATATATCAGGCTAGGAATTACACTTAATGTCCAGGAGGTCCTTCCTTCAAACTATATCACGTAGCTGTAAAAGAAACAGAGAAGCTGCATAACGCTAACGAAAGACTTGCCTGTTTTGAATGTGCCGATATAGCCTATAAAACGATAAGAACTTAATCTGACAAGAATTCGTAGGCTATATCACATACGGGATCATTGATAGACAAAACAGATTTGACTACCGGCATTTGGTTGATAAATATGACAGCTTGTATTGTGGAGAATCCCTTATTTTTTATTTTAGATTAACCTTAATAAAAATGACTCGTTTTATCCTTACTTAAACTTAAACAAAACGAATTAACCTCGTATATTCTATAACCATGACTATGAAAACATAATCGGTTTATGTGTCCTATAAATCCATCATTTGATTGTGTAGATTCGTCATTATCGGTCAAACTCTTCCACAAGCACTCATGAGCGCGCAGCACTTGTCCAGTCCAGAACGCGACTTGCTCGTTCTCATTGCCCCAGAGCGTCATCAGCCTCCCATCATTCCATTCCCCATACCGCGGAAGTAAACCAGGAAGTCAAAAAACTTTTTCGGCACATGCGCTAGGTGAGCAACTTCATTGAAATCAACGGCCGCCATTTTTCTATCCGGTGTCCAGTTAATATTATAGGTCCATGGTCGTCATGCGTTCCTCCCCTTCAGTTTCTCTGCCTTGAGGCTGGGAAAGTACAAACAATTGACTATTTTAGCCTTTATACTAATTATTTTAACATTGCATCTTGCACTTCGAACACTGGAATAGACCGCTCACTAACGAGGCAGAATGTTATTCCAAGACAACATGGTTCATGTGACTTTTCAAAGGAAATTAACCTCAGTGGTGGACGTACTGACCAAAACTGCCATCGCGGAAATAAGTAAATTGTTCGAGAATGAGTTTGCGGTGTTGCAACTGGAAATATGCCGGAGAGACAATGAAATAGAAGCTTTAAAAAGAAAATATTCTGAAAATGAACGGGGAAATACAAACGTTTCTAATGCTCCAGGGACAAGTCTTCTTTCGTCCTCCCCATTCAAAATTGATCAAGGTGAGTCATAAGTGTCATCCGTTACCTGTACTATGCAGACAGCACCACTGATCTGGGATGGTAATGGCCAGACATCCTTCTTGGGACTGTCTGATGATATTGATGACTATTTTCTTCTACAACAGGTTCCTATCGAATAGTTGGCAAAGTTTGAATTAGTTATTAAAGGGAAAAATGAAATGTTGAATATTGCCATAACTGGACCCCATGAAACCTTTCCATGAAAAGTTCCAGGAAAACCAGAAATAGCTGAACACATTTAAAGTTGTTTTGTGTGGTTGTGTTCTGGGGTCTTTTTCAGATTCAGAGCCTTTGTCAAAGTCATGTTTTGTAACCTTGATTCATTGTCAATCTCCTTTTAGGAACTAAAGTTTCTATTGAGGTTTCAGGCAGAGGGACTTCACCCAACACAAGCAAGGAGTTCATCCTGCCAGTGAATGTTCGACCGTGTGAAAATCCAACACAACCAACCACAGATTCACCAAGAGGCCTGATGAAGGCTCCATTAAAGCATGAGATGGACGGCTTCAACCTCCACCTAATCAAGGCCGAACCAAAAGAAGATGAGGAGACAGACGGCGTCCAGGTGCACCCGCCAGGGAGTGACCCTGGCGTTACCAAGGGGACGGCCCGCCAGGGGGTCTGTGCTGTCATGGAGGAGAGCGAACACCCTCGCTGGTCCCCACTGTCAGAGAGAGACAGCGATATGACTGCAGATACAGATGGCTACTACAGTATAAAGCCAAACCCAGGTTGTTTAGAGAAAGAAATAGAGCTCATTCAAACTGCAATGGAGAGTCGTGATCGAGGTCTCATGGCAGAGACCAGATACAATGATGTGTTTGGAAGGGACAAGTCTGTTCTGAGAGCACAGGGACCAGGACCAGGGAAGGTCAGAAGCCAAACTATGATCTCCAACAGAAAGATTGCGACTAACTGTACTGTCCGGCCACCGGTCCATAAACCAGCCAACGCAGAGATTCCAGGACATTCCTGCGTTTGGGCTGGCAGCACCACACTGTCGCTGGCCTCTACCGGTCAAGAATTTACAGCCATTATTAAATCGAGTAGGCCTCATGGGAAGGAGAAGTGGTTTGACTGCGGGTACTGCGGGAAAAGCTTCGACCGCTTCAGCCACCTGAAGATCCACCAGCGGATTCACACGGGGGAGAAACCGTACACGTGCACCACCTGCGGGAGGTGTTTCAACCAGAGAAGCAACCTGCGAACGCACCAGCGCAACCACAAGCACCTCGAACCCGAGCCCAAACATGGCCACTCAGGGCTCATCACCACACTGTCTGTTTCACAAGCTGACACTGTGGGCCCGTAATGATGAGACGAACCACCATAGCATTTTGTTTATGGCTCTGTGGCACTAAGCTAGTGTGTACATGAACAAGATGCCCTGCTAGAACTGTTCAATAGTCAAGGGATCTGGATAAGAGGTGCAGATGAATAGCAGGTGTGATACAAATACTTAAGAATCACGTGGAAAATTTCATATTTAATGTTTGTGTAAATAAACAAGAGAAGAATATTGACAGAAAATGTGTAAGGGATTATATCAGAACTGTAAGGTGAGCTGTCATTAAGAATTACACATGTGGGTGCACAGGAAATATAGCTGTAAAGGTTTCCTTGCATCGATTTATGGGGAATTTGGAATGAACCCCACAACATGGGTCTAGATGAGAAAATGTAGATTGGGATAAACCAGGCTTGTACCTGTGTTATGTAGTGCATCCAAGTCTATAACCACACCCTAACTCACATTTAAACTGCTTGGAACTTCTGGAGGTTTCTTGCAAATTATTTTGCAAGGGGGCGCAAATATATGAAAAAGTATTTGGAAAAACACCAATAATTCTTCGAAAGTTCAGCAGTAGTTACCATGAGTTAAACATTGCCCTGAAATTCAGAAATCCCTTAGTGAACAGTGTAGTCTGATATCATCCTGGGAAATAAATGGGTTTATGTTCTAGGAATGGCAAAATATTAGGCAAATAAGCTGACATTCACAATATTTCCCAAGCAATTATAAAAAGCATGTGGTAGCCATTTGCCGACATAGGGTGACCTGTCACCTAGAAAGTCCAGTGATAGGCTTCTGTGAGCTAGGGCAGATCGCACCACAGTTTGAAGATGATCATCACATTTGACCAGCTGTACATGTGCACACCTATATGATCTGGCCCCGGGGGTGCAGGAGGATGGCGTTGGAGTGAGGTTTGGGCCGCAGGAAGCCGTTGCTGTAGTCAAAGTGGTTGGTGAGCGCCTCTGAGATCTGGTAGGAACTGTCACAGTCCATCTCATCGACTTCTGGCAGGGTCAGACTGGGAGCCCAGTCCTCTGGCCCATGGGGGCCACACCAGTCCTGGGGCGGGGCGGACAGGTCCTGGGTGGTGTGGCTCTCACCACTGTCCTGCTGGGGCTGGGAGGAAGGGATGCCTGAGTCCTGAGGAAGAAGAGGGGTGGGGGAGGGGATTTACAAATGTACACTAATGGTAATTGAGAAGGAGGTAACCCATTCAACTTCGTTTGGGGAACCCATTTCTGGAACAAGGGGCAAATATGGATTTGGTGGTGAATCACTGGTCCAGACCCCTCGACCAAAACGCACCAATGACATGTGGCTGCTCCTCAGGTAGGACTCCACCCTCTGCCTGCGCTGCTCGTCCATGTCTGCCGAGGCCCTCACGCTCGCATGCCAGCTCGACTGGTACAGCAGGGGCCGGCCCAGGCGGTCCACTTCCACATCCCCCGGTGCTGTCCGCCTCCCACCTAGAGTGGACTGGCTGCCCCGGTACAGCGGCCGGTCCTGACAGGGGAAAAGGTCAAGGAGAAGAAAAACAATCGTGATTTCCTGTCACCACAGTAGATCAATGCATGGAACCATATTGAAAATGATCGTCAATAATGTCAAAATCCTGTCAAGTTTTCACTCTAGTGTCAATAGGGATGTCTGTCTTGTATTGTTACCCTTATGAGGGTTTAAACTTACATCTAAAGACAGCTGGCTGTGCTTCATCCGTGTGTCCACTCTGAGTGAGACGCTGTCCTCATTCTGGGGTTGAACAGAGGAGGCAAGAGAAAAGGTCAAGGGTTAGAGAGACGGCACTGACGTCACAAACACATGAATAGATGAAGGAATTCAGCATGTTGCGTTCATGCGAACTGAGACCACGTGTGGTAATGTTGGAACCTGCGATCTGAGATCTGAACTAACCGAGTTGAGTATTCTGGATGAGGCATGTCTGGAAAGTGAGTTCATCTCCTCCCTGTAGGGAAAAAAAAAGAGTATGAACGTGGATACTGGCTAAATACCACAGCTTCGAAGTTCAACCTTTGAGGACAAATAGTTGGAACCTATTTCTCCACTCACGTCCTTTCATCGAGCTCCATCTCCAGCTTCTTGGTACGTCGTTTGTGGTGTCGGTGCATCAGCAACACGATGATGACCATGATGAGGACCAGAGTGCCTGCGGTCGCTCCGACAACGATCAGGAGGAAGTTGTCGACGGTGGGCTCCTGCACGCTCCTCCCTGAACCAGGAGGAGCTGAGAGAGAGACCTTTCATTACACTCAGCTGCACACATAGACATGTATAAAGATTTCTAATGTCTATGTCTTCACATATGCCAGAGTTGATTTCTCTGTGTTGTCACCAGGGGGCAGAAAAGATAGTACAATCTATCATTCCTCCCACACCCCACCCCCATTTGGCCCTGTTCCTACAGTTTACATTCCAAATCAAGTGTACTGTTCTTACCTGTCACTGTGAGGGTGAACTCGGCTTTTCCTGTTCCAGCACTGTTCTGAGCCACACATTCATAGACACCGGTGTCATTCAAGCTGAGGGCCTGGCTAAAGAGCAGTCTGTTTCCATGAACAGACACTCCTCCTGTCAGCGGTCCACCCTTCCTGTGGACAGAGAACACAGTACTGTTTGGGACATGGCAATACCAGACTGGCAGACAGACAACATCAAACAAAACTGAATTCCAACTAATTTATAAAAAAAAATTACTAAACGTCTTTCAAACTCAGACATCCAGGAAGTAGTCTTAAATCCCAGAGATCAATTAATTCCAAACAGCCTTTTTTTTCTTATCACATTTCCTGCCTCGGATTTGGGGCCGGTACATTTATAACAAGGTGTTCTTTGATTCGCCACTGATCAGGTTTAGTCAGAAAGGAGAACCAGCTATTTCCAAGTGCTGCTTGCTCACTGTTCCTTTCTCACCCATTGATAAATGCAGGGTTGGGATTCGAGAGTGTTGGAGACTGGAGTCACCTGAAACATGGGGCGTACAAAGGAGAGAAGGCCAGTTTCAGCTCCATTGGGGGGCTCAGGTTGCCCTCGTTTCAATGGTGCTGGGCAGACATTTTACTGCTGCTAACCTCTGTAACCACTTCCCCTCCTCCTCCATTCAAGGGTTCTCTCGAATTTCTACTCTCAGCCCCACCTTTTAAACCAGCCCTTTATGATAGAATCGGTTCCCGAGATTACACCCGATAGGGGGATGGAATACTGCTATCGATACTGGCAAGATTCGTCGGGAACAATCCTGTTATAGTACACCAACACACATTAAAATGCATACAAACATTTGGTAGTGTGTATGATGTGGGGCAACTTTGGAAGAAAAATAAACTGTCTTTGTCCTACAGGTATGGATCAGGAAGTGTGCCCATTGAGGCAACACATGGTGACTGGTGTGATGTGTTATTATTGTAATGCTCTGAGAACCATCTTTAATTAAACACGCACCCTGTATTTTACAGTGTGTTATGGTGATCGTTAAAGAGAGACGCTGTGATTAAGTGCTTAGGCTGCGTCTCCATCGCTCCACCGTCTCCTCCTCCCTCCCTCCCTCCCACTCTCCCCGGCTCCCTCTGTGTTAAACATCTCCCTCTCATTCACTCCATCTCTCTCCCTCCTTCTCCCCCTCTCTCTCTCTCTACCAATTCCTTTTTCTACTTCAGTAATACGATACTGTGGCTTTTATTCTATATTGAATTAAAGTCTGCTTGAGAATGCATGCTCTTCCAGCGGACACACTCCGCTTTGTCGTCTGTGGTCATGCGTGCTACACGGGAGGGTGTGTGCGTGTGCATCATAAAGAGCACTCCTCCCTCCGGCCCCAGTTCCTTAGTACCTCAGACATGTGGACAGTGTAACACAGAGCAGCGACATGCTGCTGCCAGTCAGCCGTACCTGGTCCAGGTGAAGTTTTGGGGTTTGGGATTTCCTCCACTTTCACACCGGAGCTCTGCTCCTTCTCTTCCGATGAACCAGTTCCCATCATGCCCGGTGATGCTTACATCCGGAGGAACTGGGACAATTACACACACATGCACACGCACACACACACACAAAGCTAAATAAGCGATGATAAAATACACTGACTGTTGAAATTCCAATAAACTGGCTTTAAAATGTGCCTGTTGTTTAGAGGTAAATGTCTAACTCTGATTGAGAACAGTAACTGTATTGTATAAAAATCATATTTAATTACATATAATCAAGTGACGCATTGGATTCGATACAATAACTGTGGGATTAAAGTGCAGACTGTCTGCCTTTATTTGAGCCATTTAGAAATTACCGGCACAGTCGCCCCTCCCCATCTGAAGGTGCCATTAGTGTTACACATCAAGTCTAGTTTAGTCAGGCATTTCTCTTTTGTATGCTTTGACTGGTGAGGGACCTAAAATTCTCATTATAGCAGTACAGTACTAAAATCCAACCATGGGAGCAGAGACACCACAAAGCCAGTTCTGTTGTATTCATGTCATATTGGGTGCTGTATGATCCTTATTACCCTTACTGAAGGATGGGGAGTGAAGTTTTGAAGAACTGGTGTCTTTTTCTCACACAATCTGCCCAGAAGCTTTTGTTCTATAGGTGACTATAGATACTTTTTCCAGTAGGGGTTAGTTTTAGTTCTAAATGAACATATTGTGTTCTTCCATGTTCAACAAAGTCTTTTTAAAATTGCTTGTCTTTTACTTCTAACTACTTATGTCACGTATTGTGTGACACTAAGTTTTGGCTGTGTCTAAAGTTTTACTGTGATTTGTGAGCTTCACGAGGGCCATCTTTACTTGCAACGAGGACTGTCCACCCATCTCATGTTATCAGATACCGAAACATCAAAAAGGGTCAAATGATTCACGTCATTATGGCTGAAAGCAGTTTTTCCCCCTAAAATCCCCTCCTTGTATCCCAGCCCCAGCGCGGCCGGTCCAGGCCTACTCACAGTGCACCTGCAGCGTGTTGCTGATCCTACGGGGCTGCTTCAAGCCTGGGTGCCACACTAGGCAGTCCAGCCGCCTGCCGTTCATGCTGCGGAGGGGATGCAGCGAGAAAAACGTGGAGACGGCACCGCCCTCCGAGCTGCGGTTCTGGGCCTGTCCGGGGAGGTCCGTGTCCCAGGAGAGGCGTGGCGGGGGGTGGGCCACGGCACGACAGGTAGCGGCCACGCGGTACGACTGGCCCTCTGTCATGACCACAGGCTCCAGGGTGGAGATGGGCAAGGCTGGAGGAGACAGAGAGGGAAGAGATTCTGTTTTAATGCTTTAATGTCTCCCCCCGCACCCTCCCTAAAATAACTGTAGGAGAAAGTGTTGAATAATCAAGGTCATGGATTGATGTGGAATAGAAACACATTAGATCCCATTTGGTGGTTTACCATCCCTGCCATCCACGCTTGCCTCATCAGTGGACAGCGTTCACTTTAGTGTGTACCGTAAATCCCATCAGCTCGTTTTGAGGATCAGGAAGGGATCTTACTCCAGACGGTGAGGGAGATCTTCCTCTCGAAGTTGCCTGAGGGGAAGGTGCTGATGTGGCAGGTGTACCTCCCCTCATCAGACTCCTGGGTGCTGAGCAGGATCAGGGCAGAGTTTTCGATGGGGCTGACGCTCTCGAACTTCACCCTCCCTGAGAAACGCCCAAACTCTGACCAAAGAAACACACAGGAGGGAGGGAAGGAGAGAGGGAGGGAGGGAGGGAGGAGGTATGGTTCACTTTCTTGTTTCATAGAAAGAGACTCATACAGGAAAATTATAACCAGGAAACCAATGACTTCCCTTGACTGCTAAGGAACACAGTGTTGACCGATATGAGCATATGAAAGAACTGAAGTTTAAAGACCAAGATCAAATCTGGATTCAAAGCCTGATATCTGGGTCTGACCATTCACACGCCTCACACAAGCCCCATGACACAGGCATGCACTGTTTAACACATTCAGCTCTGAGAGGCCATGGTGTAGCCTACCTGTGTGGCCTTCAGTAGGGTGGGCGGTGATGACCTGTTCCTTGGTGCCGTCTGGCAGCTCCCTGGTCCAGGTGACCTGGATCACCTGCTCCCCGTCCCCCACCTGGTAGTGGCAAGGCAGCCGCGTCTCAGCCTCGGCCAGGGAGCGCAGGGAGAAGGAGGGAGGGGGTTCCACAAAACCACCCTGGACAGAGACCACTGGAGGGGGGAGGGGGGGTGGAGTGTGTTCAGCTGATTGGGGGTCGGTGTGTGGGGCTGTGTGTGCAGGTGTGTTTGTGTAGGAGAGAGACAAAGACATGGCTGAGTAAGAGTGTGCAAAAATGCTAATTTGTTAGCACAACAAATCAAGGACCTAACAAACATTGCGCCCTTTGAGTGTGGATCAGATGGGCTCTAGTCAATGATTCAGCCTGCAGATACGGAGGAAATCATTGCTCATCCAGGGCCATTTTCATTCACCAAACCCCTGGAGGACAGACCTTCGAGGGCCCTGACTCACACGGGAGAGCAAACAAAGGTTTTCCCACACACAGCCACTCACTAACACAGAACCAAACTATTCAGTGATCTACTCTACAGTTAGGAAGGTGAGATAACAGTTTAGACAAGGACAGACACACAGGTTTTTAATGTTTAACAAATACTGATCCAACATGACCCGGTCACAGCATTTGGCTGGCTGTTTGGCTGTGTCTACTTTGATTGATAGGTTGCTTGACCAATCAGTTAATTATGGGCTTCAGAGCAAGATATCCTGGTAATGCAACCTCATTGTACGTGGCGGAATGGCGAGGAACAAAGAAGTATGAGGAGAGGAAGAGAGGGATCTTACTCCACACGGTGAGGGACACCTTCCTCTCGAAGTTCCCTGAGGGGAAGGTGCTGATGTGGCAGGTGTAGCCCCCCTCATCAGACTCCTGGGTGCTGAGCAGCAGCACGGCAGAGTTATTGGCTGGGCTGACGCTCTCGAACTTCACCCTCCCCGAGAAAGGCCCAACCTCTGACCAAAGAAGCACAAGGGAGGTGAGAAAATCACTAAATCTCTAGAAACAATCCATGCCCCCCCCCCCCCTTTCTGTTAATGCAGAGGTACACTTGTACAGGAAGTCAAGTCCACCACGCAACCGAAATTCCTCCATAACAAATCATCGTCTTCCTCCAGGAAGAGAGCGTAACAGGAAGTACCTGTGTGGACCTCGTTGTGGTGGGCAGTGATGATCTTTTCCTTGGTGCCGTCTGGCAGCTCCCTGGTCCAGGTGACCTGGATCACCTGCTCCCCATCCTCCACCTGGTAGTGGCAGGGCAGCCGCGCGTCAGACTCGGCCAGGGAGCGCAGGGAGAAGGAGGGAGGGGGTTCCACAAAACCACCCTGGACAGAGACCACTGGGTGGGGGGGAGAGAAGGGTGTGTGAATGTGGGTTTGTGTAGGAAAGACAGTTAGACAGAAGTTGAGTGTCGATGATGGTCTGAAGTATTCCCACTACAACAACAAAAAACTTCAATAACTTGCTCTCCAAGTGTCTAGTTAATGATACTTGAAAACATGAATGGTTAAACCTTCTGTTAAGGGAAGCGGCATGGCAGGTATATGCGGTATGATATCTCCATTTTCTAAACCAGAACAAGGCCAGGCTGTCAGGTTCATTGACACACAGAGGAACGCAAACACCTCTTCCTCCCACACCGTCAGACAGGTTCTAGTCAACGGAAAACAGCCAACTTTAAATTCAGAGGAGCAGTGAAGTGACATGTTGTGTGTCTCACAAAGCGGCCTTACTTGCTTTTCCTGTTCATGACATTAACGTTCAATGAACTCTTCGCAAATACCATCTAAAGCACTTGCACAATAAATACATGCCAAATTGACTTAGTCATTTGTTTGTTCTGATTCACTTTGGGTAGCTTGTATGGCAAACATACCTGAATAAATTGTCATATGGAGAGAGAAATAGTATGAAGCTCAGCCCTTTTATCAGCTTGCTATTTTCCAAAGAATGTGACTCTTCCACATTTCAAAATGCTGAATCCCATCAGCCGTTCCACATGTTATGATATGCACAAATACTTGAAGGAAATTTGCTTTTTTATGAAATAAATTTTAAAAGGTCTTACCAAGTGCCCACGTAAGTGCCAGACATTCTGTCCACTGTCTGGCGGCCCATGTGTCTGACTTCATAACTTGAATTATTCAGCAAAAAACACTTTCATTGGTGTTAGGCCTTCTTTTACTTCAAGTCATTTCTAGAACTCAGCTGGAAATACGATTTAAAAAAGGCAAGTTGTGCCACCAATAAATAAAGAGTCCGAAAATAGTTCGACAACAGTTGAACGCAGCTTCAAATTGTGGGAGATAATAAACACGTCCTGCTGTAGAAAAACCTAAATCAATGATCCGATCTTATTCTTCCAGTAGGCTTCATGCAAACAATATCATTTTCTTCTGTATTTTCCTGTTGACTTTCATTTATTCTTGCTTCAGAAAAAAAGATTCACAGATGTTTTGGCTACTGCATCACAAGGTTAAAAAAAAGTACGTTTTATGACACAATATCTTTATCCTAATTTTGCACAGTCACCTCATGTTAGATGAAGAACACAATTTGAAATGTCATTATTCTACCTTGCCCAAAGGGTGTCTGGTAACTTTACTCAAAGATACACCTGTCTCTTAGTTTAGGCCCCGCCCCCATTGGACCCAGACCACGCCCCTAATGAACACAGTTCCGTTTGACAAGCAGCAACATTTCTTCCTTTTTCTTTTTGTGTTTTTGAATGCATTTGTCGATATGTTTGCTCTCTTTCCCCCTGTGAGGGTTTTTTTGTATGTTGTTGTTTTGTTTTTGCAATTTAAAACAAAACCCCCAAAAAACGCTTCTTCTTTTACAAATATTCACATCACAAATTCCCCAGTCCAGACAACAAACTTTGCCACAGTTTTTTATGATTTGTAAATGTTAAGTAATCAAATTGTTGACAAATGACAATTATGTCGCATACGTACAAAATTAGACAATGTGGACTAGTCTGCTACTTTACCATACCTGACGTTTTCACAGATTAGGTTATTTACTTAAACTAGAAACACGTTTATAATCAATGGTCTCAAACACTATGTGGATAAATATATTTAAAGATCTCTGTTGAACTGGTTAAAGAACTTATGAATATGCAGCAGTAAGCTACAACAACACAGCACAGGGTTTATGAAAATAAAGCAGGGCACAGTTTCTTTAATATAATTTTTAGATACATTTCACTTTTCATCTTTCTCAATTAGTCAACTAACTAATACGGGCTGGTAAAGTTGTGCACTGCTGACATACATCAGGAAATAAGGTGGTTAATCATAAACCAGCTCCTCAGACTTTGGCAAGAGTACCTGGCTGCAGACCTGCACCGCAAGGCAGCTGCGCCGTTAGGCAGGAAGTGACGTAATTATTATTTTATTTTTTGATGGTGTCATAGGTGTCCTGGTTATGAGGAGTCAATTCCTAGTGGAGGGAGAGAAAGAGGGAGAGAACAACTGTTAAGGCCAAAAAAAAGCGTCTGCTAAATGAATAAATGTAAAATCGTTTTCCTATCTAACTTTTAAAGAAGTGAAATGACTTTGTTACTTTCATTGTTTAATGATTTCAGGAGAATAATAATACTCTTACTGCATAAAGGCCATCTGCGTATGCTGGGGGTTTCTGTTAAGAGGGAAAGTATATGTACAGATATTTATGATGAAACTAAACGCATTTTAACATTGAATAGAATAACATCAACATCAGCTGTGTGGTTTCACAATGAAAACCTGTAACTTTTCCCTTCAGGTGCTTTGTGATCATGTTTTTTTATTATTATTGCATCACTTAGCAGCATGGACCATTTTAATCCGTTTCTGTTGTGATGAGTTTGAAAGGAGTAATGGAAACAGTTTATAAATACATTGTTGGTGGTCAGTCTGTTTCAACTGGAAATGAAACAGGAAATGTTGACATTCTCTGATTTAGGTCCAAGCAGAAGTGTCACTTAGAGGCCAGAAATGCTTTTTCTTTAACAAATTACCATTGCGAATATAGCAAATTATTATTATACATTGACACACCACAACATTATACTTTACCCGAGGGTCGTTATTGGTTTTTGCAAACACAGGATGGATCTGAAAGACAGTAGAGCAATAACATTTGATCAATTACACAGTATTGGGACAGGCTGAAATTCAATACACATATTCAATTGACTTGAAACTGGTGTGTGTGTGTTTAGCTTAGTGCAGTGTAAAATGGTCCTACCTTGAGCCTGAAGTACAGGATGGTTAAAATGAAGGCATAGACCACTAGAATCCCATCCAAGATATAACAGAGCTTCGGCTCCTCATATGCATCTGCTCAAACAGACACACAGACACACACACACACACAATCGTATTCAACATCATCACTCTTGTGATGGCTGAACAACCGAAAACTGAAAACTTATCTGTCAGTTTGAAAACCTACAGTCTAAACCTACAAAATCTAAACCTACAAGTTCAGGTTTTATATTGTTTTATATTAATGAACAATAACAACTATTTAAATAAACTTCCTTACCAGCAAAGCTGAAATTTAAGAGGAGAACAGCTAGGACGAGATAGCCCTTCATCTTCAGGGGTCAGAGAGACTGTGTGAGTAGATAAAGAAGTTCTCTCTGGGTTTCCAACACCTCAGAACTGAGAGCTTGATCTGTCAGCAGGAAGTGATAGGCTCCCAGTGACCATGGGAGAGCTTGTAAACCACACACCAACCCCCACCAAGCTTCTCACCCCAAGTGCATCAGTAAAAGCTCTTTAGGAACAGGTCACGTAAATTAGGTGTATTACAACTCATACTTAAATTCCTTCTTAATTAGATGGATATGGTAAACGTACAATGTTGGACATTTTCTGTTTTTATTCAACTCAACTTTCGCAGCAAGTTTTTCCATTTGATATTTGGTTCATTCTTATTTTTGTTTTTAGAGTTAGATCTAAAGAGAGCATGATTGTGAAAAGGCAGGGACATAAATTACCTGTGTATGGACATAGCAGACATGACAGAGTCAAAGGAACGTTTGAAGTTTAAATTCATTTTAAATTGCATCACTACACTGACTACCCTGACTTGTTAAATAAGGGCAGCTTGTCTGCTTCCTGTTCATTTCATTTAGCACCTTTTCAGATACACAGAAAGAATAAATGCACAAGAAGATGGTTTAATCATTCAAAATATCTAGCATACTATACAAGCTACAGTTTCCAAATAATTTCCAATCTAAAAATCTTTGTACAAGCCCCACCTGTTTGCAAAACTATAAAAAAAAAATCTGGAAATTGCATCATAACTTAGGCACTGTAAAAATGATAGAAAAAGAACGAGCTTGTATAAAAAGGTACTTTTAAACCTTCGATTTTTGCATGCATATAAAAAACTGGAAAGACAATCATTTGCATCATTTCATTTTTTGACATGTTCATGTCAATGTCTGGTCTGGACTTTCAGTTGCACTGGTGGTATATCCACAGACACGTATGCTACTGTACTTCAGCTCTACTGCACATTGGGGAACAAGAGTAACTGGCTGTCGGACATGTGGTGGATCAGGAAATAACATGCCAACATGATTCAAGGCCGGTATAAGTCTCACGACCAACATTCAAGTTACAGTTCACCATGGTCTGGTCCATCCAGAGGTTTAGTGGTCAGAGTAGTGGTTTATCTCCAGAGTTCATGAACAGAGCGTTGAACAGTGACCATGTTTAGCTCTAGGGTGTTATTTCCTCATGAGTAAGGCTGATGGAGGCAGCAGTGAGGCTGGGCTTGTCTTAACAGACCTGCTGTGGAGGAATACAATCATGTGTCCTTGGTCAGAGCGGTCTTTTCAAAGAAACAGCAGGATGAGGGATGGAGAGGGAGGAAATACCAATGGGATAGAACAGGGAAAAAAAAGATGCAATGCAGTCCTATGACTTATCCTCCTATCAAAGTTAATATGCATTGTAAGGGTTGATGGACCCAAGAATCACAGAATGTAGACAAGCTACGATGATTGAAAGCCACTCTGTCTCTGTTTCCGGAATGTGCTTCCTTCTTTTGCAAATACAGTGAGACCATGGTCATTCAATACATGTACATTCTGAGAAGACAAAAAAAAAATGGTCACACTTCTAGATAAAAAAAGAAGAAAAGAAAAACAGTCTTCATCATCTCCTCATCCAGCACTAAATACAAGCATAGACTGGAAACAGTCTGGGTAAAATGGTCTAGTCTGCAGTTTGCTGACTGTACTCTGATTGATCCATCCATGACACATCAGGAAGTGGAACTGAAAAGTGAAGCAATCTGCCCCCAGTGGACAGCATGAGTCATACATTCCATACAACACAGCTTCCAGTGGTTACAGTTCAATTATTCAAAACGTTGGAATTGATGTGAAACATTATGATTTTTTTTTCCATCATGTCATTCATGTTTTATCATCAAACATCTGTGATGGTGGTCTCCTTGGTATCTCACTGATCCCAACCAGCCTTATCGATTTAGTTCCTTTCTTTCTCTACGTTTGACTGACAGATGAAAGTCTGAGATGGTGCACGATGCTTCCACCTGACACAGCTGCATTCATGTAGGCCAGGACACAAATCAGAACATTAGAAAAAAAACATTAAAAACAAAACAACTGGGACTCATCCCCCGCCCTGGCCTCTAAACGGAGGTCTCGGACTGCAGCCTCATGACAAACTTGTGGCTCTTGGGGTCGATGAACTCCTCCCCCAGACGGAGGAAGGGAAGAGGAGTCACCGTGACGACCAAGGAAAAATCCAGGCGTCGCAGTGAGAAGACGAGGCCCTGGCGGAGAGCGGAGGTCACCGGTTCCTCGCTCACCAGGGTCCACTGGCGCCCCCTGCCGCTCTCTCGCTGGTACTGCACGGTGGGGCCGGGGCCCAGGTAGCGCTCCAGGAAGGCCTGGGGGAGCACAGAAGGTACGTTAGACCATGTTTACTTCAGCCTCCATGTGGCCAGTCAGTCTGATCGAGAAGACACACTGTAGAGAGGGACAGGGTGGGGCTGCTGTGTGTGTGCAGTACCTTGGGGGTCATGTTGTGCGTGATGCAGAACTGCAGGTGTGTGAGGATGCTCTCCATGCTGTGATAGGGCTGCTGCCTGGTGGTGCGCAGGTACTTCTGCATGGCCCGGGCCATGGGGGCGAAGATGGCCTGCGCCGCCTCCCGCGGGTCCATCACCTCCCGGGGGTGTTTGGGCGACGAGGCGCCAGGCTCGTCATCCTGGAGGCGCTTGATGTGGGTGAAGGCTTCCTCCACTGCCACCACCAGCCTGGGAGGGGCAACACACAGGCCTTCAGTTAAGGTGGTTGGGTAAGTCTACAAGTGTTTGTAAATGGCTCTATAACATTGTCCGATGTGGTTGATTAGTCCGTCATCTTCATGTAAAAACTACTAGCCCACTTCCTGTAAAGTACCTGTCTCCAAACACAGGTTATCTCCAAACACAGGTGATATCTCCAAACACAGGTTATCTCCAAACACAGGTGATATCTCCAAACACAGGTTATCTCCAAACACAGGTGATATCTCCAAACACAGGTTATCTCCAAACACAGGTGATATCTCCAAACACAGGTTATCTCCAAACACAGGTGATATCTCCAAACACAGGTTATCTCCAAACGCAGGTGGACAGGCGGGGTGTGCTCACCTGGCTTTGCGCTTGCGGACCCTGCGCTCCATCTCAGCCTCCTCATAGTAGTACTCATTGTGGGAGTTGTCCCTCCTCCTGGCGGCCGCCGCTATCATGGCCCGGGACTGGCCGCTGGAGTTGTTGGTGCTGTTCTCTGGATTAAACAACCATGAAAACTAGTTAGTCTGTGTGTGTGTGTGTGTGTGTGTGCGTGTGTGTGTGTGTGTTGGAGGGATAGGGTTAGGTGGATGGCTTGAATGAAGGAAGGAGGGAGGGAAAGGATGAAAGATGTCGGAGAGGAAGAATGGATAGATGGATGGATGAATAGTACAGGATGCATGCAGGCATGTGGATAGATAGGTTAGGAATGAAAGAAGAAGGAAACGCTGACAGGTGATATAGCATGGAGAAGTCCAGTTAAAAGTGCAAATGGCGTCGGGCGAGCAGACCGGGCGTACCGTCTAGGGAGTAGACCTTGAAACCCGACATCTTCTTGGAGAGGATGGACTTGGGCAGGTTGAGCAGAGCTGGGTTGTAGACGGGGAAGTCGCTGTAGTACTGATCCAGAACCCACACTGCTGCCCGCTGGATGCTGGAGGTCACAGGATCACCATCATGAGCACGGCTCAGAATATACAAAGGTTCGAACTTAGCAGCTACACATTGTCAGCCACACACACACACCCACCTGAGGTGTCCCACGTTGTAGAAGCGGCTGGCTCCATCGGTGGTGCGCACCACCTTGAGACAGAAGGCAGGCTGCAGGTGTCGAACCTCCAGCAGCACCAGAGCCAGGTACTGGATGAAGAGCAGCGCGTCCACCAGCGACGCCGCGTACTCCACGATCCCCCGGTAGTCCCTCTCTCGCGGCTCCAGCACGCGCACGCCGTAGAACAGCCAATAGGACGCCACGAACAGGAACACCAGCACCATGAGGAGGCAGCGGAAGACAAAGAAGCGAGGCAGGGTGGCGCGCGGCGGCCGCAGGAACAGCGCCCACGAGGAGATGAGGAGGACGAGGAGCTTGAAGGCCAGGGAGACGTACAGGCCCTCGCAGGGCGTGCCGCACGGGTCCAGGGCGTCCCTCCACAGCACCTGGGGGAGCACCAGGAAGGCCAGGGGTGTGAGGAGGGCGAACAGGCCCAGGCAGCCACCCAGGATGGGGCCCACGAAGCGCTTGCACTCCAGCGGCGACGATTCGTCCAGCTCCTTGGAGACGCGCGTCAGGTCCTCGTTGGAGACGCTGTGCTCGGAGGTGCCGGTGACCACGGTGGTGGTCTCACCCCAGTTATCGTCCTGGAGCCGGACAAAGGATGGGAGGACGACTAATGTCATTAGTGAGTGAAGGAATTAAAGGGGGGTTTGTTTCCAGAGCTGCTAAGATGACTTCAGGGTGAGTGGGGACACTGAGGACAGATCAGTGTGAGAGTGTGGATGAGGGGGCAGCAGAGAGGAAGGGCTGGGGGGTCTCACCCTGTCGTCTCCCCGGGTGGACTCTGCATCCAGGAGCGGCTCCCCGGGGGCCTGGATGGTGACGGACTTGTCCCCGCGGCTGCTGCCATCCCGGCTTTTGGAGCGGTGTCTATCCCTCCTGTCCCTAGGAACGCGGTGGGAGGGGGTAAAAGGAGGGGTAGGGGGGGCAGGGTTAGCATGTCCAGAAGCCCTTCACATAATCCTCTATTGTGTGAACAAAGGCATTCTGTGAGTATCAAATCTGGCATGTTCCATACGTATGGACCAGGTGTTCGTGTCCATCAGTTGAGTCACGTGCGTGTGTGTGTGAGGGTGAGTGTGTATGTGTGCATGGTGAGTGTGTGCCTGTGTATCGGTGCTCCCCTACCTGTGTTTGCGGGAGCTGCGGGACTGGGAGGACTTGTAAGAGTAGCCCGAGTACTGCGACTCATTGTCCATGTCGCGGGCCGGTGGTGGGCAGGGTTTACGGGCCCTTCCTCCTACCCCCGAGCCTCGGTCGCCCCCGGCTCCGCCCAGCTGGCTTTTGCGCTCGGAGATGGACTTGGTGGAGAGGGCAAGGGGAAGCTTCAGCAGGTCAACCTTGCTCCTGAGGGAATCTATCTTGAAGGCCGGAGGAGGGGTGGAGGGAGAGCAGGGAGGAAAGGGAAAAGGTGGATGGAAGGAGAGATAGATCGGGAGACTAGGCTAGAGAGGAAGGGGGAGGAGGGATGAGGGAGTGGAAGACAGAATGATGGGGAGACTGGCTGGGTCCTAGAGAGGAAGAAGAGAAGAGATGGATTTAGAGGGAAAAAGTAAATATCCACATAACTGCATTGAATCATGAGCTTGAGAGACAAGTTCAGCCCGCTAAGATCAAGGCTGGACGTGATATTTGAAGAGATTACATGACATTTCACGTCTCACATCCAAAACATACAGAATTGATCACCTACTTGCAGAGAATTCAGTCACCGACCCAAACATGTCCAGCTGACACCTGAGCCACATGAGGGATGGCAGGCTGTATTATCCCACTGAGCCTAAGCCCTGACCATGCCCTGGGACCCAACGCAAGCTGCCAAGCATAAGCTAAGGTGACTCATCATGCAGGCGTAGCAATACAAGGTCCGGTGAAACTCAACAGTTCTGACACAAAGGCAGCCATATTGGATTACTGTGTTTTCGCTAACTTGTTTGCCCTCTTCCTCCCTCTCCGCAGCTCACATTCCCACTAGGTCTCCCTCGGTCCCCAGGGAAACGAGGGCCTCTCCGCTGCCATAGCGATGAAAGAGGGTGTTTAGCTGGAGGGGTTTGGAGGTTGACAGTTGCCATGGTGACCTAACATTACGCCGCCCTATTCTGCTAAGAAACTGACTCTTCCCAAAGAAAAACAACACAAGGGCCAGGATGACGGATGTAGGATGGTCACAGGTTCAAATGACAAAGGCGGGCCACCTAAGCTAATTGAAAGTCTTGATTGGTCGTGTTCTGGGGAAATTGGTGGGGTGGTGGAACACGCATTTCCATAAATTACAGGAGATTTGCCAACAGGAAGCAACTAACTTACTCCATTAAAACACCATTCTATTCTCTACTCCTCTCCCAGTGCTCCATACAAGAGTCGGTGCGTGTGTGTTGACTAAAGAAGTAGGTTAAGCGTCCCAACTCACCTGACCTTTTGTACCCACCAATAAAAACTCCCAGAGAGCCTTGAGTAATGTGCTGTACTCCACTAGCCCCAATGACATGCAGATAAGACACAAGTACACCCACTTCACTGAGCTAAGGCTACGTAATGAATATAAAAACATGTCCTTTCCGTAACCTTTCCATAAAAAGAACAGTGGTAGGCAGAAGCGCATAGCTGTTGGTTAGCTTCCCTCCTGATGTGTGACCTCATTATTTCTCTGAGATGAGTGTTCAGGCAGTAGACTGAGGGAGGATAAGATGAACACCTGATCTATGAAGGTGTGGCCTGAGCTACAGATAGATAAGGTTTCCTATTCATCCACATGGCCCAGTTCACATTTACATGCAGACGCTCTAATCCAGAGCGATTTACAGCAAGTACAAGGACATTCCCACCAGACGCGAGTAGGGTGAAGTGCCTTGCTTAAGGACACAACGTCATGTTGGCACAGCCGGGGTTCAAACCGGGAACCTCACGATTACCAGCCCGACTCCCTAACCGCTCAGCCACCCGAATGCCAAATACTACCAGATACATAAGTTCACTATCAGGGCTGGAAGTAGCTTCACTTTAACCTGTTGTACCTCCAGAATGCATGTGCCATTGTGCATGGGGGGTGGAGCTCTTCTGCTAAATCTATCCGTAGTGCATGAAGTCTAACCGAGATGCCTGGATAGCACGGCCTGTTAGTGGGTAGGGTTCCATTTGGAAGACAGGGATGGCGGGCTCAAATTCCAAAACGTATTAATCACAACCCCGAAACAAAATACATACAAGACATTGGAAGATGAAGGATCCCTTAAGTATCTCTGACAGGTTTGTTCTGGAAAAATCCATACGTGCACTCCTTGACAGGATGTTGTTGTCTGCAAAAGTGACTAGTCGTGAGACAAATCCCTCAGGCTTGGACAGTCTTCTTCCAGGACTTGGCATTAAAAAGACTGCCTCCCAATATCCGCCTGGGTTTAGAAGGAGATACTTTATGTCAAACAAGCTGCTGTTGTAGTCTGAGGTGGGATTAAGAGATGCAGGCTAGATACAGTGTGTAAACCTGGAACCAGAGACAGGCCCCAAGGCGGAGCTCAGCTGACCGAGAGAGTAAACTCACCCATCATGCATGGCTCATTACCTTCCTGCATCCCAGCAGCCCTCTGGGAAAGCACTGGCAGGAAATGACACGACCGTCTCCAGTCTTTATGTCAAACACTTGATCTCTTAATGAGGTTTTTTGCTCTGAGAAAACCAGGGGGCCTCTACAGAACATTGTTCCTAGCACACACAGAAAGCCAGGCCAGCCCAAGCCATTAGATAGAGGTTTCACAGCTCATTGTTTCAGCTGCTCGTGTGCTTCTGAACAGGCCTACAGTGGAAATAGTTGGCTCTTTTACCCCCCACCACCACCACCAGCAGCAGCCATTTGAGGTGGAAAAGGCAACTGCACAAACATGTGCATCCTAGGGTCCATGTGTGCTGCTCATACAAGAACTGGATTTAGAAAAGAAAAGCAACAGCAACTGTTTGTAAACTTCTGAGTCCATGTGCTGCCCAGAGGGGCAGGTGTGTGTGCAACAGGGTGTGGTCCAATCATAACAAAGGGGCTGAATGGTTTGTCAACCCTTGTATGAATTATGTGAACAAACTAATATATCTTTTCATTTTCAAAGATGACTGGTTAAATCGACCCAGGACAAAGTTTGTAAAACTGACATGTCTACAGAAAGATTCATACACCAAGTTAAACATTGGGTGATATATTGTTATTTTATGTAAAACAAGGGTTTCTTCTTTGAAATGATACTTCAACCAGCCTTGTAGCCTCCTGAAAGTCAAGCCTTTCCATGCACTCAATATAGCATTTTGACTTTCTTGAATGGCTTACATACACTGTGGTCAAACTAAATGCATAACAGTCAACGACTGAAGTTATTTGAAACATTTGTAACATTTTGCCTCATCTGAAATATGACAATATGCAACAAACACGTTGCCTGTTGCAGTTCTGGATACATTTAGGAGATGTATCTTCAAATAGTAAATCCTCTACCCCTCATTGTATACATAAGAGCCCTTTTGGGACTTGAACCTATACAACAGCCATCAATTATTGAACAACTGCCCTAACATCACATGCCTGGATGAAAACAAGGAAATTAGTTCATGTGCCAGTGAGCACAAAACATGCTGACACTATACCAGGAGAACAGGTTAACATTCAAATGTAAGCAATCCTGCACCAGGATAGGCTTAAGTACAACACTGATCACACGATCCCAGAGCTCAATTAAAGAGGGACCATCCCGTTCACCCTTTGTTAAGATATCTCGCTTTTCCTTTTCGGGAGAAAAAAAGGGGAGTGCGGATGAGCTGTGAATGAATACAGACCCTTCATGTTTCTAAATGGACTGATGCCCCCAAACTAAAACTCTGAGTCCAATTCCAATGTCGAGTCAGTTTTGCATTTACCAATCCAACTGCGAAACATAACCTTAAAGCAAGTTATCTTGCGAGATAGCTTACGTGGCCTCGGTGAAAATAACAATGGGCCCCAGCAGGGGCCCCTAGCGCAACTTCCCATAGAACTGCGGGCTGGATAAAAACCCAGTGAGTCCATATCGTCGTCTTCCCGACTTATTGTTTCGGGAAACACATGACCCTCGTGCTCAATTGGCCGTTTCAGGTTCTTCTTTAGGGGGAAAAATGGTCAAATGCATATTTAAATGTGCCTACCGTATTTTGTTACCCTATCCCAATCCCAAAATACTACTCACTTAGTTCAGGATATCCATTCAAGGTATTTTCTCACTTTCCACTTCTTTCGCTCATCCGTAACGCTGTGAGCCCCGCCCCCGATCATAAGCCCCGCCCCTGGACATAGGCCCCTCCTCCAACCCTTGGGAGTAATTATGCTGCAGGAACAGTCTACTTCAGACTTTACCCTAACGTAAAAACGTAAACTGCCAATTCGTTGATTCGCACTTAACTTGGTATATTGGCATTTTGCACTAACAAAATATACGATTTTAACAGATGCTTACAGACGTTTCCATGTACGCCTTAATAAATTGTCATTTTTCCTTTTAAAAATTGGGAGAATAGCTTCAAGAAAGTACAACCAAATTTATTAAATGAAAGAAAGTTTGGAAAAGAAGCTATTTTTATTTTATTATCAAGGCAATAATCACACATATTTCCCAGTTGGTCAGAAATGATCATAAAACAAACTTTCATCAACACATAAAAACTTCAGTGTCATACAGTCAAAGTGTACTCCAAATCTTGACGGTAATAACATAATTATAAAAAGAAAATATTTTAAGGGTAAATGGACAATACAGTGGATCTGTATATCCATATGCAATTTTGAATGTGTAGTGGTCATTCGGCTCAACCCCAAATCCAAAGAAAATGTGTCAATCTCATAACAAATGACATGATCATTATGCTACAGACAGAAGAGCTATTGCACATCCTACTGCAACCTCACATACACTCTTTTTGTTCACCCATAACTTCAAACATACATGTACACACACACACACACACACACACACACACACACACACATACACACATACACACACACACACAGGGAAATTCGTGCCTACTCCCATTGTACAGTAAACGAAACATTCTTAGACAAACAATAAGGAATATGAACATCTTTCACACTGGTGGCCGGCAGGCTGAGACCAGTGCTCCCTGACCCTGATGAGTCCAGATCCGTTCCAGGCCAGGTCTAGTCCCATATCAAACCTCAACTGTTGCCAGTCCATCGGCCAGCGTTTCCAAATCATCTGAATCATTTGTGTACCCAATCGTGTGTTTAAAATATCAGTCGTCTTCGGTTGTGTTAGTTAGCGGGAGAGAGAGCAGTTTGCTGGCCACGGGTTTGCGGATGCCTGGAGGGTGTGGGAGGAGCCAGGGGGGCGGGGGAGAGGGGTGTGCATCAGTAGGTTGCGTTGACGGGCTCCCGCGCCGAGCTGAACAGCACGTCTGCCTTGGAGCTGACGAAATACGTCACCAGGAGAGAGGCGAGCAACACTGCCACTCCCACGCCCAACGTCAGCATCTGGAAGGATTGGGCACAGCGAGGGGGGAAGAGGGAGAAGAGGGAGAAGAGAGAGAAAAGAGAGCAGAGGGAGAAGAGAGAGAAGAGAGAGAAGAGAGAGAAGAGAGAGAAGAGAGAGCAGAGGGAGAAGAGGGAGAAGAGAGAGAAAAGAGAGCAGAGGGAGAAGAGAGAGAAGAGAGAGAAGAGAGAGAAGAGAGAGAAGAGGGAGAAGAGGGAGAAGAGAGAGAAGAGGGAGAAGAGAGAGAAGAGAGAGAAGAGGGAGAAGAGGGAGAAGAGAGAAGGAAAGGAGAACAACGGAGAGAGGAGATGCGGTTACAAGATGTTATTTCGCCCTTTTTCTGACGCTCTAGTCTTTGGAGATTAAGTAACAAAACGTCCATTTTGAACAAGGTAGAAAACGGTTCCCCCTCACCTCCAGGTCGTGGCTTGCCACCAGGAATATGCGCGCTTTGATGAACTTCCAGCGGGACTCGGTCCAGGTGGAGTACGCTGTGGAGGAGTACTCCCGCAGCTCAAACGCCGGGGACTCAGCCTTGGCGAGGCGCACCGAGGAACGCACGCAGAAGCCCTGCCTCTCTGTGCCATTGGGGGGCACGGTGCCCTGGACCCAGAAGTAGGAGTAGAGCTGAGGCAGGGGGAGAGGGGACAAGAGAGAGAGAGGAGGGAGGGGGGGAAGAGAGGAGGGGAGGGGAGAAAAAGAGGGTCAAGTCTCTCGAACTGTGCCGACCATCTCTCCCTCCGTCTCATCGGGGTTTCAGGTCCTTACATGTTTGCTCTCGTTCTCCAGCTCGTCTGGCTTCTGGCAGGATGTCTGGTTCAGGCTGGTGGCGTTTCCTGTCAGGTTAGCCAGGATGTGCTGTACCAGATGGGTGGGGGTGTTGACTTGGGAGTTTGCCGTCTTGGTGACTCCGACATAGAACTCTGGTGGGCTGGGTTCTGAGGGACAGGTGGCAGTACACACATCAGACGTACTTCCTACTGACGACACACCGGTTGTAGATTGGCCGGAAACAAGCAGGCTGGGTTTTTAATGAGCTACTGGGGCTTGTTTGGCTTCATACAGGTCAGGTTGACAGATGAAGACAAACAGGGGACAACAGCAGCACTCACGCAGAAGAGATTTCAGCTCAGGAGCCAAAAGAGCCTGGAACCAGCTGTTGTTAGACTCGACCAGGAACCCGTACAGCATCTGAGTGACCTGAGAGGGAAATACAGACAAACAGAAAGAGAGACAGAGAGAGAAAGACAGATTAGCATGTGCAACAGTCTAGAAGAGAGACATAGATTAACAGGTCCAAACCTCTTCCAAAGATAAACAGCAATCTGACCACACCCTCCAGCTATGAATCATTACACCGAGTCCTGAGCGACCCTGATAAGAGACAGCGTGAGGCTCCTCAGCTGGGCTAGCCTGTCCCAGAAGCCTGCAGCCCACTGAGACGTAACCTCCAGGACCATGTCTCACCAGCTTGGGGTCGGCGGTGATGTTGGCGACATGCGCTTCATCTCCGTTGGCCTGCTTGTACAGAGCCCTGGCCACCATGGTGGCCACCTCAGCTACAGCCTGGAACACAGCAGAAGACCACCAGGGGACAGCCAATCAGGTCGTGAGACACCCATTTCTCAGTGGGAAGGTATTGTGACTAATGTTGGTCCATGGACAAACACACTAAACTTCACTTTGATGTGCACTGTTATTTTAGCAAGATGTGTTTGTCTAAAAAAAACGATACCTTGGCGGTGTCAGTCTCGTACTCTAGCCTTTCCTCTGGGGTCAGATCAGCAGGGTAGGTCAGGTTGATGTAGGCACCATTGTCATAGACACTCTCATAATACCTGTTCAAATGCACCATTGGATCGTTGAGAAGAGCCTAACAACGAACGTCATTAACATTTAACGAGCAGCTGGCACAACCGTAGATAAGGCTGGGTTCCTCACTTGTTGTTGTAAGCCGATTGGTGGTCTGCCAGCACCAGCCCCGGGATAGGCCGAGCTCGCAGGAAGCGCTGAAGGGAGGAGGGAGGAAGAGGCTGGGAGACGGCGGGCTCCGTCAGGGAGAAGCTGAGGCCAGCGGCGGCTGCCTGCAGGTTGGCTAACATGTCCACCACCTGAGTGGAGGAGGAACGACAAGAAAAGAATGAGAAACAACTGGGAGAGGGGGGATGGAAGGGGGGGGGGGGAGAGAAGGGGGTTTGGGGGCTGACCTCTGTGTTAACACTGCTGTTCCTCCTGGACACTGGGTCAGAGTGGAGCCAAAGGCTGGAGCCACTGCGAACCCCCACCTACACACACACACACACACACACACACACACACACACACACAGAGAGAGAGAGAGAGAGTGAAGCATATTCATGACTAAACTATTTTCTTATTTTCCTGAACCACAATAGTACTGATCTAGTTTCCAGGGTATTAGTTTACCATGGTATTCTATATTAGAAGTACTAAGGATATCTAACACTAAAACTACTCCTCATTACTAAGGTAGACCTGCACACTGTGTTTGCCAGTCTAACTGGTTTACCTGTCCAACCTCCAGTATGGAGTGAATGTTGTCCAGGTCAATGACAAACTTGTTGTTCTCCATGTCGTACACCATTCGAGAGCTGCCGATGTAGTCAAAGGCTTCCTGAGAGAAAAACGCTAGTTTACCAAAGTGTTCCCATGAACGTGCTAAACCCTCAAAAAGTCACTCAACATCCATTCACTGTCATAACACTGGAAATAAGTCAGAAACAGAACAGGCATGACGAGTAGATTCATACGTGCAGCACACGCACCCACACACACACAACCTAAGCACACTGACGCACAAATTCACGCGCAGAATCGAGGCCGACAGGACTTACCCCTTGGAAGAAGGCGAAAAGAATGTTCCGTGTGGGCGGGGCCACGAGAGTGACCTCACGCAGGGCTTGGGCAGCCGCCAGCAGAGTGACAAACCCGGAGATGCTGCCCTCGGCTCCCGTGGCAACGCTCCAGAAGAACGACCTGCTGTCGAGCTATTCACAGGGACAGGTAAGAGGAGAGCGTGGCTCAGCTCAATGGCAACATTGTCAACTGAGCATAACTAACCGGAAAACAGCAACACTGCACTCAACAAAGGGATTCTTCGTAAGAATAAACAACAATGTAGCTTGTCTTGACTGCAAGCTCATTTAATAGACTAGCGATGGACGTGCAGCATAGCAAACATGTTTCACCGGAGAGACCTGCATGCCAGGGGAAGCGAAACACAGAGGGAACTGTGACAGAAGACTAGAGGGGCCCCCGTACCCTGGCTGCTGCCAGCACCACTGACTCGTTCTCCTTGTGGCCCTTGATGGAGTTGTTGTAGGGCCGGATGCTGCTCCACACATTGTAGTCACCCAGGGGGTCACACATCTTCTCTGAGAGAGATGGAGGGAGGGAGAGAGAGAAAGAGAGAGAGGGAGGGAGAGAGATGGAGAGAGGGAGGGAGGGAGGGAGAGAGAGAGAGGAAGAGACAAAGAGAGAGGGGGAGAGAAGGAGATAGGGAGGGAGAGATGAGAGAGAGAGAAAGGGGGGAGGGAGATAGAGAGAGAGAGAGGAGCAGAGCGTAAACCAAAGTGAAAGACACAAATAGACAGCGAGGTAGCGAGCAGAAAAAGAGATCCACGTGCGAATCATCCCTGAAGACTGTAATCTTGGATGGCAGCCAGGCGCGCGTCGCCCTGCCGTACCTGGGTTGATGCTGAAGATGTCACTCCGTCTCATGCAGGTGGCTGTGTCTGTGACGGCATGCATGTGGGAGAACAGCTGCATGGCACACAGCGGGTACGCAGGGGCGCTGCTGTTCCCCGCAGTGTTGTGCTGGAAGTAGCACTGCGGAGAGTCACAGAGAGAGCAGGTGAGGAGGTTTGAGTAAAAAAACAAACAAAAAACACTGAAAACAAAACAGCGTGCTTACGTTTACACCATATTTAAATTTCCTGCTGTGAGTTACTCTAACAAAATGCGACACTACGACCTCATGTCTCTCACCTGCTTAATGATCTCAGTCTGGTTGTCCTCTTTCAAGGAGAAGATGGGGAAATCAAAGTCCTCGTAGGAGAGGCCGTTTCCCAACGGGTTCCACACCGTCGTGTTACAGTTCGCCAGGTCGGAACCATATTTCTCGGAGTAGACACCTGCGCGGGGGCAAATGAGAGGCTGTGATGCACTGAAGGTCACACAAGCCATGTTAGTGAGACATCGTGTGGCTGTGCCATCCGGCAGGGGGGCGGAAGCCAGCGCTCCACGCACCTGTGTTCTCATTGGGGCAGGTCGTGTGTGGCGAGAAGCCACCAGACGGGCTTGCGTTAGGGATCACCACGGCAACGCCTGCAATCCTGCGCGAAGCGTTCTTCATCTTTATCATGACTGACCTGCAGTGGGGGGGGGGGGGGGGTCACTCCTCAGTTTGTGGGGGAACACAGTCCGTGTGAAGAGGTACGCCCATCCTCTAGATGAGCAAGGGGTCTTTTGTCATGTTTTGGAGCCCCAATCTTGCGTGTGTTTACCTGGTAAAGAGTGATGACTCCAATATGACCATATAGGGAGGATTGGGACCTGAGTTCAAGGGCCAGTCCAGGTCTGCCTCAGATTCCAATACATGAAGCACACCGACATCACCTGATAAAGATGCTGAGGTACAAACACAGGATGTTTCTTATTCTACTTATTGTATGAATCCCAGTATGGGCCCAAACATTGTGTGTGTGTGTGTGTGTGTGTGTGTGTGTGTGTGTGTGTGTGTGTGTGTGTGTGTGTGTGTGTGTGTGTTTGTGTGTGTGCGTCACTTACACTGGCAGCCTATCTGATGTGTCGCGTTGAGCAGTCTGACGCACGGGACAGTATCGTTAAGCTCCACATAGATTTTCTGCTCAACTGAATTACAGTTTACACCTGAAACATAACAGTGAGATAACTGTCAAATGTTGGATAAACAAAACTAATACTGATGCTAGTGCATTCTATGCCGTGTCCCTGGGTCGGACGCTTTGTATTTCACTTTCAGGCTGACCCAAAAAGAGCAAGAATGCTTGATTTTTGGGGGTTACACATTTGATATTTGACTTGCGCATTGGTCTAATACACTGGGGCAGCCTGCTCTGGTTAGAGGACTAAACCCTGGTAATCCCCCCCAACACCGCTCCCCAGGAGTCAGGGAGTCACGCGCTGGACTTGTCTCGCGCTGACCTTGTCTCGCGCTGAACTTGTCTCGCGCTGAACTTGTCTCGCGCTTGACTTCTCTCGCGCTGAACTTGTCTCGCGCTCGACTTGGGAGGTTGAGAATCACAGACAAGCAAACTAGTTCAGCAAGACTGTTGGTTAACGGTAACTCTACGGTCTTCTTTGGACAACGATTAGACCAGTCTCTATGTTGAAATGCACACGATAAAACAGTGACTGTTGTTACTGACTGACCATGGAAATGACTTAAAGACAACATGACGCCTGTAGCTGGAAGCTAGCTAGCTGCGTTAGCTTAGCTAACTTTCAATGAAACAATAGATTGTGCAGGACCCAAACATATTGAAAAAAATACTGAATTGTGTTGGCCTACAGCGAGTTGGACCGATGTAATAACAGAAAAAGTCCTAACTTACTTTTGTAAAGCCAACAAACTAATAACATTGTAACCCATTTCGGCGATCCCAAATCCATCTTCCTGGTTTGAGAAACGGGAAATACACAGGAAGTGTTTACGTGAAAATAGTTCCGTGCTCCGCTTTAGTTAGTCCGACTAATGGTTCCGCTACCGCATATTACGTTGGCCTTTTCAAAATGGCTTTGGGTGATGACATCATTTTTTATGCGTAAAGGACTTTGCAATGTCACGTAGGCTCAGTTTGTTGCAGCGGCCAACTGGTATCTAGGTGGTTGATGGGAGAAGTTGGGCGTTGGTGTCCATCACCGGAACCAAATGGGAGGGGCATGACTCATTTACTGGATGTGTATTTCTCCTTTGTGGGTGTGTGTGTGTGTGGTGTGTATGTGTGTATGACAACTCAACCCAATAAACCCAATTCACACTGTTAAGGGAATTTAAAGTATACTAACTACAGTACACAACATCTAATACTCATGATATGAAATTAACAGTTAATTTGTATTTATTTTAAATGTTTGACAGGTTACAGAGCAGCCCAGCTCATTTAACATTATTACAGAACAGAAAGATAGGTTTAGGTTCCTACTGACACCACAACAGCAACATGAGCACAGTCATGTGTCACTTCACAAGGAAACATTTCTGAAAAAGGGCAAGAATGAGCACAAGGCCAAACAGTTTTAAGAATGAAAAAACAAACACCAAGAAATAAAAATGTCCCCTAGATATGAATCATATAGTATCTATAATAATGGAACAGGGTGTGGATGTGTTTTGCACAATGGATTCCGTGTTCTTCCTTCTTCCTTTCCTCTAACGAAACTGCAAGGGGCTGACGCGCAGACCAATCACATCTTTGCCGATCTCTGTCACCTAGTAACACAAAACACACCAAATGTATCAAGCCTGTGATTATAGTCCTCTTGTACTCTCAATCAATAACAACGCGAATCACATCACAACGTGTCCATTCGTGTCCACCGACCTGTGTGACCCTGCAGACCTGTCCCTTGTACGTGGGACAGTAGCAGGCTCCGGACAGGGGACACTTCTCCACCGGTCGGCCGCGGTACAGCGGTGTGTAGGAAGCAGCACACAGATCAAAGGGATTATGGGGGTCGTAGTTCAGCTGATGGGCATCTGTCAGTGTCTTCTCACAGGCAGACAGAATCTTGCGAGTCTAAAGAAGAGGAGGGGAAATGTTAAGACAGAGAAGAGATCTGAGAAGACCTTTTTTAAGATGGCGTGCCAGCACACACACCTGTTGCGCCACTTCCGGTTTGGGCCCAAGCTCCAGCAAGCGGCGGGCGAAGCCGGCTGCCGTCTTGAAGTTCCGCAGTTTGAAGAACAGGTTGAGGGCCGTGCGAAGGACGAGGACCATGTGGACTGGCTGGAGACTGCAGTGGGTGAAGTAAGCTGCCATCTGTAGACACACACAAAAAAGGATCATTTTAAGTGGATGTGACCAGGAAGAGGATTGTGAGATGTGAGGGCATAATAAAGGACTCAGGGGACTTAGGCACAGGGGAGGGGAACTGACTAACCTCACACAGCCTCTTCTGCTGGTCCAATGTGTCTTTGGGCAACTTCTTCCTCTCCGTTTCCATGGTGAGGCCGACGATGTACTCTCTGCAGATGGTGATCAGCTGCTGAGCCTGGAAGAGACAGTGAGCTTAGACCAACCATCAACACTGTCAGTTTACCATCTACCTCTCCAATACATGGGGCAGTCAGATGGCTCAGCGGGGTAAGGCGTTGGCCTCATGAGCGGAAGGTTGTGAGTTCAAACCCCGGCTGTGGCTTTGTGATGTTGTGTCCTTGGGCAAGGCACTTCACCTTACTTGCCTCAGAGAGAATGTCCCTATACTTAATGTAAGTCGATTTACTAAATGAATTAATGTAATACATGGGGTTCCAAAAAGGTAAACAACAATCAATGAATCAGTCTCACTGTCATTGTCATTGCTCCTGTGTGAATATCGAGGGGGAAAAACCCTTCAGTCAAGTTCTCTCATCAACGACCAACCAGAACATCGAGGCTGCCCACCTCTGCAATCTCCTGCTTGTTGTCCACCACCAGCAGGGGCACGGACAGCAGAATGGAGCGGAATCGCTCCATGGCCTCCTCGAAGCGGCCGGCGGTGGTGAGCTGGTAGCACTGCTGCAGGCGGGCGATGAGGTCGGACAGGCGCAGGCCCACGGCGGGCAGGCCCTGCTTGGCACCGCAGTCCTTCCAGTTCCTCTGGGGGTTGCCACGGAGACAGGGCAGCGAGGGCAGGCCCAGGTAGCAGGTGCGCCCGCGGGACAGGGTCTGCATGAACAGAGACTTGTAGGGGGCGAACTGGACCACGCCCACCTGGTCGTGCAACAGCTGTGGAGGGAGGTAAAGGGGGGGCGGGGTCAGTTTGGGTGTCTATTAATGTATTTTTTTTAGGAGTCTGAGTGTATTTGTCCATAGGTAAGACTTTTTAAGAATGTCATTGTTCTGTGTTTGCGTCTATTTAAGTTAAAATGACAAACTTCAAACTTAAACTAACTAATATGTGTGTGTGTGTGTGTGTGTGCGCGTGTGTGTTAATCCTCACCCTCATTGCAGTCTCGAAGGAGCCGGCCAGTACATGGTCTACAGGCAGCTGGGAGTTGTTGCACCACATCTGGGTGGGGCTTATCCCCTTAGTGGGCGGGACAAAGAAGCCGTCCTCAGCCCCGCCTCCTGCTCCGGCCGGCAACTCCTAGTGGTGGAGAGGCGCGGTCACGTGACTAACTGACAATTACTGTGTTCATCAATACATGGACATCCCATATATAAACAATGTGGCTGCTGAGCCTGAGAGAAGCTGATGTGGAGAGTCTCACCAGCTCTGGGGGGAGGTCCAGGTCCTCCTCCACCTCCCAGCCACCTCCCTCATCCTTGGCTACACCTTCATCACCAAGGCCTTCTGGGGCATCCATGAAGCCATCTGAGGAAGCAGGGTAGAGAAAGAGAGAGAGAAAGAGAAAAATACAGACACTGAACATAAAAGGGGAGGAACATAAAATATGTGATTCGGAAAGTGTTCTGTGGATTATGGAAGTTGTTTTTGCTTATGATTTGAAGAGTCTCTCACCTTCGTCCAGCTGCAGCTCTGCATCCTCCCCCCAGCCTTCCTCTCCTGGGGCCTCCATGTCTATGTCTGCTGCCATCTGACCTGCCTTGCCTGTACAGACACACACACACTACATCAGCCCTCTAAAATACACACACAGACAGCTCCTTGGTCCTTGAAATCATTAACCAAACCTTTCTAATGCAGTGTCTGCACTGAAAGCACAGTCATCTATGTCAACTTTGAGAAGAAACAGCAGCCAGTTAGCCAAGTCCAGTACAGCACAGCTGTGGCGTGGGACAGAGTGTAGAAGGACTCACCCTTGGCTGCAATGGCTCCCTCAAAGAAGCCCTTGGACACGGTGAGCAGAGGCCAGTTGGTGTCCAGGGGGTTGATGGGAGGCGGGGGCTGCAGCAGCTGGGCCTTGGGGTCCACCTCTGGAACCTTGGGGTTCAAATGGGAGGGGCTTGATTCATATACACAATGTACATCTCCCTGTCGAGTGTGTGTATGAGAGTGTGTCCCCAACCCAAAAACCCCTATATATTCCTAGATGAGTGTGTGCCTTGATGACTAACAGTCTCTTTCTCAGGATCAAAGGTCTCCTTCAGGGCCTCGGCCTCCTCGTCCATGCCATGAGTGGCAGCCGTCAAGTAGGCCAGAGATTCTACACACACACACACACAAAACACACACACACAAAAAACACACACACTGTTACAGGCAACAGCAGGGAGGAGTAAGAGAGGCTGATGAAAAAGAGAGAGTTAGAAAAGGTAGGAGGAGCCCAGGCAGAGGAGGAACTCACTCTGTCCACAGTTCTTGAGGATGCGGACGCGCTCGCTGACGTCCCCCAGGTACAGCGCCCCCTGGTAGTGACCGCTCATGTCCTTCCTGATCTCCGCTGCACCGGAGGGACACACAGGAGGAGGTTAAACACAGACACGCTCTCATACGTACATTACATTCACATTTAGGGTGAAGGGCCTTGCCCAAGGACACAACGTCATGTTGGCACAGCCAGGGTTCGAACCAGGGACCTTCTGGTTACTAGCCTGACACACACACACACAGTGTCCCAGTCTCACCGATCTTCATCATCTTGCGCAGCTTGGCCAGGTTGCCGGTGATGAGGTAGAGGAAGGTGAGCTTGTCAAAGTTCTTGGTCCTCTGGTAGCACATCTCCACCACCTGGTGGTGACCCTGCAGGAGGGCCGCCTCGCCCAGCCGCTCCCAGCAGCCGCGCTCGTCCAGGGCTTTGGCCGCCTCCAGCGCCACCTGCAGACACGGAGGACGACTCGTTTATGTACGTTCACTGGGTATTTTCTATTCATATTATGTTATATCAGTATACTTTATACAATACTTCATTTTTTATTCATTTATATTTTATTCAAATGACTAATTGTAAATGTAAATTCAGACTGAGTAGGATAATAGGATAAAAGTAGGATAAAACTAAGAATATATTGAGAACTAAGATATATGCAGTATAGCAAAACTTACAACTGTGATATTTGCACCACTGTGTATACACCCCCCCCCCCCCCCCCCCCCCCAACGTACCATATATATACCCATTCCACTCTGTACCCATGTCTTTTGCAATTCCATGTTACCTGTATCATTTGCACTACTCGCATCATTTGTATTATTTGTAACATTTGCATTCCATGTTACCTGTATCATTGCACTACTCGCATCCTTTGTATTATTATTGTATTATTTGTAACATTTGTATTACTTGTCTATATGTATCATATCTGCAGTGTATCTAACATGGTATTCATTTTCATTTTATTAGTAGGCCACATTTATGTTCTATGTTTGCTCATTCCTGCCAAAGTAAATTCTATGTTTGTTTATCTTGCATAGCGAATAAACCCCCATTCTGATTCTGATTCTGATTCTGATTCTGATCACCTCAATGTTGCCGCACTCCAGAGCCAGGCTGAAGCGTGTTTTCTCGTCCTTGACAAAGTGCAGCGCCACCTCAGGGTAGCCCTTCTTCTGCAGGTAGGCGATGATGGACTGGCCCACCAGCTTGGCGTTCCGCACCATGTGGAGCACCTGAGGGGAGGAGGGGACGGCTCAGATCAAAGTGGCCCTCCGCAACACCGCGCACACCCACAAAGCACCCTCTCTCTATCTGGCTCTCACACACACACACGCACCTCCTCGTATTTGCGGTTGACCAGGGCCAGCTTGAAGCGGTACTCCGTGGGGTCGATGGTGAGGACGCGTGGCCGGCACTCCCGGTCCAGACAGTACACGCTGTTCCCCCGCACCCTGGTCACGTAGATGGGCAGGTCTAGTGTCCTGATGATGCCATGGTCACTATGGGGGGGGGGAGAGGAAGAGAGTGAGTGAAGGCTTGTGGTTACAGTGAATAAGAACCTATACCTCCAACCAGTAAGGTCAGTTAGATCCAAACCAACCAGCACATTAAATAGTTCTGCATTCATACCCGGAGGTGAGGGCGTATTTGATGTGGTTGGAGGTGGTGTAGATGAACACCCCGCTCTCATCCCAGGCTCCGCTCTTCACGCGGATGTTCTCGTGGATGTTGCACAGGCTCTCCAGCTTGCGGTTGCAGATCATGATGGCTGCGCAGGGACAGAGGAAGAGAATGCATTAAACTCAAGCAGAGCAATCCCCCTGTTTCATCCATGCTCAGCCTTTCAGAAGTTGTGTGGAACTCAACTGAGGTAAGCTGGAACCCATTATGCCTTGAATATAAATCAATCCACTGAAGTTAGACTATTTTTTGAAACTGCAGACACCCTGTCTACTGAGTGATTAGGATCCGTAACACTACAAGTGTGTGAACAAGCCTGCAAAGCGAGGTCATGTGGGCCGAGCCTTAAATGGGTATGAATCTTAAGAGCCGCAGAGCTTTAGAGAAGCCTTCGAAAGCAAAGCATGGGGAGAGAAAGTAAGCACAGATGGCCGGATAATACGCAGTTGTAAATCAGTGTGCTTCCAGTGTGTGTGTGTGTGTGTGTGTGTGTGTGTGTGTGTGTGTGTGTGTGTGTGTGTGCGTACGTGCGTACCGTGTTTGGCCAGCAGAGCCACGTGGCTGGTATCGGCGCTCCACACCACGTACTTGACCTTGGCGATCTTGACGGTGGCGAGAGAGCGCTTCTGCTGCACGTCGAAGAGCGTGACGCCGTCGGCGTCCCTCAGCAGCAGGGAGCCCGTGCCGGCGTAGAAGATCTCCTCGCAGCTGGGCACCTGCACCTTCTTCACAATCTCGTTCTTCAGGTTCTTGATGAGGAGCTGAATAGGGAGATGCAGAATAGACGACATGCTTGCACCAGGTTTTGTGGAAAGCAATAGCGTTGCTGATCTTGGGATCGTGCAGAAGTCCCAAAGCGGGAGCCCTCACCGAGTGCATGCGGTCCAGGACGGCAAAGCGGTTCCTGGCCACCCAGACTGCTGTCAGACCGGACGACCTCTTCCCCTCCGGAGCTGTGGGGAGATCCAGAGTTAGCTTAGCATAAGCGCCTCATCAGGCTCGTTCCAGCTGTGGTGGAGCCGGGGGAGGGGGATTGTTACCGTCTGGGTTCTGGGAGTCACTCTCCTTGGGGATGGAGTACAGGTCGTAGGTGCTGTTCTCCAGGTTGGTGGCTCTCTGGGAGACAGCAGACAGGCCATGTTAGCCAGGAGACGGTGTGTGTGTGCGCGTGTGTTTCTTAGAGGGAGAGCCACTCACCGTGCAGAGCAGGACAGCGTTCTCAGCAGGGTTGTAAGACATGCTGAACACTGGGAATTTTGACCCACTGGGAGAAATCACAGCATGACAGTTACTAATGTCATATGTGGGGCAAACTCACTGAACTAGCAAAAGGGACTGTTATGGTTATGGAGACACACACACACAGACACACACACACAGAGACACACACACACGGACCTGCGCAGCTGCATGACAGCCGTGTCCTTGCTGCTGTTGAAGTCCAGCTGGCGCAGGAAGCGGTCCTTCACGTAGTACAGCATGTTGCCGTAGACGGCGTAGGCTGGGCGCTCACGCTCCAGCTTGAACACCAGCATGCCGCTATCGTGACCTGGGGAGGACAAAGAGCCCAACGCTAACTCCCATCTGCTGCTAATGCTAATGGATACCTGCTGCTAAGGGCTAACTGCTGCTAACAGCCAACTGCTGCTAACGGCTAACTGCTGCTAACGGCTAACTGCTGCTAACGGCTAACTGCTGCTAACAGCCAACTGCTACTAATGGCTAACTGCTGCATTTCTACGCCATCTGTGTGTGGACATGTGCTTTTCGGTTACCGGCGGCGAACAGGTTGAGGTTGGGGTGGGCCCCCAGCACCCAGAAGCGGTCGTGGTCCCTGCGGAAGGTCTGCACGCCGGTCCTCTTGGACATGTCCCACACGCGGATGCTCTTGTCCTCAGAGTTGGACAGGATGAGCTCCTGACGCGGGTGGAAGACGGCGCACGACACGTTGTTGTAGTGGCCACGGCAGGTGTCCAGCTCCCACGCCTTAGACTCTGCAGCCGGGGGAGGGAGTTGGGGAGGGAGGTGAGGAGGGAGGTTGGGAGGGAGGTTGGGAGGTGGTTCTTCAGATAACTACTTGGCTTATTACTTCGTTGTTACAAAAATGTAATGTAAAGGAAGTTTCCGGAAAGAGGGGCGTTAGTTCAAGTGTCACTGACCGTTCATCCTCCAGATTTTGACCTGTCGGTCGTCAGCTCCGGAGACAATGAGAGGCATGCTGGGATGGAAGGCCGCCCAGTTGACCCCGCGGTCGTGACCCTGGGGAGGGACAGGGAGCAGGCGAATGTTTACGCGTCTCAGTTTTCAGTACCCGGTATTTTTTCCGGAGGCCCAACGGCGTCTCACCTCGAGGACGTGCTTAACGACGGCGTCGGACGCCCCGAACAGGTCCACGCCGGAGATGCCGCGCACTTCCGTCTCCACGGCGCCGGGGGACAAGTTCTTCTTCCTCAGACCTGGAACCAACATTCAGAGCACCGCGCACAAGGGGAGGGGGGGGATCCATATACATGTTACACGGGGACAGAACCGCGTGCAGGGGGGGGAAGAGAAAGGACAGAACACGATACGTTAACACTTGTCACCTGAAAGAGATGGAGGAGGTGGAGGAAAGGAGGGAGGAAAAATGGCGTCTTTGTTCTTCAAAACTAAAAGAGACCCAGTATCCGTTGGTCTGCTGAACACACACCGGAGAGAGACCCTCCAACGTTACCTGTGTTCTCATATCGTGCGGCTCAGACTCGAGGCTAGACTCGGTTGATTAGGTTAGGAAATCACCAGCACGTGTACCAGAGACTCACACCTTACAAGTGGATTGCAGTTGTAAATCACAGAGCCGGAGACTAAGACACGAGTCCGAGCACACGACCAATCACAGAGGAGAAAACAGGCAGCATCAGAGGCCCCTCCCCTCGCAAGCCAGGCGGTGGACAGACAGTCCAAAGGAATGAAGATGAGGCAAAAACTACTAGGAACCTGTGTGCAGGTGTGGATGTTTCCGGGGGGAGGAAGCATGGGGATGGACGGACGGACATGGGTGGGGTGGAGGATTTGGGGGGTGCACTGCTTGGCAAGGTAGGGGTGGTGGCTGGGGTTGTAAAGATGTGCTCTGATGGGGGGAGTTGGACGGTCAGGAGGGTGAGTAGGTTGTTGGAGTCAGTCCATGCTTGGGTTAAAGACACTGCTGCGCCTACATTTACATAGCTGAGCCATGCCATCGAGTTAAACTGGCCTGAAAGCTTCAATTAGGAAGGATCCACTGAGGTCCTTTAAGTAAAATTACGATAACAGGAGAGTAAGAGAAAGAATTGTACGTTTTATCTTTAGTGATAGCAACCATTCACATGCTGGTCATGGGGGCAATGTCATGAGTACTAGGCTTGGCGATTGGTGCGTTTGTGATGAGCACAGTGTTCAATACTGAATTAATATTGGTCAGTTAGGAGTTGGTTGATAATTGATGGGTCAGTTATAGAGTTATAGTCTGCTGTCTAAAGCCTTCATGCAGTCTATGGTCTTATGCAGCACACCAAAGGTGCAAACTATGAGGGGGATTTCCCACCTCCTAAGCAATGAGCCATGCACATAAAAACACCATGCTAGGGTCTCCTGACCCGTACACGCTAATGGTGAGAGTTCTGTGGAGAAGAGAGCCTATCAGATGCCATGGACTGAGCGTGTGTGCATGTATGGAAGGGTGTGGAGACAGGAAGTGGAAGACTGTTAATTGGTTAAGGAAGAAAGAAAACTCACACACCACAGACTGATAAGACAGATAGCGATGTTAACATGCAAATGCGCAAAAATGCCTCTCCTGTTAAAATTCTCATTTTGAACCAAATATTATGTATTGAACTTCGTACCTCTATAGCTGAGTCACGCTAGTATGCTAGGTGCCTTGGTGATCTCATTCTTTAAACTCACAGTTCACCTGTATATCTGAACTGAGCAGGAGAGGCATTTTTGCGACAGGCCCACAGAGTCATCCTCTACATGGCGGAGGGAAGGGGCTTCAGGTCAGAACCGTCGATCATCAGTCCTGTTCCTGCCCCTCCCTCGCCATACCACCTTACCCCTCCCTCCCAGCCCCAAAATACACACACCAAACCCCCCCCCTCCCTTCCCTTCCCCAGCCCGCCTATCCCCCCTCATCCCTCACCAGAGATATCCCACACGCGCACGGTCTGGTCCAGGCTGGCAGACACCACCAGGTCCTCCGAGGGGTGGAACTGGGCACACATCACGTAGTGGTTGTGGCCAGTCAGGACACTGGACAAGGGGAGGAAGAGAAACCAACCGCATGAGAAATCCATTCAGCGTTATATAAAAACAGTAAAGTAGGAAAGTATTTATAGTATTTGAATGAATAGTAATCATTGACTAATTGAAATAGGGAGGCGCAGGAGACTCCACAGAGAGAGAAGGGGGGGTGCGTGACAGCACAGCCCCCAGGACAATTTGAACATGACCAATAATTAACAGGAAATTGTGGGAGGCATAGTGGTCCTACCAGACGCAGGTCCTAGACTGCCAGTTCCAGATGCGGATAGTCTGGTCATCAGAGGCACTCAGAATCCAGGGATACTCCTGAAGAGAGAGAACTGTTAAGAGGAGATCCCATCCACATGCGTTTACAAAGTACAGTGAGGATCAATGTGTGTATGACATTTCTGCTCCGGGAGAGACACTGGCATAGAAATACTCATCTTTTAGAGAATAAAAACTCACATGATGGAAGAAAGTGGTGCGGATGTAATCCAGGTGTCCGAGGAGAGTGAAGAGGCAACGCCTTAGCTTGTAGTTCCACACCTTGTGAGAAGACACCCCAAAGAACATATTGATCTATTAGCATTGTTTTCATGTGCATCGTCTAGTAAATGTGTGCATCAAACTATCTGCTGTTATCTGCTGAACATCATTATCTACCAGTTTCTTGGTATTTATCAATGAATGTAGGAGTCACGAGTCAAACCTTAATTTTGTAGTCATCGCCTCCAGACACAAACAGAGGCTGCTGCTTATGGAAGTCAATCCCTCTGACAGGGCCTTTATAATGCAAGTATTACAGTTACACACACTGATAATAAACACAAGCATCTGATGCAGACTGGTTTCTCTATGTACTATTCGATCTCTTACCGTCATGCTCATCAAACTTGTCAATAAGGGTGCACATGCGATAGTCCCACAGCTGGATGACTCCATTGTGCAAACTTGCAAGGATCCAGGGCCTCTTTGGGTGGAAACTCAGTCCTATGTTACGGATGAAGACAGTTCAGCTTGCATGTGTCACATTAAAGCTAACCCTGTATGACTACATTACTATCACATTAGATCTAACCCTGTATGACTACATTACTATGACATTAGATCTAACACTGTATGACTACATTACTATCACATTATATCTAACCATGTAAGACTACATTACTATCACATTAGATCTAAACTTGTATGACTACATTACTAAGCCAATCCTGTATGACTCCATTACTATCAAACTACTGTTGCATTGAATTCAAGACAGCTAACTTTGATGTCAATTGACATTTGATCAACATACTGTTAGCTCTAGATTAGCTAGCCGGTTTAGCTAGTTCTAGAAGGGCTGCATTTCTTGTTAACCCTCCTGTTGTGTTCGTTTGTTGTCACTACTTTTGTGTTCCCGGTCAAAAGTGACCGCCTCATTATAGCTGATTATAATTCCATAATAATACATATATTATCAACTAATGTTGTGTTAGATGTTTTAAGCAACTTAAGTTCTTGTTAATATTACAAGTTTTTAACTTCTGTTTGCTCTTTATGGTCTCTAGGCCTCATTGACCTAAGCACATGCAACTCGTTTTTGAGTGAAAACAGCAAAATTATGGATTATTTTGAATATAACAAGTATCCAGATGACAAATATTGTTCTATTTATGATAGACTACTTTGTATAAAGACCTTACAAGGACATGATTATCATTTCAATGGACTCTGAACAGTTCCAAGCAGGATTTTATGTCATAAACCCGGGAGATGGCCTATCTCATGGGTGTCCAATCCTGGTCCTCAAGGGCCGCTGTCCTGAAGGTTTTAGATATTTCCTTGCTCCAGCACACCTGATTCAAAAGAAAGGTCATTATCCAGGCTTCCACATAGCTTGATAACAACCAATTCATTAGAATCAGGTGTGCTGGAGCCAGAAATATTCATCTTGTTTTGGGACGTTGAGGCTGTTAGCAAAGCCGAGCCCGGTGACTTTAGTAGACGCACAAGCGTCACGGCAATAATTGTACAATAGAATGAGTTCAGCAGATGGATGTATAGGTTAGTATAGCAGGCAGGAGACTGGGAGACTGGGGAACAGTTCCAAGCAGGATTTGATGTCATCAACCCGGGAGATGGCCTATCTCATGGGTGTCCAATCCTGGTCCTCAAGGGCCAATGTCCTGAAGGTTTTAGATGTTTCCCTGCTCCAGCACACCTGATTCAAATGAAAGGTCATTATCTAGGCTTCCATATAGCTTGATAACAGCCCATCATTAGAATCAGGAGCTGGAGCAGGGAAACATCGAAAGCCTTCAGGACAGTGGCCTTCGAGGACCAGGATTGGACACCCATGGCCTATCTGGTTGGTCCTGGGGTCATCCGGATGACATTTTCTGTCGACAGTCAACCACTCCTCTCAGGTGGTGATGAACCCCAGGACAAACTCCCATTTTGAAACTCCCTACTGACACTCATCAGTGCCAGGGTAAAAGATGTGATCAATAGCCTCACATACAGAATACCGTTTGGTCATTGTCCTGCCATAGCATGAATTATAAGAAAATCCAACAGGTTTGGTTCCCGTGGGTGAAAGATTGTATTTGGGCATGGTTCCCATGAGTGAAAGATTCTATCTGGGTGTGGTTCCTATGGGTGAAAGATTCTATTTGGGCAAGGGTCTCGTGGGGGTAGCAATGGAAGCCAAGAAGGGGAGTAATGTGTGTGTATGTAGTATATTTGTGCATTTTGGGGGCTAGGAGTGTAAGTGTGTCTATCTGTTGAATGTGTGTGTGCCTGGACAAAATATTATACAATTTTTTTGTCTTAACCATTAATTTGAATGACCGGTCATTTTTGACCGGGAACATCATGGGTGTAACAAAGTTAAATAAAACACCCAGATTTTTTTGAAATTCTTAAAAAATTCTCTTGGCTGTTTAGATACCCTGTGTGAACAAAGTCATGGAATCTCATGGCAATCAGAATGAATTTACTACATTTTTTTTGAGAGAAAACATGTAAATCGGTCACTTTTGACCGGAACACAACAGGAGGGTTAAAGACAGAAAAATAAAACGGATTCCAGTCTGGTTGCAGACTTTTTATTATTATTAAGAACCACCAAAATATCCTTAAATTTTAAAGGTTGTGTGTTAATGGCTTGATTCGAGGATGACCGTTGTTTTGGCTAGCTACGGTAGAAGCGCTAGGCTAGCTTACCTTTAACACGGGCCGATTTCGTTTCAAATTTGGTTAACATCTTGACAAGGGAATGTCCACAGTATCACAGAGATATTTGTGGACCTAAACAAGTGTAAAAAGTATGAATTATTGGGAGCAGGTTTGCATTAAAGCCCTCTGCCCATCCACCAAAAAGACCACTTCTCCAGACAGCTTGTTCCTGACACGTCGACCTGTGTGACTTCCGGTTTGGTTAATAAAGTTCATCCAAACAGTCTGACGCAGAAAGCTCCACGAGGCGATTCTGCTGGACTGAAACCTCATTCAGCATTTACTAATTATTCTTTCCAAAAATGGCTTAAATGGACACATCTTAGACAAACATGTCACTTTAGGTGCGGTAACATGGATTTTCCTGTCACTGTTTGGTGTAGGAATGCAGCCTTATTCATACAGTTATTCAGATTGTATAATGCAGTATAAAGCAGTATTTTTGATAACCTATTAGACTTACCCCAATGTCACATCTCGCCACCTAAAAACAGACAAACGACCAAAAAAACGATGAGACATTTTTGTATATGGTTAATTTATTTCCTAATATATTCCAGTTATTTACAATGTATGATCAAACAAGCCATGTGATTGGAAGAATATTGATGAAACTGTATAGTTCTCTTTTTAATGGGCAGTATTTGCTGATTAACATCAATATCTGTATCTAGAATCCTGTATATCTCAACATTCAAACTCACACAAAGACACTCTGAATAGCTGTCTAATCAGCTCTTGGTATCTCAATCTTTTAAACCAGTGCAAGTAAAAGGTAGGGTTTTTTCACCAGTACAATATATTTCAACAAAACCCATGATAGAAAAGTCCAGAAACAGCACCCAATTCAAATCTAAACACTCAAAATAATGGGCATCTCCCCAGCAAACAGTCAGTGTGTTGTGTCAGCTTTGTGTAGAGTCTAGAATCCAGAACACCATTCTTCAAATTCTGTCAGCTCAGCAAAACATTGTCCAAAACAGGGAGTACTATGTGCAGTCATTCTAATTCTAGTCATCACTTTGGCCAACAGGTAATAGCTTCCTTCACTTCAAAGCACGTCTTGTTTTTATTATCATAATTAGGTACTCCTCAAGTTTGTCTTATTTCAGTCATTCACAAATGTACACTGGTTTTTAAACCATAAATATTATTCAATATGCAGTTGAATCATATTAACGCGATCAATCAACTTGGCAAATTGTGTAAATCTAAAATATAGTGTCTTGGTAACACCCCAATGGAAAACCTGCATGTATTGTTTATGGTTGGGTAATAACACACAGATTCGCACCCGCCTCCCACAATGGTTCTTTGAAAAGAAAACAACCAATGCAATCGAGTTATATTCACTTCACAGTTAAAATACCAACCACCTAAGCCACTGCAGTGATGTGGTGTGCTGAGAGACTGTTTAGGAGCTGCTCACTTACTTATGCACACCTATGTACAAGTCAGACGTTCCATGATCAAACCCAAAAGGAGGTTTTTGGGGGTTAACATTGTTTAGCTTATGCCCCATCTCCTACAGCAACACAGCTCGTCAAAGTACACAAATCTGGTAACTAACCATTTCTGCCTTGCTGCAAGATTTATAATGAACAATAGTGATTTCTCTCTAATTCTTTATAAAAATTACCAAGGCACTGTTTCAACCAATGGGAAGGTTGGAAAATTCCCACCATAAGGCTAAACAATAGCTAAGATCAGCTATGAATTATGTGTAACACCCAACATGGGGAATGCTAGTAAACAAGCTGACCTAAGGATGACCTGGAGGAACTTCTGACAAACCAAAGCAAGTAAATGAAGGTCAGCTGTGCTGATCAGTGAGTTACAGACTTTCCAAGAGAGGATGGCATTGATTCGGTTTGCCTCCCTTCACAATGCCTTTCATTTAGAAACATCAGACAATCCAGAGACTTCTCAGGGGGCGGGGAAGTTTGTGAGCGTGTGGCAAGGACACATGTACAGTCTTGTTGTCCTCCTTTCCCCCACCTACATCTGCCACAGGGAAGGCAGGCTTCCTCCAGCATCGACTCCCCTCTTCATGCACAGTCCCTATGTCCTGTACATCCAACGGAAGTGGCTGAGATCACATGATCGAGCACTGCTCCCCTGCCCCGGCCCCAGGGACTCCTGGGAGGTTCAGCGACTCCAGATCAAGGTTCATGCCAGGAACCTGAGGAAAAAAACAAGGGTAAATAAAGAGGAGGGATGACTTCAGAATTAAGTCCCCCATCACACTGATTTGTATAGAGTGGAACGGAATGAAGACGGAGAAAGAGAGAATGAAAAGACCACAGGAGCAGACATGCTTACCGCATCACCTGCCAGCTCTTTGGGAGGCTGTCCCAAGTCTTGTAACTGAGAAAATAAGATGCGATCATCTCAAATCCATCTTTGGGCACTGACTTAAAAATATTGTTTGTAGAAAAAGCAGGAATATGAAGCTATTTTGTCCTCACCTGCTGCATGAGTTCCAGAATGACCTCAAAGGTGTTTTCCCCGTTGCCTCCTCCACCCTCCTTCTCAAACTGACTACAAATCTCTCCCATGACCTTGGCCTGCTGCTCGTAGCGCTGATACTGGTCTGGGGGGAGGGACTGCCTGTTGCTGTCCAGCCACTCAGGGTACTATATGGAAATGAGTGACAATCGCTTGACCAATTAGAAAAGTGAGTGATAGGTAGACAACATTTTAGTTGTAGAAGGTTCTATCAAGATTGCAAGCCATAAAAAACATGTCAGTACTGTTCAATATGACAACGATATTTTCCTATGGTAAATAAAACATTCTTAATTAAGGACGGCTGAAGCAAATTCCACACCTTCTCTGTGATCTCTTTGAGAGATGGGTAAAGCACTTCCTTAGACAGTAGATTCTGCATGATGGACTGCATAATAGGCAGTATGTTGCCATCTTCCCCTGCTCCCTCTCCACCTTCGTCCAATCCCAGTCCTTCTAGAGTCTTAACAAGGTCGTCTCCAGCCAAACCGGCACTCTAAGAGTCAAAACAAGAGATTATAGTTAAATATGATACATGTACATGAAATGTCGTATTTTCAATTTATTTTAATGTTGTACTTTAACCACCTGAAGGCCGTCTGCATTTTTAGCCAGTCCGCTGAGGGTGTCTTTTAGACAGGAAGTAAATTCTTGTTGGGAGGCCACATCCGTGCCTGTTCAAAATGCAAACAAATTGACACCAATTGAGTAAAAAATTACTCTATGAACTGACAGCAGTCAGGTAGTAGGCATTGCCCATGAGTGAAGCACATGTAAAAACAGGTTGGTTCTTACCCACTTTCCCTGCCGCCTCAGACAGTTTCTGAAAATGTTGGAGCAGATCGGGTTCTTCCTGAGCTAGTTCGGCCATGGCTTTCTCCCACTCCTCCTTTGCCTGGGAGGCCATCTCTCCCTCGAACAGGGACTCGAAAAACTGACTGTCCTCCAGTAGGGGAGGCTAAAGAAATGTACATTAACAGGTAAACAAGCCATACTGTATAGTAGAAGCATGTCAATTTTTGGACTGAGAAATAGGAGACAGATGTGCAGTAATTTGAAGTTGTGTACCACCAAAAGCACATTCGAATGAAGAAGAGAAGTTTTCAAGCAAGAAAGTTAGGTACCATTCCTAACAAACATTTATAGCTGTCATTCGTCTTTCACTGTTCTAACATATAGGTTGTGTTACTCTTATGTGAAACATTAACTTACTTTCTTTGCATCACTCTTAGAAGGTGGGGGTGCCTGTGCCTCTGGGGCTGGCGGTGCTGTGTTTGTCTTGTCAAAGTCATCAAGCGCACCTTTGATGATGAGAAGAGATCATCAGCTTCAGAACAGATACCCTACTGTAGGCTACGTGATGGATATAATTCGGGGAAGGCTTAAAGTCAGGAAAGAGCGAGCAATCGGAAGTGTTAGTCTAGTAGTGTGGCAATGATGAGTAATATCATCAAGTTGGAGATGATGCTATCGCCGGCCAGTTTACCATTCAATTCATGACATTGGCGGTGAAATAGTGATGCATAGATTTGCCGAATGCAGCCTTAATATAACGATATAGTCTGCCTTGCTGACTAGGCAACACGAAATAATTGACTGACGTGACAAACTGACATTAACTATATAGATAGTTATATACTATTAGTTACTTTATTCATGGTAGCCATTTTTCTGTTGAATCAATTTCAAGGACAACGTGATCTTTCACCCACATATCGGATTTAATTTGGCTAGCGTTGTTGTTTTTTGATAGAAATGTAAAATCCTAGTCGTAACCGTCAAAAGCAAAAACAATTTTTTTTAAAGAATGTGTGTTTGACTGAACTCGTTAATGGTTATCTAGTCGTACAGACAAGCACTAAGAAGAGGACTTATACAATATTGTTTAACTTCAAATGATCCACCCACTTTATAAAAGCAATACTTGTTTCATGCTATATACTACAAAGAGTCTGACAGTACAAATATCAAACCTTACTGTCTAATAACTCGTCCAGTTCGGAATCTTGTCCAGCGGACGGGTCTGCTGATCCTGACGCCATCTTGTTTTTTGTAATGAAGTTTTGCGGTCGCTGTAAAATGACGTAGCAGTTGGCTTTATTAATTTGTTAATAAATAATAAATAAATACATACTAATTTAGCAGACTCTTTTATCCAAAGCGACTTACATAGTCAGATTTCTCGATGGTACTCTTGATGGGTGTCGCTTCCAGAGGCAGTGGGATCAACACTACAGGATTTTGGATGAACCCACCGTAGGCCTACGGTTGTAACTTAATTAATTTGATTAAGTGATAGCCTATACCTAATCATCGGATCAAGAGAGCTGCAGAAAGTCAGGACAGACATTTCACTTAATACGATCCACAATATTTCAGCCAGCTGTCTAGCTGCTCTCTTGTGTGGCTGCAGGCAATTTGCCCTTGAAAACCTGGTGTGAACATCAAACCTCAAACCACCAATATCACCACCTGATCCTGTACACAGGTCAGGTGTGAGGCTGCAACTTCCACAATGTACATGCATACATATGCATACAGACATCTCATCGACATATGTTTATTGACAAAAGAAATAAAGCAAGTGTATTTGTCACGTTATTTAATATCTAACGTAATAAAACCAAGTTATTTATCTTTAATAATTTGGCTGACCTCAAGTTTAAAACAAATCAACAATATATTGTCAATACTACGGACTGGACTACATTATCAAGGTTCTCTGCGTCATTAGCACTGCATTTGGCATTCGACAGACTGTGCTCAGATGGTGCTGTACTACAGTCTGTAGACTCTCCATAAAAAAAATTCTGCAATCAAACAGTTTCGTGAAAATGTTTGTAATCCAGTGGTCCCCAACCCCCGGGCCGCGGATCGGTACCGGTCCGTGGATCAATTGTTACCGGGCCGCCACGAGTACACAGTGGATTCACGTTTATTATTATATTCGCAATATAAACAATCTACGTCCTCCGCGGTAAAAGTGTCAAGCGTTGACCGAAAAAGGTTGGGGACCACAAACCATTTTGAGGCTTAAGCAAAACTTCGCCTTCTAATGTGCTATAACGGAAATCTTATAGCAGGATGTTATGATGTTGCCATGTCAACTACATGAGCCAGTAAACAAATCTCCGTTTCTAGGGAAACTGCGGTTGTATCTTAGCAACATCAGAAAAAAAATAATGTACGTTTAAGTTCAGTTAAGAATCTTTGACAAATTCCATCTAAAGAAGGCATATGCATTTCAGCCCATCTTTTGCTGAAACTAAATTAGGCTAAACGGGTTAAAAAGGTTCATCCCTATTAAAGCAGCAATAAGGTAGCCTAATGTTATAAAATAAATGAACAGAAAACGTCTGAACTTATGCACTTTTCTCCAGCTCTGGTTTGATTGATACAGTAGGCTACAGGTTTCACATTGTAAGGCCCATCCGGCTTAAGTGGTTCTGCTCTAACCTAATGTTCAACTGCTAGACTGGATGCTGGTGTGGTTCTTCCCTTTGGCACTTGTTTGGTTGGTCACATTCAGTAGTAGCCTAAATCTCACACCTTTAAAAAAGTAGCCTAGTCTATCACAGGGACTGAAGGGCAACAGGTCAATTCAACGAAACCACAAAAAAAGAGAAGTGTGCTCAGTTTAATGTGGGGGAGAAATCACAGATAATGCCTCCTTTCACCCTACTTTATTTAGTTTTGTGGGCTAGGCCTACTGTATTTTGGGGGGGATATCATGTGTGTGAATGTGAAACATACAGCCGATAAGCGAGGCCTATTTATGGATGCTGAAACTGCAACAATTCACTAAATGATCATACTCCCTTGTCATTCAGCATAGCTATGTCCTGTTACTGTTAGGCCTATGGGGAAAGCCTGCAGACAAACATGCTGGGATGACCGACCAGGGAGGGACAGGAACCTAATGTTGTGTGGTGTTTGGCCATAGACATATAAGACCATATGTCTAGTAGTGTTTGGCTGTCAAAGACAGGATGCACTTAGAAAACCAACTTCAACAGAGCACAATACAGCTACAGGCACAAAAGTTGTCTTAAAATGTTAATTTAAGCTTCCTAGTCAACTGTAAACAATATGCCTACATCCCATTACTTTCTCACCAAAGATTGAACAACTTCTCCCTTTTCATTCACTCCTTAAAGGAGGAAATGGATGACTCGCACTGAAAAGATGTGGAAATAACGATGTGGACATTCGCTACCTAATTTGGTCTATGGGCGGGGATCATGGGAGGAGGGGTTCTGCCTGCCATGCCTGTAGTAGTCCGGACTAGGAGCTCCTCAACTCCTGTCAAGAACCATCCGAGAGCCGAAGAGAACAAAAGGATACCGGTGAAATAAAAGAAAGGTAAGCTCATTCTCATGTAATCGTATCTTGATCATGTGAATTGGATAGAGGCGCCCTGCAAGTAAAATCGCTCCATGGTTGAACTTGTTTTTTTCTTCCAATGCTTGTTGTAACTTGTTGCAAGTTGCCATCTGCATGGCATCAAGCAGTGTGTAAAAGAAACTTAAAAACGTTCTAAACTAACTAGGACTGTAACACTGACCATGCAGTTAAATGGACATGGACATGGTTTGTAGTTGCAGCAGTTGACAGTGGAAAATTGAGGACATTTAAGAAAAATGTAATACTGAAAATGCAGTAGGCTACATAGCCTACTAAAATAATATGTTCTCGTTTGCTGTAAGTTATCAAACGACAGTGTAAGTGCGTGCAGGGCGCGGTGAGTCTCCGGCCACACCCACCTGAAGGAATATAACGGTTCAGTTGACTTGATGGAGAACTTTCTTAATAGCAAATTATTTACTTATTAAGAATTATATTAAATATTCAACATAAAATGAGCCTAATAATATCTCTGATAATGAAGAGGAATTATTCCTTAAAGACTAAAATAAAATAGCAGAATGAACACTGATGAATACTGCACCACACAATAGCTTTGCGTGTAAATACTACTTCAGTGTTAATAGTAACAGTGTTGCAAAACTGTGTGAGATTTAATTGTACCCTACCGTGCTACACCCTCCATCCTCTGGCTGTTTTACCGTGGGATAGCCTCGGATTGTTTCCTGACAGGCTGTCTTGTGTCTGTGCTCATGGCCTTCTAAGTGGATTATGGGTGAAATTGAGTTACTCATGTTGTGTCATGACAACCAGTGTGCATGACCTCGTGACCCCGTGCCTGAGTCCTGTCCTAAGCCTTAAGTATGTCTGTGTTCTCAGTGTATATGGACGTGTAGGTGAGAAAAGGGACCGTTTAACAGTAGGTTGATGTAGTATCCTGTTTTCTGGCCCTGTTCAGGCAATGTGTGAGCCTATTTTAAGCCCATCTCTAAGGGAAGTCCCCCCTGTTTCTGGGAGAACATAGTGTTTTCCATGCAGCAATCTGAATGCTGGCTTTTCCATACAAGGTTAATGGTTCAATTGATTTTTCAGCCCATTTTCCTGACAGGATTCCATAAGCACAGTAATGACCAGAAAGGGGAACCATTTTCCCATTACTTATAATTAAATTAGTCTGTTTAAACTGATTTACATGTGACATCATCAGTAGTTGAGTTTTTATTTATTAGTTTTAGAATAAAGTTTATCTTAAAGAGAGTGAGGAGGATTTTAAGAGAGAGAGAGAGATAGAAGCTGTGGAGGGAGACTGTTCGAAAATCTACAGGGAGAGAGAGACATGGAGAGACAGTAACAGAGAGTTGACTATAAAAGTGGAAAAGACTTGGATAATTTGACTAAGTTCACAGCAAGGCAGCTGTGGTGTGCCAGACATCTGGAATGGATCAGTCAGTTGGAAAATGTTACGAGAGAGAAAGAAAAAGTGAGAAAGGGGGCAAGAGAGGGAGAAGTCAAAGAAAATGAAGGCGGGTCAGCGGGCAGTGACTCACTGCTCTGCTATTCTCCTCCATCATTGTGTTTAAACTATGTGTCCTTCTGAGGTTAGAGGGAAAGGGCTTCCCCCATATTTGTCTCTCTGCCCTCTTTTTTTTAATTAAGTTATTTTCTTTTTTCCCCTTCCTTTTTCCCTCCCTGACTGTCACCGCCTTTTCTTTTCCGTTTCTCATTTTGAAGTGTTCCATTTTCCTTCCCTCCCTCTCTCATCATCTTTTTCTCTTTTTACTTTTCCCTCCCCTCATCTCCAACTCATTCTCTCCACCTCCTATGGCAGTCTGGCTGATTAATTTGGCTAATGTAAATAGGCGTGTACTCAGAATGTTTATATCAGTCTGTGTAAACTGGGCACTTTGACACTAGCAATTGTGGGGAGAGTGTGGGGGAGTATTGGGAGTTTGTGCTCGAGAGAGTGTGTTTTTGTGCAAGTGTGTTTTGCGTGTGAATGTGTGCTTGTTCCTGTGAGAATGCATACGTGTGTTTGTGAATACTTGCCATTGTGTATGTGTGTGTGTGGGACGGAGAAAGGCAGGGTGGGGGGGTTGATGGGGAGAGGGGAGGGAAGGAGGGGTGGGGGGGGCAGAATTTGCTCAGCCCCCGGCTGGTGTGACTGTGTGTGGATGAGACTTCTGCAAGGCTGATGACAGACACACTGTGGGGTTGAGTGCAGGTCTTGGAACCATGCCTGTCTAAAAAGAGGCTGTGCTTATTCAAGAATGTCTGCATGGGTGTTGCATTATCTACAGACCAGACAAGACCAAACATTCCTCTGTTGAGAATGCTCTCTTAAATAAAGGAGTTACACTCCTGCTAACACTATGATATACTCATACATTTCAATGAAAGACAGCACATTTTCATGCCTGCTATTGTGGCCCTGTGCTCATTTCTTCAGGATATACATGCGGAAGCGGAAACTGTTGACCTCATGTGGACAGAATTAGTACTGTATGTCATCATTTTCATGTGGATCGGGGGCGTATGCACACTTGACATTTTTACTGACCATACTCTATGTTTTGTTTTTTTGTCACTCTAGATCCTTCTGCATCTGATAAGATCCTACAGTACTGAAACAGAGCAGCTCCAGAGAAAAATCTGGTGACCTCACTGCGGTTGAACTTTTCCCTTGGATCCGGTTTCCTCAAAATCCCATCATGCCACTGGTAATAGTCCGCTCCAACCCCGTGTTTTGGCTGCGTCTAGCGGCCATGGCCTTCTCCTGTGTGGCGTTCTCAGTGGCCGTCCATGGCGCCTACCTTCGCCACGGCACGGGTGACTGGTGCATCTTCTGCTGGGCCTTCAGCTTCGCCGGCTCCCTCCTCGTCCTCCTGGTGGAGCTGTTTGGCCTGCAGACCCGCGCCCCCGTCTCCTGGAAGAACTTCCCCATCACCTTCGCCTGCTACGCCGCCCTCCTTTGCCTCTCCGCCTCCATCATTTTCCCCCTCTACTTCCTGAAGGGGGAGACCCGGAGCAGCGAGATCCGCGACTACCGCATTGTGTCCACCGTCTTTTCCTGCCTGGCCACCGTGGCCTACATGAGCGAGGTCAGCATCAGCAAGGCTCGGCCAGGCGAGGTGGCCGGCTACATGGCCACCGCTCCGGGGCTGCTCAAGGTGTGCGAGACCTTCGTGGCCTGCATCATCTTCGTCTTCATCAGCGACCCCGTGTCCTACGAGCAGCACGAGGCGCTCAAGTACTGCCTGGCCGTCTACTGCGTCTGCTTCATCCTGTCGGCGGCCATCATCGTGCTGTGCGTCTGCGAATGCACCGGTTGCCTGCCCTTCCCCTTCGCCCGCTTCTTGTCCGCCTACGCCCTTGTGGCTGTCCTCCTGTACTTCTCAGCCACGATCATTTGGCCCATCTTTAAGTTTGACAGGCGGCACGGGGGCACACCGAGACCCCCTGGCTGCAGCTCCTATGTGGGTCTTTGCACCTGGGACAAGGTGATGGCTGTGTCAGTGCTGACCGCAGTTAACCTGATTCTCTATCTGGCCGATCTGATCTACTCAGCTAGGCTCGTCTTTGTCACTGTCTAAGGGAGGGGAGGGAGAGGAATGAAGAGATGGGATAAAGAGAGAGAGAGAGCTGGGGATTGATAAAAGAGGGTGGGAGAGAAAGGGGACAAGTCAAAGTGCAGTATGAGAAGGTATTCGTTCAAGGAGAAAGAATTGGCTTACTGTGCTTTGCTTCATGTAGCTGTCGTTGTCCCGCCATTAGACAATCTAACATTAGTTCAGCAGTACTTCCACATCATTTGGGAGTTTCCAAAGTTGTATCGCCTAACGTACATATCTTCTGACAGGACATCCTAAAGGCCAAACGAGCTGACAATTTCTGTGTAACACGTTATTGAGACTAAAAGATCTTAAGGTCTGACAATGAACACCCTTGCATCTGAAAGATTGTCATAGGATTTTTTTTCCTGATATCTCTTCATTTTATGGAAGCCTCAAGGAGCATGCAAAGGTGTTAAACAGTTTATATAATAATTAATTGTAATGTTAGTTGTAATTGGTTGAAATATGAATGACAAAACACAATGTCAACAGCTAAAATAGTTTGCGTGCAGCTCCAATGTTTTCAATACTTGAAATTTTATTTGATGTATTTGAATACATGTAAAGATGCACATTAGCCTAGTTTTTGCATATACTATTTTACATGTTCCCACAGACTACAGTATTAAAGATATAGATATGTAATCAAATGTATTCATTTGGCAGTTTTTTAAAACAAAGCAACATACAGAGGAGATTTGAACCTGTGACCTCTAGATCTGCAGTCAAATGCTGTACCCTCAACTAAATACTATCTTTATAGAAAGTATGTTTTTAAACACAAGCATTTACTGTAAAGCAAGGAAACTTGTAACACATCCACTGTATAATGCACACTTATTGTTCGAATTATGTACGTGATTGACTATCCATTATCTGTACGGTGCTGCCACCAATAACTACGTTTAAGGCAGAAATTTATATTAAAAAGACACAATGATGTTTTTAATACGGTACAGTGGTTTGTACTGCTGTAACTGTTTACTGGTCTCACGGTGGAGATCATCCTCCATTTTATCAGGTCTAAAAGAGAGAAAGAGAATGATCTGTTTCTCTCTACCTCCCTGTTTGTTATCACTGCTTGTCAGCACGTTTTTGTTACTCTGCTGTGTCTGTGCATACCAAAAAAAGTGTTGTGAAAAAGTATATAACCAGTGTTAAAAGTCAGTGTTTCAATAAAAACTCATGTGACAGAAATTGCTGACGTATGGGAGATGTGCTTGTGTCTTTGATATGAACAAACCTTCACATAAATAAGGCATCCCTTTGGCTGCACAGGCTTGCACAGGTTAACATACACACACATATACACACACACACACACACACACTCAGTGGACAGCCTGTGCCAGTAGGTTGCTGCTTTGGATAGGTAGATTTCAACAGATAAGCTTGTTCATCATATCCTTCTGTTCCGTCTCTATTGTACACCACAGTAGACACTCTAGCTCATCAAGAGCAGTCCTTCCTTACCTGTTAGCAGCTGGTAAAGCTGCCAGTGGTGACCCAACTGCTGCAAAGATCAAAGAACTTCTCTAGAACCTTCCGCTGTTGTTAATAGAAGACCTCAAGAGTGCCGGTAATCTTAAAAAACAAAACAGAAATACTTTATTTTGACCCAAGATGGTGGACCAACAGATGGAAACAGGATTTCAAGAAACTGCCTTGAGTAACAGCCACCTATTGGCTGGACCCGAAGATGTGGCGTGCGATTTCTGCACTGAGGCAAAGTTCAAAGCGGTGAAATCTTGTCTGAGGTGTCTGGCGTCTTACTGCGTGAGCCACGTCCGCTGTCATTATGAATCTCCTGCCCTGAGGAAACACGCGCTGGTGGAAGCTACAGCAGACCTGAAGGAGAAGATGTGCTCGCACCATGACAAGCTGCTGGAGGTGTACTGCCGAACTGACCACAGATGCGTGTGTCTGCTTTGTGTGATGGAGGAACACAAGGGACATGACACGGTCTCTGCTGGTGTAGAGACGACAGAGAGACAGGTATGACCTGAGTCAGAGCGATGAATGCAGCCGTTTATGAATGTACCATAGAAAGAGAGGATGGAGGGTGATAAGATGAAAGGCAGGAAGGAATCCTGCTGTGGTCAAGAGAGAGTATAGTCGCTGTCCACTGCTTGCAAAATCAGCAGGGTAAAAAGGAAAGGTCTTGAGCGATGCACTTGGTCAGACCATCTTATAACTAAATTATTAAAGCAATAATATATTGGTTTGATAACAAATACGTAAATACATTGATGGGATTATGTACAATTGAATTTCATGATCGAACCAGAATCTAGTTATTGTGTAATAGTTTGGAGGAAGATGTTTGGTTGACATGCCCTTACTCTGAACCTGAACATATTTTCCTCTCAAGGGTATTTCCTTGATGGTTATCAATGTCAGGGCCATAAAATGAAGAACATAATTCAAATATGTACTTGGCTCTGGGTATCAGATTTAATGTACAACCAGATATGAGGATATGGATCATGACAAAGGTTTTTCCAGATCAGACAGTCCGTTTGAATGTGGTCCACATGCAAAGCATGAGAGAGAACAGTATATGTTATGCAACATTAGATGGTTTACATATGGCATTCGCTGCCACTGTGCAGTAAAAAAAATGCACACAAGCATAACATGACCTTGTCAGTGTAAATAGTTTGTTTTTAATAAAGGACTGGCCCAAGAAAAAAATTAAAATGTTTGTACATGCTGGTATGTCTGTTACTGTTTCCCCACAGAGACAGCTGGCAAGAACTAGAAGAAAATTCAGACTGAGGATCCAGGCCAAAGAGAGAGAGCTACAGGAGCTCAGACGGGTTCTGGAATCTCTCAAGGTCGCAATGCCCTGACTAGCGTTAGCACAGCAATGCCCTGACTAGCGTTAGCACAGCCATGCCCTGACTAGCATTAGCACAGAAATAGCTGTCACTGAGAAGTAGTAATTTGCAACATTGTAGTGATTAGTTTGTGTTCTCCCTCCAATATCTCAGATCTGCTTGTGTGTGTGTGTGTCTTCAGTTCTCTGCCCAGGCAGCTGTGGAGGAGAGTGAGAGGATCTTCTCTGAGCTGCTGCATTCCATAGAGAGCAGACACCAGGAGGTGAGAGAGTTGATCCGAGTGCAGGAGGAGACAGCGGCTAGACAAGCCAGGGACCTCCTGGGGAGACTGGATCTGGAGGTAGCAGAGCTGAGGAGGAGAGACGCTGAACTGGACAAGCTCGTGCACACAGAAGACCACATCTACTTCCTACAGGTCAGATGTCTTACTCTGCCTATATTTTTCCTTTTGTATAACTTTGTCTTTTAACCGGATCTGCATTTTCTATTCTTTTTTTCCAGAATTATCGATCCATTTTTACGGCAACTGAAGTCACCAAGTCACCCAGTGTCACAGTGGTTCCATCGCTGGATTTTGGGGAGGTGCGGTCCTCCGTGTCGGCCCTCAAGCGGAGACTGGAGGACCTTGTCAAAGGGGAGTGGTGCAAGATATCCAGGGCAGGTTGGTGTGACATCTTGGAATTTTGGTCAGGCTAAATTTGTCCTGCTGATTAGTATGTTTAGATGATCTCATATGTTGTTCTCCACAGCGAGTGCAGTGAAATTACAGCAATGTCCGGAACCTAAGACCAGAGATGAATTCCTGTACTGTAAGTTTCACAGTAAAAATATTCACCAAAAAAGTATATGGGAAAGGCAATGAATCCCTTAAAAAATCTTGATTCAAAATCCAAAATATGCATCATCATGCTCCTTCACTTTCTGGGACTTTTTGTCTGTTTCTCTGTCACGCTGTGTTTCAGCTCTGCTAACTCCATCCCTTCTATTCTTCATAGATTCTTGCGATCTCACACTGGACCCCAAAACAGCCCACAGGGACCTGAAAATCTGTAATGAGTGCAGGGTAGTGACTGTCCGGACCAGAGACCGCTTCTGTCCCGACCACCCAGAGCGCTTTGAATACTGGTGCCAGGTGTTGAGCAGTGAAGCTTTATCTGGACGCTGCTACTGGGAGGCAGAGTGGAGCGGCAGTGGAGCCAAAATGGCTGTCGCATACCAGAACATAGCTAGGAAAGGCGAGACAAGCGATTCTCATTTTGGGCACAATGACAAGTCCTGGAGTTTGTTCTGCTCGAGGAAGGGTTATATATTCTGGCATAACGATGCAGCGATTCGTATAGCTGCACCGATGTCCTCCAGGATTGGAGTGTATGTGGATCACAGGGCAGGGACTCTGGCTTTCTACAGCATCGCTGACACAACAATGACATTGCTACATAGAGTCCAGACTGTATTTTCCCAGCCTCTCTTTCTTGGGTTTGAGTTTATGTGCTTTGGGGTTTCTCTTCGATTGTGCCAGGTAGAATGATTAGATCATCAAAAAAATGCCACAGTGGAGGGAAACATTGTGTGTTTGCTGACATTGTTCACTAAAACATCATCTCGCCACACGCAGTGCCAGGATCTGCCCATATTTGACCCTCTGGCCCCTAAGTGGGGAACTAAAACAAGAATTCTTAAATGCTAAAGTTAGGGCCCTCTAAGGAATATTGTTCTAAATGACCAGTCAGAGTTCGCCTTTCATCATCTGAAGACTTTATGGTGAATGGAATGATGAGACAGCTGTCCCACTTAAGGTTTGTGGGCTAGAGAACTGTTTACATTCCTGTAACTGCTGGGTCACACAGGGCCTGTGGTCACAGAGCAAGCCAAAGTTACTGGCTGGTTGGCTCATGATACGACATGTCTAATGTGACAGCAACCCCTGGTGGACAACTGGACAGCCCTACGTTCAGCAGGCCTACATTACATCTTGTTTCTCATACAGTTTTGTACAACCCTCTCGTATCGAAACGTACGCAATGACAACAAGTCCAAACTCGGAATTGATAACTAAGAATGCAAGCAGGAAGTGATGTGCTTCAGTGAAAAAGTGTACAAAGAGTGTGTGTCGAAAAGGAAATGAGTCTATTACTCCTCACCATCTGTCACAATGTTCGCTGAATGGTAAAACAGAGCTAGAGGGGGGTTTTCAAGATAAGACTTCTGATGAAGGAATTCATCATGGACTATTTAATTAATCATGGATTCGTAATCTTCAAGAGACAGCATGCCTGCCATTATGACTGTATCCCTATAAAGAGTGCTGTTGCCTGCATCCTACACTATGAATACTAGGAGCAAACACTTCAAGTAGAGTCAAGTAGCATTCTTATAGCCTCTTAACGTCTCTATATCCATATTGAATCTTTGGTATGATTTTGCCACTACACATTGACCAGGATTCAGGCAGATTCGAGGGACCATAGGCTGTTCAGAAAGTAGACATAAATAAGATATTAGGTCAGACAACTCACACTTCTGGTGTAGACTGGGTCCTTCATGGAACATATCTAGTGGTTATCAGGTGCTTTGAGTCTTTAGCTGTTTGATAAGCAATTGTGGAATACTATGGCATAATAACACTTCCACCACTCTTTTTTTTTTGTATAAGTTATATTGAAAACAGGTTAAAACATTAGTCTCCCTTTATATAAACTGTAACAGTAATCTATCATAATTACAACAGTGCCCCTGCATTAATTTCCCATTACAAATTGGCTTAATAGCTTGATAAACCAAGTGCATAAAGTGTGATAGGATATGGACTGAAGAGTTAAAAAGGCGCTGTGCCGCTCAGCTAGGCTGGCTGTCCATCTGTGAGCTGGAATGGAACGATCGGATGTCCTCTCCTATGAACTCGTTCACTGTGTGGAGAAAAACAAAACAACAACAAAAAAAGTCTGTGATTGTATTCTTACTTTTTTGTTTTTTTACAGCTTTATACAGCGTTTCTGTCTTAGAAGCAAACTCTTATGACGTGCATGAATAAAGACTAATACACATCAGCACAGTCCATGGTAGAATTATTTTGTTGGGCCCTCTTGCTCACCTTCCTCTAATGTGATAAGTTGCATGTTGGACGAGCTGGCAAACTCCAGGGTGTTCTCATGCATCTTAGGCCCAGATGGAGGCTCCCTCTCCCCCCCAGCTCCCTGAACCCCTCCCTGGGATTCCCAGGCCTCGTAGTGGTTGTATGGCGGGGGGTAGAAGTCCTGGTAGGAGCTGTGGTGGGAGGGGGGTGAGGAGCACACCTCCTGAGTGTAGGGGTATTGGGGGTAAGGGGAGGATGAGGAGACAGTGGGGGGCAGGGGGGAGGAGGAGATCGGGCTGCCGGCAGGGAAGGGGCTGAGGGAGGAGGAGTGGGAGGGGGAGGGGGACGAGGACAGGTATGGGGAGTCCAGCCATGGGGAGGGGGACGGGGAGGGGGGCTGTGGGGCCCTGGGATACAGGGGAGGCAGGAGCTCTGTGAAGCCCAGCTCCAAGCTCTCAAATTTAGGGTGCCTCTCAGACAGAGCCCCTCTGGAACCTCCAGCATCATCCGCTGCGTCTGGCTTGGGGCCGTACTCCTCATTGTACCCGTGGCCCGGGTAGGGAGGGGAGTAGGTGGAAGGGTACGGAGGCAGGTGGAAGCCCTGGCCTGGGTCCTCTGGAGGGGGGTCACTCCTGAGATGTAGCCCCCTGTCTGTCCTGCCAGGAGCCCCCATGGGGCACAAAGTCACCCCCTCCAGGGGGAGGACGGAAGGGTGGGACAAGAGGGGGTCCTCCTCTTTGAACATGACTGATGGGGGAGGGAGAGAACCGTAAGTATCTCTGAGATATTTGTGTGAGAGAGGGAGTTAGACAGTGGGAGAGAGAGAGAGAGAGATAGAGAGAGTATAGCAACGCATGTGGAAGCGAACATGAGAACATGGGTGAGTGATAGATGAGGAAACTCACTGGGTAGGTACTTGAAACAATGAGTGCTGCTTCTCTTCCTCTTGCCGTTGGAGATGTACAGACACACTGGGACAGGTCGACTCACAGACAGGTCATTGTACGCTGGAACTTGCACGCACAACAAACCCTTGGCACGCACACACACACACACACGGAATAGCAAGCCTTAGTACCTAGGGGTGATGAGCCCAAATGACACGTGGAACTGACACACACACACACACTTCTACAAACAAGCAAATAAACCCAAATTGCCTAAATTGGAAACAGGCTTTACCTCATGACTGTTTTCCCGGTCGACCTGGGCCTCCTCCTCCCACTGCAACTTGCCATCTGATACACAAGGATGTCTCTCATGACTTCTTTCATGCTTGAAAGCAAATAACGTGGAACAAGCAACTACATATAGCGACAAGCTGACTCACATACTGTTATTGCACACACACACACACACACACACACACGCATACTCTCCCACCTGTCCCTCTTTCCATGAAGAGCACTCTGGACATGGGCAGGAAATTGGTGCCGCTCAGCAGAAGCTCCTCCCCTCCTTCCACAGAACAGGAAGTGATGCTGACGGACTCCACCACCGGCAGCTCCTGAGCCGAACGCTGAGCTGAGGAGACAACAGTAAGAAATATAGAGAGAAACAGAGGAAGAGGGGGGAGGATGTGTGGGAAGATGAAGACCAATAGGACAGACATATTCCTGCTTGTGTGTCACTACATTCACAAAGCATGTAAAGATTATCCCTTATTAGTCCCACAGGCACACTCATGTTCAACGCATTGGCCAGAAATTAATCCCCCATCAGGAATTGAACCCAGGCCCCACACATGGTAGGCATGAATCCTACCACTGAACCACCAGTGCTGCCCACATGCAGCCCCCCCCTCAGCTCAACCTCAACAGGAGCAGATGATTGGATGACTAGGTGGCCACTCACAGCACTCGATGGGCAGAGAGGCCACCTGCAGGGCCAGTACCCGCCCGGGCGGGGCCTGGGGCGGGGCCAGGGGGAGGTGGGTACGGAACACGAGGCGCACACGCGTGTTCTTCCTCCCTACGTCTGTCTCTCCTTTCCGTAGCTCGATGTCCGAGTTCCTCAGTTTCAGGATACCTGCACAGTCAATACTGACACACACACACACACACGCCTAAGCAAACACACACTGCTACAGTACATAAACACCCCATCGACAAGGAGCGAAACACGTCCTGTATTGGTAACAGATGTACTGTTACCAATATATTTTTACGGTGTAAATTCTCGCTTTCATTCTCTTTCTCCCTTTCCACATGTGTTGGCCTCCTACTCACAGTGCAGTCATGTTGGTCTCCTGGTTCAGGGGGATATCCAGGATCTTGGTGCCCGCCTGAATGCTCTCCTGACTGGCTGTGCCCACCATCTTCCCTGTCACCCTACCGGCAGGAAACATCAGAGCCAACTGCCATCTTGAACCAGGAAAACCCACTAAAACATTTATCACTGCAGACAGTCCATTGTGCAAACGAATAATACAAGATGATGTCACAGCGCCACACAGGTGTGTGTGTGCGTCAACGTAAGATGCCGGTGTGCGTCTTGTGTTGATTGGCTACCTGTGGATCTGGTAGAAGGGATGCGGCCGGATGGACCTGTCGTCTGCTGTTCCGACAAACACCTGCAAGGACAAGGGCTGCCTCTCTGTGTAGCCTGTGAGCTGGGGTGTGTGTGAGTGTGAGTGTGGGGAGGAGGGTTGTGATTGGTGAGTAGAGGGGTTACGACATACAGTCAAATCTCTATAATGCAGGATCATAACATAGGTTACAAAGACACACAAAACCTAGATGACAGTCAGGCTACAGATTAAGATTTGGACATTGTTCTTGTGTGTTACCTTGACGACAGGATGCCCACCGGGCGAGGCCTTGACTGCCCCTCGGCTTCCCTCCGTCTCATAGTGGGCTCGGTGATGGGGGCGTGGCTGCACGTCGATGCGCAGTTCATACTGGTCGAACTGAGATGGCAGCGGCCAATCAAGTGGTGGCAGAGCGTTGGACCTGTTTAAAGGACCAATCAGAAATGTCAAGTCTATTGATCAAAACTGCTCATCCGACTTGACTCGCAATATTAAAAAGATACTACACTCTAATACTGTCTGACCTGAAGAGAGGGCTGTGCGCGCTGGCTCGGGTCCTGCCCCAGCCAAGGGATGGGGGCACAGATAGGTAGTCCATGCCCAGGGATGGAGGCTCTCTTCTGGCCTGCTGCTGCTGCAGCTGGAGGTGCTCTGCTGGGAGGCAGGGAGGGAGGCCTGGGGCTGGGGATGAGGAGTCCTGATCCACCTCCCTGGGAGACATCTGCCAGAAACATGGAGGCAGTTCCACTCATCATCAGGTTCTCTACTCTATGGTGAATCTTAATGCACTGTAACACCTGATAATTATGAACTTTGGATGTAAAGTTTGAAGAACTATTTGGATGTAAACGGGATTGAGCTGACCACAACTACCCACACCCAGACCCCCAAACTCACCTGCTCCAAAGACGTCTTCCTGGTCTTCTGCGGGATACTCAGCTCAAAACTGCTGGGCGGAGCTTGTGACTGAGGGGCGGAGTCTCCCCCCTCCAGGATGCTGTGGTCTTCAGAGTAGCTGCTCCTGCGTGAGAGGCAAGGGGAGGCCAGGGGGGAGTTCCGTCTTTTTTTCCCCCCTGGGGAGGTGGGTCTAGAAGAAGGGGAGAGCCCAAAGTGTGCGGTGGCCTCGCTCAGCTCCTCCTCCTCCACCAGCAACGAATCGCAGCTGGACGCCGGGCTGAGCCATCCTCGGGAGGAGGGGCTGGAGGCGGGGCTGGGGCTGAGTGAGCCTGCACATCCGGCCTCGCGATAGCAGAAGGGGTCCAGGAGGGGGAGGTAGAGACGCTCCCGATCCCAGCAGCCTCCGGTGTCCCAGTAGTTTCCGCCTGCTGGAGCACAGTCATCCTCAGGGGAGATGGTGGTTATTTGGATGCTGGGGCACTCCAAAACACGGGACTCTGACACCTAGAGGGGGGTGGGGTATGGGGGGGAGTGAAAGGGTGATGCAAACCGGTAGCTATCAGTGTGCCTATATGAGCATGGGTTAAAGTAAAGAGTAAGTATATCTTACAGAGTAAATATATCTTTTTAGTCATCTCATGACATGGAACTTTGAAGGGGCGAGACTTTAGTACAGTGTTCAGCCAAACATCTCGTCTGGACCAGGAAGTTGGGGAGTTTGTAGCCAGACAAGCACTCACCTGTACAGAGCGGGCAGGAAGGCTCTCATAGGTTCCACTGAACTCCCTCGCCAAGGCCCGCCTGGGAGGTGGAGAATGCATTCCGGCCCTCTGACTGGCTGACGAAGGTGAGGCAGGGATGCCAATTGGCTGGACGGCATTTGTGGTAACCAGGTGGTTGTCTACGTGTAAGCAGAACATAGAGGACTGTGTGAGAAGTTAAATATTTAGAACAGTAAAGAAGTTTTATTGCATTCATTAGTGAAAAAGGATGTTGAGGTTCAGTCAGTGGGAGCCTTGTTGTCCAATAAAATAATCTCGCTTTGCACTGGCGTTATTTGAGCTTCACAAAATATCCAGCCTTACCTCAGGTGTTCATGCCAGAGACCAATGAAAAATATGCCAATTGTGGAAAATGTGAATATTGTATCCTCACAGATCATGTACAAATGATTGTGCAAAAACTGTTGCTCATTAGAGCCACTTAATGTGCAACGTTTCCCATTGTGGTGCAAATGGAGAGGTTGCTTCCTCAACAGAGTAAAACAGTAGTTTGGGTCAATGTGGAACAGCGAGTCGGCTGTAGATCGTAGCTCATGTTTAAGAGGCAGTTATTGGGTGCAGTATAACGTTGTGGTAACTTGTGCGCTGTGTAGTGAGGTTCAAGGCTAGGGTGTGGTGAGGCCTGTTGTGTGCCAGTGTGGGCGGGAAATAGATGAGGGTGTGAGGGGGTGAGGGGTTTGCATGCAGACCTGAAAGAAGGGAAAGGGGCCGAAAAAAATGACGAGGGGGGGTGGGGGGGGGGTCTGTACAGCAGACAAAAAAGTGGAAGAAGTTTTTTTTTTGGGGGGGGGGTGCATGCTCAGTAAACAGAGATTGAGGTTTTATCCAGATGGCAGCTGTTAACTCTACTCACACGCACAGCTGATTAAAACCACATTGAGTTCTGCTGCCTTAACAAACACACACACGCACACCTAAACTCACACACAACATGCATGCAAGCACAGGCATGATGGCCTATATAATACACACACCCAAAGAGACAAACATTTTCTCTCTCATGGAGAACAGTTAGATACAACAAAACAACCCAAGTCCTGTCATTCCCCAACAAATCAGTTGCAGGCAAGTCAATCCGCTTTGACAGGCACCAGGAACCCCTGACTGGCATGCTGACTTCCCCAGATCTCCTTCTGACATGCACTATTCAAAGAAAGAGGCTAACCAGCGTTACTGCTCGTATCATCAAGGTGCAACAGGGTGTTCTCTGTCCTCTCCCCCGTGGTGAGGTGCTCCTGGCGCGGCGGATCCTCTTCAAAAACCAACTTGAACTCGAATTCGCCCTCTTCCCAGCCCGGCGCTGCCCCCATCCCAGCCAAAAGAAACAGGGAAGAGCGCTATCTGGAGCTGTCAAACGGAGTTACAGAATAATGTCCGTTCTTTTGACGTTTCTCTCTGATATAAATCAACTACTACAGGGTTTGCTATGACTCATCATAACGCAAATGATTCTTATCATCAAACCGGACTAGACGCTTTTAGAATTTGTTCTCAAAGTGGCGACAGTTTTTACTAATAAATCACCGTTATAGTTAATTCCCAAGTTTAAAACAGAGAGATATAAGCCATGTTTTGTCGGTTTCAGGGAATCTTCAAACGGTCTTGTATCTGAAATCTCAGATTAAATAGTATTTCATTCTAACGTTATCGCCATCCTTTCTTCCCAGGCTACACTTCCAGAAAAAAAAGTTTCATCAAATATTTTTTGTCGTCCTTTACCCTTAATTGCCTTTGGGTGGGTCGTTCAGATACTGGATCCCCATTGGATATTTAGCTTGTCACTCAAGGAAACCCCCTCCCCAATCCCTATCTCCCCAACCTCTTTAACTCCATACAACCACAGCAAAAAGGGCTACTTCAGACTTTCTGTTACTTTTTATTTTATTTACTTTTGCTGTTGGACATTCTGCTATGCCATGTGTGTCTCTCCTAATTTCAATCAAATATATTAAACTTAAAGTGTATCTTTGCTAACCAAAATTTCAGAAGCATGCTTGTGGCTGTATTAATTAGTATTAATATCTGCCATATTTGGCAGATTTATGGTTGTGGTGGGGACTTTGTGTTCAGTGACGTTTGACCATGTTAGGCTGTCATTCAGAAAACATTAGGGACTTGTTTCCTGTGGCGTGACATGACAGCCTCTTTTTTCTTCTGTCATTCTTCCTCCTCCTCCTCCCTTTACCCTTCACTCCCTCTCCCTTCCCCAGCATGTCCCTCCCTCCTCCTCGCCTCATTCCCTTCCTCCGTCCGTCTGTTCCTCCCTCCCTCCTTCTCTACCTCCCTCGCCTCGAAAGATCTGTTTCTCATTATCCTCCGTAGTCTGCACTCTGTCTGAGACGGGAGACGAGAAACTTAAATAAACACTGACTCTCTCTCTCTCTCTCCCCCCCCTCTATCTCATTCTCTCTCTCTCTCTCTCTCTCTCTCTCTCTCTCATCCTCTCCCTCTCTCGCTCTCTCCCCCTCTCTCTCATCCTCTCCCTCTCTCGCTCTCCCCCGCTCTCTCATCCTCTCTCTCTCCCTCTTTCTCTCTCTCTACCCCTCTCTCTCATCTTCTCTCTCTCTCTCTCATCCTCTCCCTCTCTCGCTCTCCCCCGCTCTCTCATCCTCTCTCTCTCCCCCTCTCTCTCATCTTCTCTCTCTCTCTCTCTCATCCTCTCCCTCTCTCTCTCTCCCTCTCTCTCTCCCTCTCTCTTCGTCCCTCTTTAAGACTAATCCCCCTCCTCCCTCGCTCTCTTCCTCCTCCCTGCAGTTCTCACAACCATGTCGTTTGAGTGGAACTGGTGGCTTGTGTCTTTCTTTCGCTTTGTCTCTCAACCTCTTGAGGCCAAATGTGGTCAAGCCCCAGAAAGGCCCTTTAAGTCCTGCTTTTAAGATGTTGTCGTTTGGTTTGGCCGAGTCATGATGGTGTACTAATCAAAGGGTGGCTTATTTGGACTATGTGTGTGTGTGTGTGTGTGTGTGTTTGCATGTGTTTCATCAAACTGTGGCTAAATTGAAGTGGATTAAATGATTGTTTGATCATATTTTTAATTAGAGGAATGAGGAATGCTCCCAATCAATTAGCTGATCTGTTGACCAGCAAAGTTTTTGGTTGGAAAGAAAGACTTCTGGTGATGTGCTGCCATAGTGTGGTAAAAAGGTGAATTACTTTAAAAGAAAAAATATTCAGAGAGAATAACGTTGAAATAATTAATTAAGTAACCAGTAAATTTACCAGTAATTGACAATGAACAGAAACATCTGCATGATAAATGCTTATGAATGAATGATTGTAACTGTACACATTACTTATAAATATGGGAACAAAGTAATACCACATTGTGAAATTTTGTTAGACATTATTTTGTTTTCAGAAACTTGGACCAAACTTGTTTTGGCAGATTAGGAGAGCGCGCTGTTATACCAGGTAATGATAAAAACTAATGTCATTTAAAAACAACTGAGCAGTTTTGGCTTCCATAGCATGAGTGTGAACAGACATCATTACACCAAGAAACTTCCGATAAACTCATTAAGGCGTTTTAGGCTTCCACTGTATATTCTTTTACACGCTTTTTTATACACATCAGTTTACTTTCTGTGTATGTAATATCCTTGTCCATCCCTCGTCACCGCCCCTGCAGGATCAGCATTCCAGAAGAACGGATGAACGAGTGTGTGCACGTGTGTGTGTTTTCTTGTGTGCTTCGGTACAGTGTGTGTGTGTGTGTGTGTGTGTGTGTGTGTGTGATGGCTGGCTACATGTTTGCACTGGTGCTTTGGAGAATAGAATGGGTTGTTTGAGCAATATCCGCTTTCTTCTGACATGTTAAGTCATCGACACTCTCTCTCTCTCGTGTGCACATTCTTGGTGCAAGTCCTTCAACAGCGCCTCGGGATACAGATATAGAGACACTGTCAATTTGGAGCGGATGTACTTGTTTGTGTAAAGAACAAGATGATCTACACAAAAAGAAGAAACCATCATTGAATCCACTATGAAATGATGTGTTGGACATATGTTCACCGTATGTGAAAGAGTTATTGCATATTTGTATGTGTGTACGCGTGTGTGTGAGAGAGAGCGAGAAAGAGAGATATTACCTAAATATGAGATATGAGATTGTGTGAGTGTGTAAGAGAAAAAGGCAAAGAGCTATGGATAGAAATGCACGGCTGTGTGCTGTGAGAGAACATACAGATTGAAGGTTTGTGAGTTTGGGGGGGGGGGGGGGGGGGGGGAGACACACCTCTGCTGGCCTGTTCTGGCCTGTGGGACTCATCAGTCATTTATAAGGCACTTAGTGAAAGGCAGTCAGTGAGAGGAAAACAAACTGTACTGGATTACTTTCTAAGTGAAGGTTACAGTCAGGCACATTCAGAAGACTTTGATATATAGATATATAGTTATCAACTAATACGCAGCAGGTCATATTTTGTTGGGAAAAATACGGATTTTTTGGGGGGGGGACGAAACAGAGATCCAAACCTATAAACTGTAAGAACTTCTTGTCAACAACCATCATCCTTCTTCGTCGAAGACTTGTATAGACCAGATATCAAGGTGTGTGAATTTATTTTACTTCTTAAGGCTGTTTTTCTCATTCCCTCCCTGTGTCGCTCTACTTCTCTGTGTTTCTGTGTGTCACAGTGGGATACCCTGCTCCTGTTCTACAACACTTCTCCTTTCAAATGTCTTGTCCTCTGTCAAATACACATCCCTGCATGCCTTATGAGATCTCGACGACGTGATGTGGTTTGAGATTCTGCAGATTTCTGATTGTTCCTTGCTTCCTTGGTGTTGCCGCCTGTCACAATCACATATTCCTCATCCACACCGTTCGGAGTACATCTTTGGAAATAAACCAAAGCTATACTCAAGTTCGAGTACAACTAAGCGTAAAATAATAAGAACAAATCATTCTACGTTTAGATGCATGTGTTCCTTCCCTTCCTAAAAGAAGATAGCAAACTCCTCCACTTCAACTCTTTTTTACAACCTGAACTTGAATCTGGTTTTTGTCAGTCTTGATTTTCTCAGAGCTGTAGGGAATGGTAGATCTATGAGCATAGTGAGGAGAGGCTGTTAAGATGTCCTTAACAATGTTAACATGTTTAAGCATGTCTTTTATGGGCTGGGATGGCAATTTACGTTTGGCTAGTGCTAGATATGAATATTTGCTTGCCTGCGTCAGTTTGGAAAATAAGCTGTAAAGGATGTGTCATCCAAGCACATTGAGAACCGTACATCCTGTTGACAGTCTGACTTTTCATGAAATTCATGACTTTTTATGATTGGTCTGGAAAAGTGAGAGGGCAAGTGACCTAACTGAGTAAAGTAGTGATGTTCTGTGCAGATGTATCTGTTAAAAGACAACAAAAAAATAGAGTATCTTTCAGAGACAGGACTGATAGGATCAGGACTGATAGGACTGATGATCACTTATGGGTAAAAGGAAATCAAGACATCAAGCTCATGTTCAGGCTTAAATATAAATACATTTCCCTCATTCATGGAAAATCTTTGAAAATAATTTTTGCCTCAGTTTGATGCATAGAAAGCTCACCAATTCCAACAAGATGAGATTAGAGATGATCTAATGGAGGTGGTGCAGAAAGCCACATTAGTTTTAGTGGAAAACCTGGACTAATTCCCCTTCCCTCTCCAGAAGCTATCTCTGATGGAGAACGACTCTGTGCTTGCATTTCAACGCACCGTCTCCGCTTACGAGAACGACTCGCTGGAAGAGATCGAGGATGAGAACAGCGTTAGTAACAACGTCTCCACGGTAGTGGGAGCACTCATCCTCAGCCTCGTCTTCCTGCTGGGTGTCCCTGGCAACACCTTCATCATCTGGAGCATCTTGGCACGCGCCCGCAAGCGCTCCGTCACCACCCTCATCATCCTCAACCTGGCCTGCGCCGACGGCTGCCTCATGTTGCTCACCATCTTCTTCGTCGTCTATCTGGCGAGGCAAAACTGGGACTTTGGCAACCCCATGTGTAAGGCTGTGTTCTACCTGTGCAATCTGAATATGTTCGCCTCCATATTTCTCATCACCCTCATGAGCCTGCATAGGCTGGTGGCGGTGGTGTGGCCCAGGAAGGTACGTCACCTGGCCAGCAAGAAGATAGTCCTGAGGGTCCTGGCAGGGGTCTGGTTCTTGGTACCCTTTACATCCATTCCTGCTCTGGTGTTCCGAGAAGTGAGGGAGGATACGGACGAGATGAACAATACCAGGCTGGTCTGCGCGCCCAATCACGCTCTGGCCCGGCATGTGAGTCCAATGGCAACATCAAATACCTACAGGATTATGTGATACATGACTTTTCAATGTATGAAGAATGATATATCTGAGAGTAGTTTCTTCACAGGTAGTAAATGTGTTCAGCGATTCATGTTAAGACTTGTGCTCCTTGGGGCAAAGTCAAATAGCAGTACCCTTATCTGTGCATGCATCTTACTTCCTGTTCAGGTAAGGTTCCAGTACACCTTTGAGACTGTATTGGGATTTCTTCTTCCCTATGGAATCATAGTGACCAGCTATGTCCGCATACTGAGACGGCTCAGAGAGACCAAGTTCCGTCGGAAGGTCCGCAGTGAGAATCTCATTCTGGCCATAGTGGTGATGTTCGGCATCTTCTGGCTACCCTACCACATCATTAACATGATGCAGGTACATACTTGTACACATCACAAGTTCCTAAAATTGAGGTGTTATGGTAAATGGTCATGTGAATGGTAAAAGTAATGTAAATCAAGATGTAAAGGTCAGTGATTTTCATACTTTTATGTGAAATGTGGCTCTTTTCTAGGTGGCGGCACGGTACTTCAGGGAAGACTCACCCATAAGAGACACGTAGGCACATTTCAAACTAGTCAACTCAAACCAGCTCATCTCTTTTTTTAACTACCAACATTGAAACTGCAGTTGCTTTGGTTTCATGTAACATGGCTTCTCCTCCCCAGGCTCGACACCATTTCCTTCTCTAGTCGTCCTGTGACCTCAGCTCTAGCCTTCATAAGCAGCTGTGCCAATCCCGTTCTCTACACTTTCGCTGGGAAGTCCTACATCAAAAAAGATGGCATGGCTTTTATGGCTCGTCTTTTTGAGGGAACATCCCTGGAGACCGCAGTGAAGAAAGGGCGGAACATTAGCAGGAGGGAACAATTACGGATCGAAACTGTCGAGTCCAGCAGCAGTGACGACACCACTGCAATACGGAGCACAACTTGAATTCAACCCTGCAAGTCAAAGCAGACCACATCAGGGGACTGACATGGATATGCAGATAAAAGACATTTATAGGGCTGATCCAGATACTTGTTTAAGTTTAATATGGCTGGTCATGTGTTCAATTATTGAGTTTTATTTTTATGGTGAATCAGCAACAGAAAGTCAACTTGTGCATGCATTTCTCTTTATCCTTTGCAAGCATTTTCCCGCAATTGAGGTACAGACTCTTCAATAGGATTTCAATTTCAATTTATTTTACTTTGTACAAACATCACAGAAAACATTCAACTTATCATTCTAGGTTGAGACGAGCAATGCGAAATGCATTTGAATAACCGTTGTTCCAAATGCAGTCTAGACCATACCTAGGGAGGGATGATAAATCAAATTAGTGACCGGAAATCAGGGGACACTTCTACATGCAACTGTATTTCAGTTGAACAGAAGAACAATGAGGCCCTTCTAAGCTTCCAAAATGGAAACTCATTGAATAAAAGCACTTACCATCATTTCCAGTTATAACTCATCTGTAAAGGTGGAACAAAAATGGAATATGAAATTAGCTCATGTTTGGTTAGGTTACACTTTCAACAACAGATGAACGAGCCTGTCAGTGCAGTACAAGTTGTAATCACGAGGATCAGGTGAAACACGGACCGCAATATCATCATTCCAGGACTCAACTTGAAATGCGCATGTGGCATGTATGGCCATCATGCACCTGCTCTATGCATTTTATAAGTGCCGCAACTGCCATCACAACTCCTTTGCTGCTAGGAGTAAAGATGTTTCAGAACATCGAGTCCCTACTATTAAACTTAAAAAATGTTGTTAAAGCACTTACCATTATTTCCAGTTACAACTTGTGATCTGTAAAGGTGGAAAAAAGGATTGGAATAAGAAATTAGGTCATGTTTGGTTATGTTTCACTTTAGACTAAAGATGAACGAGCCTGTCAGTGCAATACTAGTTGTAATCACGAGGATCAGGTGAAACACGGATTGCAAGTCATCATTCCAGGATTTAACTCAAAAATCGCACATGGTCATCATGCACCTACTCTATGCATTTTAGAAGTGCGTCAACTGCAATCACAACTCCTTCGCTGCCATGTGTAAAAAGACGGAGCAGAAGAACAATGAATCCCAGCTATTAAGCTTAGATGGACACATTTAGTAAATGCACTTACCATTATTTTCAGTTACAACTTGTGATCTGTCAAGGTGGAAAGAAAGGATTGGAATAAGAAATTAGCTCATGTTTGGTTATATCTCACTTTAGACTACAGATGAACGAGCCTGTCAGTGCAATACTAGTTGTAATCACGAGGATCAGGTGAAACACGGATCGCAAAATCATCATTCCAGGATTTAACTCAAAAAGCGCATATGGCCATCATGCACCTGCTCTATGCATTTTGGTTTGTATTTTTTAAGTGCGACAACTACAATCACAATTTCGTGATCGTTTGGCCATTTCAAATAAACCAAATTCTGAAACTTACCGTGATTAGAGACTCCAATGATCAACTGATGCATATATAATCAAACCAAACACTAAACTATAATAATATAAAAATGTAGATAACGTTATTCGGTAAAAATCGCTGTCCCTCGTGGTCTGTTAGCAGCTAGTACTGGATAACAAACTGAAGTTAAAACCAATAAATTAGCCATAGTCGCCATAATTAACTATTTCAACGAATCTAAGTATCTAGCCCTACAATTATTAGTTATAAACTAAAAGAAATGTGACAATTTGCGATTGATTCGTCTGAGATGTTACTCCTTCGCTGCCATGTGCAAAAAAAGACTGATCCGGACTAGTGTGGCCAAATATATATCTTTATCAAACCACGTGTTTGTTGTCCATCGTTTAAGAAACCTCGTTTGTTCCTTCCGGGTGTGCGACCGCAACTAATGATCAATACGGATCCCCTTTGCTGAATGTTTATTCAATCACTGCTCAAAACAAACGAAAAAAAATTGCGTCCGATATATACAGATTTTGTAAATTTATTGTGAAAGCAAAATGCTTCAGCAGACATAATCGTCACATTGTTAAACTATATGTGATAAATATTTAGTGTTTGATGTTTGTTTTTGTTTTTTCTTCTTCCAGGCAAAGAAGAACGTAAATAAACGTGTCCAGTCAAAGTCATTATATTACATTTTTGCTTTAAATTAAATTAAATAATTGCCAACGAGGTGCCTGTGCAATGTTTATTACCTTATTTACTAGTTCAATTACAAACATGGAAGACGACTGTGTCCAATCAGCAATCAGCAAGGAGAGCTAGGCTCCTCCCACGGAAGCGCTTCCTGACCAATCAGATAGGCCGCCAAATCAGACAACCTCTGTTAGTATCTGTGTTTCTGTCACTCAAGAGACTGAACACGAACTTAACACTTTCCTACGTGTTTTCTGTTGTAATTACAGGTGTCATGAGAATATTGATAGGTAGGTTCTTTATTTCAAAAGATGTTGTGTCTTGGCTGTGTTTAAGTAAGCACGTAAGGTCAATGTGACATGGCGAGCTGGCTGTCTAGTAATGTTATGTACCTTGCACCTGAACTTGATCTGTACATCCTTTTAACGTTAACTTCTATGCAAGTCTAACATGCATGCATGCATGCGTGCAGGCATATGCACGGATCCGAACACATACGTGGGACATAGTTTTAGTTTGTTCCAGATCAAACTTCACTAGAGGGGAGCAGTGTCTTGTTTTATAAGTGTATGATATACGCATGCGCAGCTTCAGCCTTTCTGACTTTGCAGTTAAACAGTTCTCAATTGAAAACTATCAAACCTATCACACTTATTTGGTATCAGTATTATATCCGCACTAATGCTGTTATTATATATTAATAAAATAATACAGATATTGTGAGTACAAGCATATTATTCTTCACCAAAGTAGTATGCAGGTCTTGATGTTGACATGTTATATATTCAGGTGGAGGGTCGGGGTTTGTAGGCAGAGAGCTGTCTCGTTTGCTCCGCGACAAAGGCCATGAAGTCACTGTGATATCTCGACAAGCTGGTCCAGGCAGTATTACATGGGTATGATCACAACATTAGGACAGTTAGATTTGAATGGTATTGTTACAGTCCTGATGACATCATGCTTCACTAGTATCCTCCTACTTATTCTCATTCAACATAAGTTTATAGAAAGACCTTGTATTTTCTCATGGGGGTCAGCCAACAAGGTACATTTGGATTCTCAAACTGCTTACCTTCGCTCTTTTATTCTTACAGAGGGATCTGGAAGCTGTTGGCCTCCCACCATGTGAGGGTGCTGTGAACCTGGCTGGAGAGAACCTTATGAACCCTCTGAGATGGTTGACAGTCTTTCATACTGATACCCTGACCACTTAGTGTTGTTTTTTGGGGGAGTGACTGTTTGGCACCCTCTCGCCCCCCCTCCCATCTCTGACTGCGGTCTTTGTCCCTGTCGACAGGTGGAATGAAAGTTATAAAAAGGATTTGTTTGCCAGTCGTATTGACACCACCAAGGCTCTGGCTCAGGCCATCGCTGCTTCTCCCTCTCCTCCCCACACATGGGTCCTTGTAACAGGTGTAGGTAGGTCCTATATATATATATATATATATATTATTTTTTTTTAAGAATTCAGAATATTGTTTGGGATAAGACGTTCCTATGTTCTCAAACGCCAGATTATCTAGTGACCGGAGGTGTGTGTGTGTGTGTTTACAACCCTCAGCTTGTTATAAACCCAGTCAGACAGCCCAGTACACAGAGGACAGTGACTGGACACCCTTTGACCTCCTGTCTCGACTGGTGAAGGAATGGGAAGCGGCGGGCCGGCTCCCTGAAGACGCAGCTCAGAAGACCAAGCAGGTGGTCATCAGGCCAGGTACACTGTTTGGAATGCTTTGTATGATCTGTGTTCATTGAAATTGCATTGAAACAGTGATGTCAGGATGTCCGTCCTTTATTATTGTCCTTTCTCTTTACCGCTCATTCCCTGCTGTTTGTACTTACCACCACCACCATCAACAGGAGCCGTACTTGGTCGTGACGGTGGAGCCATGAAGCAGATGCTGACTCCTTTCTGGATGGGTCTGGGAGGCACCTTAGGCTCCGGCCGTCAACCCTTCCCCTGGATCCATGTGTCAGACCTGGCCGGCATCATCGCCCACGCCCTGGAGCCCTCCTCCGCCCCTCCATCCCCTGCTCCACAAGTGTTCAATGGCGTCGCTCCGGCGGAGAATACCAACTACGAGTTCACGAAAGAACTTGGTCGCGTTCTCAATCGACCCACCATCTTTCCTGTTCCGGGCTTCGTCATGAATGCCCTCATGGGTCACGAGAGAGCTGTTGTTCTGACTCAGGGCCAGAAAGTGGCCCCCAAGCGGACTTTAGAGTCTGGTTTCCAGTATCAGTATCCTGACCTGAGTTCAGCCCTGAAGCAGATTGTTGGGAGTTAACAGGAGGCTTGTGAAACCATGTTACCTTAAATCTTATTTGTATCATCATCCCACCCTCCTTGAGGTTGTGTGTTAAAGAATATCACCATGTTGTCCTTTACATCGAAGTGCGACATTCAGCCATTTATTAATCACTAAGAGTGAAGAATGTTTTGGCAATGGAAATATAACCTATATTTATAAGCAGCTGATATTCTGCTCTGTGACTATTATTACTTTCAACCAAGGGAGCCATCAGTTGACACTGGCTTAGAATAAGGACGGTTAACTTCTTTAAGTACAGTAAACAGATTCTCTGTTCAAGATTGAGTGATAAATCTGAGTCATCTATTGAATAAAAACAAAGAAAATTATACCTATTCATTATACTGTCATTGACATTGATGCTCCAGTTATTAAATCACATCATTCAAAGAAGAATTGCTTGGGAATCCCATAGAAAAAAAAAATCAAGATATACAACATTTTTATGGATCTTGAGTTTGAGAGTTTTCTATCACTGGCATATTCAACTGTTATTTCAGCATCTTTTTATTCAGTCTGGATGGTATTGCCACTCCTATTGGATTAGTCTACATCTTCGTTTGTGTCCACCTCTGATTGGATGATTGGCAGCTGATCTCCCCAATCACTATTCCGCGCACAGCGATACACATCCCTGATGGAAACACACAAACAATCAGGCGTCCATGCACATGTTGACAGTCATGTATATGACACTATCAGGTCAAAGAAGTTACTGGCCTCTGAAGATGAGTTTATACATTCATTATTCTTATGAGTTCTTATGACTTATGACTACGCGGCCTTACCTGCCGTGTCTGTGAGAAGTCACGATCAGTCGTTGGAGCTCTCCAGTAGGGGAGCAAATCTGACAGTGGACGTGTCTGGGTCTGCGGAGGACAGGTGCTGTCAGCCTGGCCCAGCGAACCCCTTCCGCTCGCCCCTGCATGGCAGCCGGGTCTGTTCTAGACAGAATCAGGTAGCTGAACTTCTCAGTCTGCTGATCTGGGACCTGGTAACCAAGAATGCATGGATGAAGCAAGCAGACTTGTGCCTTGCTGGCATAAGGATGTTACAGTGTAAGTTGACTGATGTGAAACATCATGATGTTTTTAGAAGGCTGTCTCTCACTCCTGGTAGCTGGAGAGGGCGGTAGAGCTGGGTGAAGTTGCAGGGCATAGGCAGGCGCTGGGCCAGCTTGGGACAGGGCAACTCGTGTGGACACTGAACAACAACAACACAGAGAAGGATACATACATGGTTGGTGACTGAGTGTGAATGCGAAACACAGCGAGGATTAATGATATCTTCTCCTTAAATATTTGTCAATTACGTACAGGAGCAAACACAAATGGTCGTCTGGGGTCGTGGGATGTCTTTTCTTGTTTCTACAAATCAGAAAGATTTACAATAATCATGTTTTAGTCGTGTGTTCTAAGCATGATGAGTAGGTAAGTGTGGGTGTATCATCGTGCAAAAGTAGGACCTTGAGAAGCAAATTTCTAGCATCCATCAGCATCTGGTGACCCTCTTTAGTCCCATTCTCCACTAGCACCTTACAAAAATCAAAAGATCTGACTTAGTTTTTTACACTATAGGCAACCAGAACAACCAGAACATCAAATAAACCTGTATTATGTGGTCTTATTTCCACCCACCAGATAAGAGCTGGTCTTCCTCCACAGTGTAAAGAGGGTCTCTTCCCTCTCTGTCTGGCAGGCTAACTCTGACAAGGAGAAGGCGCTCACCACCAGGTCAAACTGCACCTGCAAATGCAAGGCATGCAGTGGATCGCATCTGCAAACCCACAAAGGGACGTCACCAGTCAACTGTAAACTCACATAAAAAGGAACACGACTAACCTTAGGAGAAACGGGTAGGAATTTACGAAAATAGACTTGTTTGATATGAGGTTCATCTCTTTCACTGCCTCCTGCACAACAAAAAAAACATAATCTTGTCTCTATTATCAGTATCAGTATATGTGTGTTTGTGCATGACCGTTACTGAGGTTACGTTTACCACGGAGAAGCCTTTCTGCTAGGGTGTTCATTGGCCCAGAGCTGTCCACACAGACCATCTCCTTCAGGGTGTCTCCCCAGTATGAATGTGAGGCCCTGGGAGGAACCAGAGATGATCAGCCCCGTATTTAAACTAAAGAACTGATGTTAGTTTTTGTTCATGTTGATCTTTACCAGACAGCTGTTCCTAAGCCAGAACCAAAGTCCAGCAGAGAAAAGGGGGAGAAGGAGGGATCCCTTTTCTTAATCTGTAAAAAGAGACAACACAAAAAGAGATGCATCAAAAAAATAACCCACATCACATATTACCAAAACAGGGTCTAGCTGGTGCGTTTGAACCATTCATAAACCATTCATCAAATTGTTGCTGAGGCAGGAAGAGGCAGCAGGTGAGACAGAGATGAGACTTACTTCATTGAGAGCTCTTGTCAGGGCAGCATAGCCACCTGCTAGCCTAGCAGCCATGTATATCACACTCAGCTCCTCATCATAACTAGAAGAAAGGGAGAGGACAGGATACTGTTATAGTGAGGCATCACTGTGTCAACATACTAAAAACCCTTTCCTATACTGCCAACTCAGCGCACACCTCATCTGTCTCCAGCGATAGGTCGTCTTCCTCAGTTCCGACAGCACTTGCTTCCTAATTTGGGTCTCCAGCACGTCGCTGTCCATGACTTCAGAGTCAAACACACATCATGTTTTTCATTTAACAAACATCAATGTCTTGCCCACTCTCCACATTTCCTTGGTTACGTTTCATTTCAGAACATCTCTCGATCCTCTTATTTCCATCGGTTCTAATCATCAGTCACCTGGTCCATTCTCGTGCGCCTTCGTCCACAGAGCTTTCTCCAGGCTCATGGCTCTCTCCCTCAGGAAAGCATCCTCGGGCGCCCTCTTCCTGCTCCACAGGAAGTTGGTTAGACTACGCGCTCTGTCTAATAGTCTGGTCACTTCAGAATCTAAAGGACGGGATGGATAAACAACAAACCACAAACCAATGGTGGATGACTGAAGGGTAAATGCATGTTTCATGTCATCAAGCCAGATATCAACATGTTCAAGACTAGACAGGTGGACAAGACAGCATTCCTGTCAAGCGTTTCCAGGGAAGTCTACCGCTAATGACAGCCTGTGCAGCCCTCTGGAGCTCCTCAGGCATGCTGAGGGTCTTCAGGTTGTTCACGCCTGGGTGTTTCCTGTAGGGGGCACCCTGTAGGAAGTCTGCCTGTGACTGGGGCTGGGCTACTGCACTGCACAATCCCTGTAATGATGAGCAAGAACACTATTAGTGTGTTTAAAGATCAGTTTATGTTTTACTTAAAGATCAGTTTATTTATTGAATTTGTTGTCAGACAAACCATTAAGCTAAGATGCATTCCAACATCTAGGAACTAATACAGATATGAGATTAACAAGCTTTGCAAACATAACTAATCTGGGTAATGGGAGGGCTTGACCTCAACCTCTATGCCTGCTTTTAACTAGCTAGATGTGAAGTCTGTCAGCTCGTTTAAAACACTCACCCTGTACATTATCCTAACAGCGATTGCCCTTTGACAGCGAACACACATAGCATAGGTTCGAGAAGCCATATTTAGTGAAATAGTAATTTTCCTCCAAAGCAAAACGATGTATGACTACGCCTTGTTCCTTTCTAGCTAGACAGCCGGCTAACTGCACTGGTTACACACGATGGCCACATATGTGCGTCTACAAAATATCTCCGACTTGGAACACTGGAGCGGAACCTTTACAATCAAAGTAGTTACAGGCTGTGCAGACCAGACATCCAGAGCCCTTTAGTCATGCTGTGAGACAACTGAAGAGTCGGTAGAAAGCTGGGTAACATTCCCGCGCACAGCACTGTTAAAGAATAATCGATAGTAACATTAACATTGCATTGCAAGATGAAGCGGACCAGAAGCTCCAAGAACAAATCCGAAGTGAAAGAACGTGAAGAGGTCCAGTCAAACGGTGTGTATTTATCGGCTTCTTTGCCTTCGTTTTGTAGCCTGCTGCTAGCCAACTAGGCAGTTAGTTATGTCACATGTAAACACCAACCAAGCACAAATTAATAAGTCCTACGTTCTCCAATGTTTTAACTAAGGTTGAACTTGATTTCTGTTTTCACAATGACTTGAGTAGCAGTAAAGAAAATATATACAATGAGAGCGTGCGCATCTGTACAATGAGACCCATGCTGAATTTGATTGCTTTTTTTGAAAATGAACCCTTGATTCTAAAGCTACTACCACACCCCGACCTCTCACTCTCTCTCTCTCCCCCTCTCTCTCCCTCTCCCTGGACAGTGTGGCAGTGGGAGGGGGATGATGGCCAGTGGCAGCCTTACCCAGCCTCAGCCTGTGCTCTGCTGGACGCTGCAGTGTCCTCTGGAGGACTGTCAGTCAGCCTGGATCTCGGCTCTACGTCTGCTTATGAGGTCGACCTGAAGAAGATGGTGCAGATCAACCCAGTCACAAAGTACAGGAGGAAAATACGCATCTACACAGTCAAATCTGGTGTGTATTAATATGTGTGTGAAGGTCTTCCATGTCTGATAAGGAAAAGCGTTCCAACAAAACTCACTGTCTAAACTTCAAAGAGGCCGCAAACGGTAGCAGCGATGCAGTCGATTTAACCAGAGGAGATGCGGACGCTGCTAGAGTGAAGAAGGAAGAGGAACCAGATGACCAGCCAATCACCAAGAAGAAGCGCGGTGAGGGGCGGAGCCAGAAGAAAAGCAAGGCGATGCCCGTGGAGGGGATGGAAAGTAACGGTAGGTCGTACGGAGACATGGCAAAGTGAATTAATCATTGTCCGTTCCCAAACTGTGTCAACATTGTGTATTCCATGTGCTTGGTGTGTATACAGAAGTTGTTAAGATAGTTGTGATGAAAGGCAAGGCTCCGGTGGATCCGGAGTGCAAAGCCAAGGTGGGCAAGGTAGGATTCCGGACTTCACTTTCCTCCGTACTTCTTCCTTCACCTCAGTTTACTGGTTTCACTTCTGGTTTCACTTCTCTAAAAATCACCTGACATGGAGCAACTGTACTTCACCAGCCAGGGCTCTCACCATCTGGGCTGAAATCCTCTGTCGTTTTCTGCCTCTGTAAATATCTCTGTCCAATAAAGACAAAAATATACCTCACTAACATCACTCGTTTTGCTGTTCTTTGTCTTTCTATCGTTAGGCCCATGTTTACAGCGAGGGGAACGATGTGTATGACGTAATGCTCAACCAGGTATGAAAAAATAAATAAACCGATTATTCTAAGGGTATTCTAAGGGTAACTGGTTGCGCTGCTCTTTTGACAGACGAATCTCCAGTTCAACAACAACAAATACTACCTGATGCAGCTGCTGCAGGATGACAGTGCTAAGGCATACAGCGTGTGGCTCAGATGGGGCAGAGGTCCTTACATGTTGCTGTGGATCTCCAGTGTTTTACAGTGTTTCTCTCTGTGACTTCCCTCACTGATAGTGTATATCTCTCTCTGTCTCTCTCTCTCTGTGTGTCTCTCTCTGTCTCTCTCTCAGTGGGCAAAGCTGGACAGAGCAATTTGATTTCATGCGGCGGAGATCTTTTGCAAGCCAAAGACGTCTTCAACAAAAAGTCAGTGGATTAACGATACATAAACCATGTTACGACTGTGATGTCTCATACAGTGCGGGCTGTTATTTGTTGATGACATTGGGTCATGTGTTTCACATTTTAAGATTCTTAGACAAAACCAAGAATGAGTGGGCGCTGAGGGCCAACTTTCAGAAGGTTGCTGGGAAATATGACATGGTTTTCATGGACTACAGCACCAATGACAAGGCAAGGAGGGATGAGTGTAATCTGTGTGCCCCAACACACCCCATCTTCCTCTTCACATCCTCACTTCACCATTTATCCATCCATCAGACTTCCTTCCTTCTCCCCCTCTTTCATTTAGTTATTAATCATTCATCCTTTTATATAATCATTCATCATTTTTTCTTTCTTTATCCACACCACTTACTGCACAGCCTGTTCTCCCGTATACAAACCTTGTGTGAGTTGCTCCCCTCTCCCTTCCAGGAAGAGACCCTTGTCAAGCCCGAGGCTTCGGCCCAGAAAAAGACCTCTCAGCTGGACGTGAAGGTCCAGTCTCTGCTGGAGCTGATCTGCGACATCAAGGCCATGGAGGAGTGTGTGTTGGAGATGAAGTTTGACACACGGAAAGCTCCACTCGGTGTGTGCACAACTGGACCTCATATCTAGCTACATGAATAATAATCATAATAACAAAGTATTCAACAAGCTATGTTGAGTCTTATGAATGGCCGCCTTGCATAAGGCTGGCTCTAGATGGCTGACGGAGCCGTTTTTTGTCTGGCCCCTTGAAGGGAAGCTGACCGTGGAGCAGATCCGAGCGGGTTACGCGGCCCTGAAGAAGATCGAGGAGTGCATGAAGAGGAAGGGCAACAGCCGGGAGCTGCTGGAGGCCTGTAACCAGTTCTACACACGCATCCCCCACGACTTCGGGTCAGTGGAACTGGCGGGCCTGCTAGGCCGGGCTGTTGCTGTTGCTACTGAGCTGTTAGGCTATCGTCTAACTCGATGATCCATTTGAGAGTGATGAGTCCACGTATTTTGATTTTGGTCTTTGGTCTTCACTCGCACCCAGGCTGAAAACACCTCCGATCATTCGCACGGAGGAGGAGCTGAAGGAGAAGATTGCCTTGTTAGAGGTGTGTACTGGTCTTCCTGTTTTCATAGAACTTATGTCGTTCCATGATTCGTCACAAATGTTTTCCCATAATGCTTAATCATTTTCGGTCAGGGTGAGGGATTCTTGTAAGGGAGTATCCAACATGTCTTCCTGATTATAAAGTGTGTCCTTGCGTGTCCAGGCGCTAAGCGACATCCAGATAGCAGTGAAGATGGTCCAGTCCAGCTCGAGTAGTGATGAGCACCCCCTGGACAGACAGTACCACTCTCTGAACTGTCAGCTGCAGCCTCTGGCCCCCACCAGCCACGAGTACCAGGTCAGGTCACCAGCTCAACATGCATATGGAAAAAATGAACATGTATATGGTTGTTACAAGCTTAACTGTACCAAACTCATGATGCACATGTCTCCAGGTGATCGAGCGCTATCTGCAGACCACCCACGCCCCCACCCACAGTGACTACAGCATGAGCGTCCTGGACATCTTCTCTGTGGACAGGGAGGGGGAGAAGGACAGGTTCCTCTCACAGATGCACAACAGGTACCGTTGATCAGTCCACGCAGGGCTGCACCATGACGACCAACCAGCAGGCTGGGGGGGTCTGTTGCTATGAGCTGTGTGGTTTCCATGGTGAAGTTAGGTGTTATTGTGATAGTTTACCACAGGGTACATTTAAGTTATCCACTAGTCTACGTGGGTACCTGTTGTCATGGTTTCTGGCTGTTCACCTGTGTGTCTCTCGTCAGGACGCTGCTTTGGCATGGCTCTCGCCTGTCTAACTGGGTGGGCATCCTCAGCCAGGGGCTCCGAGTGGCCCCACCAGAGGCCCCTGTAACTGGATACATGGTAGGACTGGGCTGGTGGAGAAACGTCTAACAGATATACTCAAAACATACTGAAGCATCTCCAGCGTGTCGTTACTTTCTTGGTGCCAGTCAAGTATGATATGCTTTGAACGTACTGTGCTTTCTGAGATATACAGATAGTGGTTATATCCAGATTATTACCTTCTCGATGGATTTAAAGGTGGATGGTTGGACACTGTTTCTATCTCTTCCCAGTTTGGCAAAGGCATCTACTTTGCTGATATGTCATCAAAGAGTGCCAACTACTGCTTTGCCAGCCAGCAAAACAGCACAGGCCTGCTTCTCCTGTGTGAGGTGGGTAAGATGGCCTCTCTGCCCACTCGCCAACACAGATAACATGTCCCATGTTTATACCATGATCATGTAGCTGATATGGACTGTAGCAAACACATTGACATGCATTCATTCATCAGACGCTTTTATCTAAAGCGACTTCCAAGAGAGAGCTTTACAAAAAAAGCATCGATCACTGATCATAGCAACGTGATGACAACACAATACCCTTGGAAGCCCTCTTGCAATTTCTTGGTCGAACTCTCACAAACCTCTTCTCCATGAGTGACGTTCTTCGTCTTGTCCTCGTTGTGTGGTTCCAGGTTGCCCTGGGAGACAGTAACCAGCTGTTGGCTGCTGACTACCAGGCTGAGCAGCTCCCTGCAGGGAAGCACAGCACTATGGGTCTCGGCCAGACTGGACCCACCCCCGAGCACAGCCTCACACTGTGAGTCCCTCTCCCTCACACCTGCACCGCTATGTTTTGTGGAACGGACTCTTCTCTGTTGATATCCTTCACGCCTGCTTAAATCCATAGTGTCCCATTGTTTGTTTCCCTTCTGCCATAATAATGTGTGTGTGTGTGTGTGTGTGGGGGGGGGGGTTATTAAGTTCTAAGCGTGGGTTCTGTTTCTGAATTTGATTGCTTTTGTTTGAAAATGAAAGCTTGATCCTAAAGCTACTACCACACCCCGACCTCTCACTCTCTATCTCTCCCCCTCCATCTCACTCTCTCTCTCTCTCTCTCTCTCTCTCTCTCTCTCTCTCTCTCAGGGATGGCATGACTGTGCCCATGGGCCCGAGTAAGAAGACAGGGGTGGGAATGAAGGGCGGCTACTCCCTTCTCTACAACGAGTACATCGTCTACAATCCCGCCCAGACGCGCATGAGGTACCTCCTCAGAGTACGGTTCAACTACGCCTCCCTGTGGTGAGACGTGGTACTGTAGAGCTGGGGGAGGGAGTCCTCTCTCCCCACCCCCCCTGACAAGGAAGGAAGTGTCTTATCTTGTTTAGCTAGGGTTAGCTAGTCTTTGATACAGTTGTGTTTTGCACTATTCTGTTATTTGTTGAAGGCTAATGCTATGTGTCGGGGAATCTTTTGTACTATTAGGGCAGATGCATAAATGCCATTATCCTATCATCTTATATGAACTTTAAAGAACCACACACAACACTATTGTAATGCAACAGAAAAAAATTATAGCAAGAAACCTTGATCTATTAATAAGAACTGTTCAAAAACATTTATTGGTATAAAAAAGTTTGACAAATGCTACAAGTATGTGTTTTGGCTCATTGTATGTCATAAGGGGTTTTCCCGTCATAAAATAAATACTTTTACCTGTTTAAGCTGTAACTAACCTTTTTCATGAGCTCACCTAACTGTCGAACAACAAAACATGTTGAACAAAACAAAGACAAAGTCACCTTAAGGCTTCAAGGATCATACGTTGGCTGCATCCAGGTAGGGTGTCTATCATCGTACAAATATAGGTGCTCAGCGGACCTCAATGCCCTTAGAAACACTCACATAGTTGATTTGTGTAATTGACCCAGGTGTGCAGTGGCAAATCCAAGGGGTGGCAAGGAGTGGCAGCTGCCACCCCAATAGAAAACACTCGCCACCCCAATCTTCCCAAAAATATAATTTTTATATTACAGAACATTTCAATAAATAATATTAGTGTTTAATTTAAACTATAATGACATAGCCTAATAATTTACCATCGGGAGTGCTGTACCCCTGTACTTTGGGGTTTTGTTTGCCTACATGAGGCACCCAACAACTGCCACCACATTGCCACCCCAAATGAAAATTTCTAGATCTGCCCCTGCAGGTTGTAAGGAAGGTTTGAATGACAGGAGTTGTTGAGTTCCACCCAGCCCTCTTGCGTTTGAAACCTGGGTGTGTGTCTGTGTGTGTTCAAGCCAACAGGTGGAGGTTCTCCCAGGTGTTCATCTCTTCCCCAGTAGGTAAAGGAAGATCATGACCACATCCAGGTAGATGATGAGGGCAGCAAACACGTACTCCTCAGGCTCCAGGCCGTACCGACCCAGGGTAACCACCAACATAACATCCACGCTCAGAAACTAGAAGACACAAGTCAGAGTCAGAGGTCCTCTTAAGTCACTCAAAGCAACAATCACATCTTCATGAATACGGCATGAAACGTTGAACATTGTATACTTTGCTAATATCCAATCGTATTCTGTGTAAGCATTTTCGAATATGGGATGTTACCAGTGCAAAGAGTAGAGCTCCCAGACATCCATAGACGATCTGCAGAACGTGGTTGTAATAGAATATGCAGAAGATCCCGAACATAAGCAGGTCCACCACAATCACCAGCAGGGCTCCATAACACACCGAGAAGCTCACCCAGTTCTGCAGTTACCCCAGAGGGAGAACCAAGAGAGCATGACTACACGTCAGTTCATCCGTGGATCTGACTTGTTCATCGTTAACATTCAGAGGTTTGGGAATGTGTCTGTCGGCATTAAATTTACGTGTGTGGTCAGCAGGGAATGACAATACCCAACACAACTTTCTAAAAAGAAATATTCCTTTTGGAATCTGACACGGGGTTGGGATGGTTCTAAAGTGTGCTTCATAGAAACTGAAAGTAGTCCACATTAAATCACACTGAATTTAAATCACTTGAGAGCTGTTGTCCAGGGAGTTAGCCTGACCTGGATGGAGAAGATAATGATGGAAAAGGAGATGGCCAGAGTGGCTCCCATAGCGATGACCACAGCTGTGGAGTCGTGGAAAGAGGCGACCGTGCCCGTCATGTAGGAGAGGCTGAGTGTGACCACTGTCTATAGTGAGAGAAGACACACACAAGCAGGATTACCATTTCTTCCAAGCCCCTAACACATTTCTTAAAAGGACTTTATTGATCCTGAACCCTTGTGCAGCACCGTCAATGGTGTACCGAACTGGAGTGTGACTCACCAGTCCCACCAGGTTCCACGGATGCTTCCGACTGAAGGACTTGCTAAAGATCAAGCTCAAAGCGACCACCAAGAAGATGATGTAGGAGCTGACGTAGATCCAGATGTTAGACTGCACTGCCTCCTTCACCACGCTGGAGAAGGTGAACACGCACACGATGGTGAAGGTGACCACCAGCTGCAGCGTGACAATGCTGAACACCTGAGGAAAGAGATGGAAAGAGCTGACAGGGACCAGCCTTGACTAAAGTCAACAATGAGAGAGACGAAGACAAAAGGTGAACGTATGGGGCATTAATGCACTGATGTCATCAGTACCTTCCTGATAAATGCTCTCCTGACTGTTTTATCATCAAATGGTGATGGTGCCTCCTCAGGAGTTGATTCTGCTGTGTCATCTTTACAACCTTGACAGGAGGAAGAAAAAACAGAGTCACGGACAATGCACGCACCTGAATAAAGCCATCTTGACAAATGACTTGGAGATGCTTTACCTGGGTCTCTATCATTTTCAGATTCAGGTGGATATTCCTTGGAAGGATCAACTGCAGCTCCTGAAACAGGTGGGTAGTAGGCTGGAGGATCTTTCGCTAGATTGGGCTCCGAGGTTTCTTCAAAGGTGTAAGGAGGTGGTTCTAAGCCGTCTGAGCTCAAGAAGTTTTGTGTTTCCTCAGGAGTGGAGTGGATCTCTGTCTCTGTCATTTTCAAGCGAGAAAGGGAGGTTCAAATGTATCTAATGTGAATGGTTTTGGCAGGTTTTATGGCAACGTTGTTCACGGGAAGTAAAAACAGGATGGAAATGTTGTAAGACTGATGATAGTAAGTTTGTATGGACATGTAGTTTTTGTGTGGGGGTGTTGTAAGAAGTGAGTTTCCAAATTTGGCAACTAATCTGGTTGCTTTTGTACTTCCGATACCTTTTACTTATATTGTTACGTCATTACTTTAAGAACATTTGGAATATGTTTTTTTTTGTTGAGCTTACATCCATCCAATAAGACTCATTAAGTCTCATTGATTTTCTGGGGAACACCTTTGGTTTAATGGCTCAATACAACATTACAAGACATTTCATCAGTCAATCATCTAACATCTTGATTTAAAAAAAGACAACCTTGTTCTATTAAAAATAATTTCATACATTCATGATGGGCAAACGTTTGACGTTCTCACAATGAATCAAAACATACATTTCAAAGATTTTAAATGTATCAAGCAAGATTGTTTTGTGTTCTATGTTTAATTTGCCTTGGGCACCATGTGGGGTTGAAGATTAAGATTTGAACTCAGTTGGAGAACTACAATGTAAATTATCCATCTTACCACACCAGTACACATAATTTCTGAGAAATGAGCACAAGAAAAAAACTGATTGATCAACAAGGTTCCAGCTCCAGGGAAAGTACCTCATTTAGAATTGTTCCAGAAGTGATGTAAAAAGTTGCGTGAAAAAGTACTTGACGCAATTCATCAAGTTGGTTAAACGTGTGGGAAAGTTCAAAACATGAAATGTAAAACACCGTACATTTAATATAGCACAACACCAAATACAAAAGGAACAACTTGTTAAGGCAATCCCCTGAGGTTATAATAACCTTGCTCAAGGCTTTTCACAGACCTACAGCAATTCTCTCTCAGAAAACCAAATTTAACACAATTACAAAAAAAGATGTACACATTTGTCATATTGTATGTAAAAAGTCAAACACATTTTCTTAACATATTATTCTTCGTATTGGGTTTTCAGTTAGGACACATGTTAAAATGTAACACAATTCAACAAACTCTTGTATATATCTCTTGTGTATAATATCTAAGCACAAAGAGTTATTAGGCTACTTAATATTTTCTGTACTTCTTTTTTACACGATAACACACACGGTCGAGGGAGTCTTTTTCATCATGGCTACCGTGGTCTCGCTCCATCTCCTCGTATCTGGCGGCTTCTTGAGATGCACAGAGCTGAAGCCGATGGCCTCCACCATGTTCCTCTTGTGCATGCGATGCAGCAGGATGCGGTAGGCTCCTGTGATGGGACTCCGGAGGTCCAGACTGCTCTGGGTCAGCAGGTGGGCGTCCGTGATGCCCAGATCCTGGAGGGCTGCCTTCACGTCCAGCTCGGTCAGACTCAGGGCCCGCTCGGGCTCGGCCAGGTGGCCTGGCGTGAGGCAAGCGCTGGGGTACGCCTGAGGGTAGTCGACGCCTGTCAGCCAGCTGCTGGTCATGATCTGCGCTATGCTGAGGCGGTCTGTGGGCACGGGCCTCAGGATGCCTTTAATGACTTGCTGGCACGCTTCAGGCACAAAGGCTGGGATGGTGTAGGAGCCTTGGAGGATGCACACCCTGAGCCTGTTCAGGTTGACGGCGGTGAAGGGGAAGGTGGCAGTCACCATGTAGTACAGCAGGATGCCCAGCGCCCAAATGTCGGCGTTCTGACCAATGTAGCTTTTATTTTTGAAGAGCTCAGGAGCAGCGTACGGTGGAGAGCCACAGAAGGTGCTGAGGGCATCGTCTCCGTGACAAACGCTACTGAACCCAAAGTCCCCCACCTTAATGCAGTGGCCGGAGGTGTAAAACACATTCTCTGCCTTCAGGTCCCTGTGCACAACATTGTTATCATGCTGGGAGAAAATAAAACAAAAATTAAATAAGTCTTGAAATAAATAATTACATTTATTCTTTCCATAACAGTGGTAAATTGATCATCCTTGACAATGCTACCAAAAGTAACTAGCTCACCATGTGCTTGACGGCTGACACAATCTGGGCGAAGACAAGCTTGCTCTCCAGGTCAGATAGGCGCCCTCTGGTGGTGATGCGAGTGAACAGCTCTCCGCCGCTGGCATACTCCATCACAAGGTACAAGCGCTTGAACGTCTCCACCACCTCATAGAGGCACACTATGTTAGGGTGGGACAGCCTCTCCATACAGGAGATCTCACAGGCATACAGTGAGTGCAACTGCTTGTCTTGCCGAAACTTGTCCAGGATTTTGACCGCAACTCTCTCTGAGAACCGGAAAACGAGAAAGGGAGAGACAGACAGGGACGGAGAGACAGACACATAATTCAGAATGCAGTTGTGATCCGCCACCTGCCTAAATGTTCTTTCCGTCATCCAAATTATCTGATTATGTTTAATCCTTCAAACCTACTCTGTATGCTGCAACATCAGTGACATTTTTTACAAACTAGTTGGATAGGGAGTGGTTGGTGAGATTAGCAATTGTCACCTGTATTCTGGATTAACCTAGTTTGGATCCCTTCAAACCAGCGTGTTGAAAACAGGCAGCTTTCTGCTACCTCCTGTCGCCATGTGAGGAACTGACTGAGGTACCTGCTATTGAAGTAGTCAAGTGAAGCTGCTTAAACGTGTCCTTCCCCCACACATGCTGACAAAATGCAACATTTTAAATTTTTTTATGTGAGTTTACCCTAATCAGCTATGATTTGGAGCTACACAAACATGTTTACAGCTTCCGTAGTTATTTTTTGTGTAACCTAAATGGTGATGGGATAAACTAAATGTACCTTCTAGCATAAATTCATTTTCCCTCCTAAGAATGAGTCAGCCAGTTAAATTTGAACCACTTTTGCATAGGTTTGTCTCACCTTTTGTCAGATCATGAATCCCTAGTTTGACTTTGGAGAAATTTCCGCATCCAATCTCTCCCCTCAACTCGTAGAATGCCACCCTCCGTCCCAGAATGATGTCGTTCATCACTCGCTCTGTGTGTGACAGGTCGTACAATGCCCTCTCGAGCGCGGTGTTCGATTTCACCAGCTGCACATCTGCAGCAGCCTTCAGGATGTTCTCCTTGTTCTTGACATTCGCATCATTTTTATTCCTTTCATTCTGTCTTTCCTTTTCATTAAGTAATACCTCAGCATAGTGTGGTGCTATGTTATTCTGAACCTGTTTACCTGGAGAGGTGAAATAGAGAGAGAGAGAGCAAGAGAGAGAGAGACAGAGTAAGAGATAGCATGACAATCAACAAAACCTTCAAATATTAAAGCATTATTACGATGAGACCTCAGTCCTTCATGTCTGTACTCACATGGCACACTTCCTTTCATGGCGCCGTTATTTTTCACAGTTTTGACACGTTTTTGGTTGTCTGCAGACATCCTGGTTGGCAGTCTGTATCTGATGCTGTGGTTTGCTTCCCTGCTATTCTCTGCGGCCCTTTAAGCTCTTTGAGAAGAACCTCGTCAATCACTATTGATTGGTGTGGAAAAACGCAGTTCGGGTCAAAGTATCAAACAAGCACCTAACCTCTAAAATATAATCAAGAAGATTACCAGAGCGTCTGTCTATAGTCGGTATGGTCAGTATGGTCAATTTGTCTGTCACAGTTCTCACAGTCTACCAGTCTATGCTGATGATATAGTCCCCTCCTGTTTTTACAACTAACTTCTGAGGAGCGACGTGATAATGCACGACCTCTCCTGAAGAGTTTCTAGTATAAACCCCCTCGCTCCCAAAACTCTGTCCCTCTTATCTCCTCGTGCTCCCGCTCTCCTTATCATCTTCCTGTCTTGATCAAGGGGAGTTATCAAGCTTCTGTAATCCCTCTTGGGGGCTCCTCCCATACATACTAACTGGTTCACCCCGAGATGGGCAGCTGTCTAACACTTGACACCAGTCACAGACAGACAGACAGATATTAGTAGGATTACCCGCACGTGTCGCATTAAGGGATCATCACAGATACTGGGTCACAGCATTGTCTTCTGTATTGGACTGTGTACTATACTAGGCTGTGTACTGTGTCTTAGTTGGAGAGGTTAATAATAAGAGTCAACTTAACTTAAAAGCTTACAGCCTTTTATTACAAGCAATGTCACAATCAACATCAACCTAAACATGGAGGAAAACAGGGAAAAATGCCCATGACACTCACCCAAGAAAAAATGAAAGAAACCTTGGGAGGATCAGTTCAGTGAAGGATCCCCTCCTCCAGAGACGGTTGGTGAAAAAGAGGAGCAGAACACAGGCTAAACAGAGTCATTCAGCAGGGAAGTGTCAATGAGTGTTGAAACTCCAAAGTGATCAACTTGGGTCAGAATTGGTAAAGATCAGTTTAAGCAGAGGTGGCTACAGATGGAGGACCGTGATTGGCACAGAATCACAGGCAGGTGGATGGACAGGAAGGAAAGGGACCAGGAGTTCACTGAGACCGACGTCCACTTGGCGACTAGATCCAGCTTTGTCAGACTATCAGCTGACAGCTTTTGTTTCCCCTTGGAAGGGCCAGACCCAGAGACCCACTGACCCAGACCCAGAGACCCACTGACCCAGACAAGAACACCAGACACATGGACACACTCAGTGGTTCTCTACTAGGAGGCTCTGGCTACGACCTCTGGCTGAACCAGATGGGACTACTGAGGCGTCAAATGCTGAGCAAGTAGGTAGACTGCCATGCAGTGTAACTGAGGAGCAGCTCAGGGATAATCCTGCCAGTTATGAATAGGGACTGAGTCATCACTGCATGTGAGGGATGCACACGTGTAGCCACACGCACACGTGTCAGAACGGCATATCAGAACAACTTATGGCTTCTTACGACTGACCCATATCTTGTCATGTGTAGCTTGGTGTCAGGTAAAAAGAGCCAGGTGGTCAGAATTGTTTAAGACTTCCCTGTGTGCATACACACAGGTCAAATAAACAGGTAAGACACTCATTCATATGAAAGACATACATTTAGGCATTTTAGCAGACAGGCTTATCCAGAGCAATTTACAGGGACATGAAAACAGGATTTCGTTTACTTGCAAAGTACAGATAACATTTCAGTATGGTTCTTGTATTTTTTTTTATTAAGTTTATGTTTATTTTACTATTTGTTACCATTTTACAATTTTGAGGGCTCAACTGTGGAAGAGTAGAGGTCTTATAATAAAACACAGGAAATAAGTCTATTTTGACTGATAAAAATGTAACCTTTACATTTTACACTGGTAATCAGGAGTTGTTACTTCCAATATTTATTTTAGCCAATTAAATGTAAAAAAACAAACAAACAAGAAACTTTTACTGGGAGTTACCACAATGTTGTGGGTTCTATTTTAGGATTTCTGCTATTATAATGTTGTCAACTCTTTGTCAACATTGACTATGAGTGAACAAGGATTAGGGCTGGATTGTAAAGATAGGTCTTGTTTGATGAAAGGAGAGCAAAAACTTGGTGTCAATGCAGAGGTGATTAACTAATCCCCCTCATCCGACTTGATCCAGGATCAAGAAAATACATCAAAGACTGACTATTAGGTCGATTAATGGGTTTAACACCACTGTGACGAGATGATCCGCGCAAACAGTTATTTGTACTGGCATCCAAATCTCTTGATATTTGGGATAGATATTTGGGCAGACATGGAGAGATCTAGGAAAGGCCTAGTGGATGGCATCTGGGTCTACCCCTAATGCACATTTTAAGAGAATAGTCCTGAGAGAGAGAGCATAAAAAAGGGAGTAAGAGAGAAACAGAGAAAGTAAAAGAGACAGAAAGGGACAGACCTGGGATCCTACAGACCATTTGGTGCCACGTTGAATAAACACAAAGGTGCCTGCGCCCCACTGAGAGGGCTCTTCCCACATGCTGATCCTGTTTATGTGCTTGAGACAGCTTTCGTTTTATGTCCTGGTGCCAAACACCTTCCCTTAAGATAAAAGATGATGAATGCCTTTGAATGAGAGCCGCTGAATGGCTCAAGCATACTTAAGCACTTCATTAAGGAGACGTTGGGCCTGGTCAACACACACACTCCAAACCCAGGCAAGAAGCAGGCCAGCCGAAGCGAAGCCCCAGTAGTTTCGGAGACAGCCTTTGAAGTAGATCTCTGCCTAAAGACGCAAGGTTTCAGCTTGGAGGGGAAATTTGATTAGCTCCACTCGGGAGCCTTGTTCCCTCGGTGACGTTTGGGGCCAAACTGAGAGCTTGTATAAATATCAGAGAGGGAGTTGAAGCCAGAAGGGACATTCTGGCAGCTGGTCTCCTACTGTAAGGACTACAGCCATGGATTTACTGCAGCCTTGCCTGCTTGTGCTTCTGTGTGCTTTTCATCAAGGATGTAAGTACTGTTTGTTTTCTCTCCCATTTCACCACAGTGATGCGTAAGGTTGTCTATTGACAGGCTAACAAGACTTTTCTGGTGTCTTGAGATGGTGCTCCATACTTTGTCAGACTGGACGACATCGGTTAAGAATGAAAGAGTATTCTTGGAAAGTGCTGTGAAATGTGTTGTGTGACTAATAACCATAAGCTTCTTACTGAGGTTTGATATCAGACATCTGTGAAATTGTCTGTGCTGGTAATGTTTTTCTAAGCATATTGGGTATTTGCACCTTTGACAACATAGTTTTCTTTCATTCCAACATCACTGAAAGTTTTACACGTGGAACATTATATTATCAAATCATGGGCAATATTCCTACATTTCATTTAGAATATTTAATGTTTTATGTCCCTTTGATTGTATTGAACAGCTGGAGCGGATGTCTTGAAGAACTGCCTGAGTTTCTGTCAAGCTGAACCACTGATGTGAGTTTGTCTGTGCTCTCTCTTCCTCCAGTGTCGGCAGTGCTGAGCAAGCCAGCAGAGCACCAGAACCTGTTCACACAGAGAGTCTGCTGCAAAAGACTGAGTCACTTTGTTTACATTGGACAAGGTAAACAAGAACTTACTTTTGAGAACTGTTGTCTGGTGTTGACTTTTCATACCATTTTTTGTTGTTGTAATATGCATACTACCAGCAGACCCTTCATCACAGTTTGCCAATTATCCAATATTAATAAGTTGTGACCCTTTTACAATGTAATCTAATATCTATGTTTTTTCCTCTTCAGATATATCTGGAAGGCCTGTTAATGTTGATGTGGGAATGTGCAGGTCACATTGTGGGGGAACTCCAAGGACAGCGCACGAGTCTGGACATCAGGGATATTCCAGACACACCTCGATGCTGGAGTACCTCAGAAGTAAAAAGGTAGGCAGAGTCACTCGATTCCGCATAAGACCACAAGGGGGCGATCCAGTGTCACTGAATGGAATACTTTATGTTGACATAGATTATAACTATATATCCGAACGTGCATGTATATTTGTTTCTCTTTTTGATCAGTAAATGTTTATAGCAGCTATAGTCTACAATTTATTTACAAAATGGTATATTAGTTAGCAATCTGAAACAGATATTCAAGAACATAGACTATTCTCCATCTATGGGGGCTATTTCTCTGGGCCAATATGCTAACTGCAGTATTATGGAAGGGAACAGATTGTTTTCACATAAAGGTTTTAGTTTAGACATGCCTGTGTGGATGTCATCTGAACATTGTTTTTTTTTTTTTACAAAAAGGTAAAGGTGCGTGACCCTGTGAATCGAGAAAGTCCGGAAAGTCTGGGCCATGTGCAGTCTTGTGGAAGACACCACGTGTGTGAGCCCACCGGGATGAGAGTGGAGAGGGTGCTGCTGTTTGAAGGTCTGCGGGAAGTGGAGGTCATCGAAGAATGCCAATGTGAAATCAAACTCTCCCACTGTGTTCGAGTACCCGTGCTCAAAACGTACTTTTATGAAACCCCGTACGAGACCGTTATTGACGTAGGAGGATGTTCCAGATCCAAGGGGTTTTCAGGTAGGCTTTACATTCAGCACAGAAACTAATGACAGAAATAGGCAACTATTTCGAGCTATACAGTTGCTTATCTATCTTTAGTGATGTAGAAGAACCTCACTGTAGCCTATGACAGACTCAGTTCAATGCCTGTTTTTTAATAAGAAAAACTGTAAACAGCAATCACTGAGATACATACATGATAGACAAAAACAGCCAAAACTCAGTTGACAGTTTTTAACTCATGTCGATGTTAATGAGTTTCTGATCTGAAATAATAATGTGCTGAGGCCCAAATGAATGTCCCATATATTCAAACCACATAACTTTCATTTTCAGAGGGATTTTCCTGTATTCCCACAAAGTTTGACTCTGCCCTTGTGGAGACCCCCAACAAAGTGGACCTCATCCAGACTGTGGAGGCATGTGAGCTAAAGGAGAACTGCTACAGGGTTCCATATCTAGAATACTACTATGAGATCATCGACAGTGAAGACGGAGTCAAACAGGAAAGGCTAAAGGTGGGTGAAAGATTCTGTCTCACTTGTATATTCTGATCACGAATGATGGTGTCACTTTCAAAAAGTGCTCTCTCTCTCTCTCTCTCTCTCTCTCTCTCTCTCTCTCTCTCTCTCTCTCTCTCTCTCTCTCTCTCTCTCTCTCTCTAGTTCTGATTAACAGCTCGGCCTCTTTGATTTAATTAGATTTCACACCGTCTGTCCCTGTGATCAAGGAGACAAGGGAGTTTATGATTCTAACATGGGTGTCAGACACAGTAACGAGGCGACTCTAATTGTGAATTCGTTTCCCTCCCAGACGTTCTAATCCAATTGAGTTAGCTGTCACAGTTCATGCTTTATGATGTGGCCATCTGTACAAAGCCGTAGGATGTGGCCCATAGTCTTCTGTCCATTTGAAACACTCCAGCCAATACACAGGCTGATGTTAAGAGGCCTCTCAAGTCTAAAAGCCTTGCTTCAAAAGGAACATCTACTTGTTGTTGTTTTTTTGTTTTTAGTTGGAATGGAAAGTTTATTTGGAAGGTAATAACACACTTGCAACAAAGTACACCTTAAATTAAATTCCATTCAATAATAAATAAAAAAACAAAAAAACATGTTATATGTCCTAGGTATAATTCCTGGAAGCAGGAACAGCAAAATGGCACAGGTTTTAAAAGACTATTAGACAAACAGTTGCAACGTGTTTGCTTGTTGACTATTTGTTTCAAACAGTTCACTCGCAGTTTAAAAGCATTCCCATCAATAGTGATAGTAAACTCAGTGTTGAGCTTATTTTGCTACTCAGAATAAGAAGGAATTCAGGAACTCAGTTTGAATTGATACTGTCTGCCACCCCTCTCACAAAAGGTGCGAGGCAAGCAAACACAAATGGTCACTGCAGGTGTCAAATCAAAGCACTTACCATGCTAAGTAGAAGATTCCCCCACCACCCCATCCCCCGCACAACCAGACCAATATTTGCGGCATGTGGTGAGCTGATTGCCTTGTCTCTGTGTTGCTAATGTTCCACAGGAAATAGATGTGGGCAGATGTTTGGGAAGCTGCACCTCAGGAAACCGTTGCCTCCTCAGGTAAGCATGAGCACAGCTGTTAGCAGAGCACCCTCCCTCCTCACGCTCACCCCAACTGCTTGTCAGTTCTAACACCTAGGAACACCCATAAAAGTGGAAGTGTTTGTGTTGAAACATTGCTTGTTCTAGGCCCGGTTGACGCTTCTATAACTTGCATTTATATTTCATTGAACATTGCAGAAATGTGTAAAAAATTAACTTTATACAGATTATTGCAGATAAAGTGGACTTGATTTGAGTATTTACAGTAAACCTGGTCAGTGCTCTTCTAAGGTACTGTGCTCACGTTCTAAAAGTCAGTCTTTCTTCATCCAAGGAGTCCCTCAGATCCACAGCAGTGTCATTTATGGGCCGACAGAGCAACCAACTCCTGCGTTCCTCAAGGCAACGAAAGGCACATTTTCCATGACCAACATGGAGAACTCCGCACTGTTCTGTCCATTACCTCTTGTTTTTGTCAGCCATGAGCTCTGCACCCTTCCCTGGACAGCAGAGAGACCTCAACTGCAAGTCTTTGACATGTTGGAAATCATCTTTGTTCATAAGTTGTAGCTGTCAACTAGCAGCAGCTGTCTTGGAAAGACCCCCAAAGTTCATTGCAACAATTGAGTCAATATATTATTGTTATATATGTAATATATGTATAAAGTAATTTTGTAAATAAAATTTATTTGAATAACTGTTGTGCTGTATTGTGCACTTACACATCAGGTTTCATCACAAATGTGATAAATCTGATACCAAGAAGGGACAAATAATGTAACATATCTGTAATAAATACTTTTTGATAAATTGTAGTCTACTAAAGATTTACTTTAAAGGTTCAGTTTATAGTTAAGATGAAAGACGAATGGTTTCTTGGTAAGGGATCAAATAAAACGTAAAATAAGTAAGATACATGGCCTTACTCCAGATATCCCAGGTTTTTTTATAAATTTACAAGTACATTTATATAAAAAATAACGTTAGTAGATGGCCTACCTGCTGTTGTATGATGGATGGTTCACACGTGCAGTGGTCGTTAATTGTCCCTCGTCTTCATGTCTACTTGTGAAACAACAATTTGTCTTTTAGTGTGGGCTATACGTGTGATACTGAATCTTTGATGATACTTTATAACTTAGGAGTAAAGTGTTCCATCGTAAAACGAAACTTTTTGATGTTGGATGTTGGCATGGTTAAAAAAACACATTCAATATATATATATATATATATATATATATATAGAGAGAGAGAGAGAGAGAGAGAGAGAGAGAGAGAGAGAGAGAGAGAGAGAGAGAGAGAGATAAAAGATAAAACACATTCCACTTCCCATCCATGTGGCGATTCTTTATCTTCGGACAGTTTTAATTCCTTCCAACTGTGTCAGTTAGGCCTGCCTAAAAACTGTAAATCTCTGTAAAAACTCAAATCTTATTGATTTTCATCTCGTAATAAGACATGAAATACAAAACTGAACACTAATAGACTAGATGCACTATAGCTTATTGTATCTCGATAAATTATTGTTTTACATTCTTGATTAGATTTAAATTCAAATGTATATATATATAAAAACTGTGGTCAAAAGTATAGAAAGACAAACGTTTCATAAAAACGAAATATTTATATTAACCGGTTGTTGGGCTCGACCAGAGTCAGATTTGCATGCCAACACTCCAAAAAAGAAGACCTCTTCCCTATGTTTATCGAGATAATTGGTATTCCTGTAAGACATTAACCCCATTATTCTAAATTAATGGATCCATTCTGAGAAAGATAACCTCCCATGGAGAGCAAACTTCCTCAAAGTGACCCATTTAGATTTAATTCAGATTTTTTTTCTGGGACGATTTTGTCTTCTTCCATTCTAAATTAAATGTAAAACCCATTTTAATAGTCCCATCGTTATCTATGTATTTATAGATTTTTTTTTTTTGAGGCCCTGTAACTCCTTCATTTGATTCTTAGCCTATTCGTCAGACGTTGGGAGGGTAACTGCCTGAAGAAAATACACAATCTGGTTCACACCTTGTTAATACAACCATTAGCCTTCCTATACATTCGCTGATGGTTGATTTACATTTGCGACTAAATAGCATGTTTACTGCTGTTGACCGAGGGTTTGCAGACCCCGTGGACAATACAGGAGCATTTGATATAAAACCTCCAGCTTGCAAAGCTCTGCCAGTCACTCCAACAGAGAATCTTTCGGTTTGAATGAGTGTGGACACCAAACCAACCAAAAACCATGATGCTTTATTCTGAGATGATGACTGCGTTGTTGGCGTTTGTTTCCGCCATCTTGGGCTTTGCCGTTGCAAGGCCTTCACTGGAATATTTTGAAAATCCTTTTGCTGTGGAGAACGAATCCAGTGAGGTCCGGTCTGCGGCCATCAAACGGCTCCTGGAGGTGTTCGGCATGGAGGATCCACCTCTTCCTCGGGGCCACAAACAGCCTCCTCAGTACATGCTTGACCTGTATAACACCGTTGCAGATGTGGACGGCGTCACTAAAGACCCCCACCTTCTGGAGGGGAACACAGTTCGCAGTTTTTTCGACAAACGTAGGTCTCATTAAATCTGAAGGATTTAGTGGAATTTAGTCAAGCCACTGACACCTTTTTTGATATTTGATAACAGATACGCATCTTTCTTGTTTTATTTTTGCATTAACGTGTATGATTTTCCTTTTCAGTGCACAGCGAACAAGTCGAATTCCTGTTTAATTTGTCCACGGTTGCCAGAAGTGAGAAAGTTCTTACGGCAGAACTCCATCTCTTCAAGTTGCGACCGCAGGCATCAACGCATTTTAACAGACATCATTTCTGCCAGGTAATGTGACGTGTGTGTGGCCAGCCATTCTCAGAGTGAACTCAGTGAAGCCTAAAATCAATAACTGGAGAGAAAAGGAAGCAGACCCAGTTTTTAATTCATTCCAATCCAACAGGTCAGTGTTTATCAGGTCCTGGATACAACCAAAAGTAACATGACTCAGGGGAAAAAGCTGCTGTCCTCTCGACTAATCCCAGTTCACTCCACTGGATGGGAGGTTTTCACTATTACACAAGCAGTAAGTCATTATCACAGTCAGTGTTTTATCCTATGCTCTCTCCATGTCCCTGCTTGCTGTCATTGGATACATTCTTAACCACCGCAAACCCCATCTATAAAGGTACGCTCTTGGATGATGGACGAGAGTAGCAACTTGGGGCTGATGGTGACGATGAAAACTCTGGGAGGAAGCCAGATGGACATGAAGGTGGTTCGCTTTGCTTTAGGTCGTAATCATCACCAGAGCAAGCAGCCTATGCTGGTCCTCTTCACTGACGACGGACGCCGTCCAGCCTCAGTGGAGAACTTCAGAGGTATGATACCAGGATTGATTCCCTCTGCTATCTGTATTGGTTTGCTATGGAATCGCATGTTTCAGATCCAATATGTTAGAAATCCAATATGGAAATGATCCTTTTTGTTAGCGTTTTTTTATGAGCTGTTGCCTAAAATATTTATTTTTGTTTGCCCTGCCAGATGTCAACAATAGCCCCATGCCCCCCAACCTGCCACAGCTGCCCATGCCAGCAGCTGCTCGCCGTAGCGCTCGCGCCTCGGACTACGGTGGCGAGGACGACGGCGAGAAAACCCACTGCCAGCGCCAGCCGCTCTACGTGGACTTCGAGGAGATCGGCTGGTCCGGTTGGATCGTGTCTCCGCGGGGTTACAACGCCTACCACTGCAAAGGCTCCTGCCCCTTTCCGCTGGGCCAGAACATGAGGCCTACCAACCACGCCACCGTCCAGTCCATCATCAACGCCCTCAAGCTGACCAGGGGCATCGAGACTCCGTGCTGCGTTCCCGACAAGCTCTTCTCCATCAACCTGCTCTACTTTGACGACGAGGAGAACGTGGTGTTGAAGCAGTACGACGACATGGTGGCTGGGAGCTGCGGCTGTCACTGAGGCAGCCTTTCTGGGCGGGTAGGGGGCTGGGGGGTGGAGGGTGGGGGGCGGGGGTCAACAGACCCTTCCCAAGGATCTGGACTGCTCAAGGAAAAATCTGGAGTGTTCAAAGTAAAGTCTAATGTACATAGTAATAATTTAGAACTACTGAATATTGTTGTGGTGAGTGTTGGATATTAAATCTGTAGTCCTTTGGCATTGTAATATATGTATATAGGTATAAATTATAATATATGGCAGGAAATGAATTGCTACCCTGTGACAGATGTAAATGTAAATATTATATGTTTTCAGGTTGTAAACTATAAAGTTAAATAAACTGTCAAAGATTTATCACTGACTGAAGTTGTTTATGCACACATTCATTTGTTTATAATAATACTTTCCCATTGGTACAACATTGGATCAGCAGTTTGGAAAACAACATTGTACCAAGTAGTGTAGTCTGTCATACAGTATACGTAGGTGTACCATATACCCTAGACCTAGATAGATTTTCTGTTTACAATGTGAGGCAGGGTTCAATTCACCAATTCACCGCTGACTTTTGATGACTTTTGAAAATGTCACAACTGCACACATCTGGGAAAATATTTTGCTCACCTGACCAGGTCCAGGAATGCGTCTAGAGTCTGCACTACCTCAATTATGCCACTAGAGGGGCATAAAGGCTTACACGTAGTAGTCATATATCGGCCCTGTTTAACCCTAGATCCCTGTAAAACAATACAGATATCGGGGAGCTAACCCTAAACAACCTGAGTGAACATATTGGCTTGCACTTTCCCATAACCATTGCAGTCACAGTGATCCTTACGCAATTGTTGTGCTGGAGGCCTTGGTCTTGACATGACCGGGAAGTCTTCTGCCCTGAGGTCCAGGGGCTGCTTGTCTGTCCAGGGGTCTGGGGCCCCTGGCACCCACTCCTCACAACAGTGTCATTAGAAATGGGAGGCATCTCTGTCATGGTAAATGCAGAGGACAAAGAGCGTATTCGTTATGTGTTAGTAATGTTATTTACATATGTTGGATATGTTCAGCAATAGCTTCAGTTTGACAAGGGGTTTGTCAAAAATCATGCGGGCAAAGAAGAACAGCTGGCTTTACAATTATATTATCAGAGGAGCGAATAAGGAGTAACATAAATAATAATAAATAAATAAAAACTACATTACAAACTCTTGAATGATTGAGATGGTTCATCTAAGTGACCACTCAGGCCAATAACCGGCACATTAAGATGCATATTTTAAACAGTCTGTGGCAGTAGAAAATAGGATATTAACCATTAATCCAATACAGAGGATCCAATACATTAATCCAATACATATAAGATAAATAGGTAAGAAAGGAATTAATGAAAGGAAGGACATTAATATTGACCACGAGAGAGAATAATTAAGTATGAACCAGTGACCTCTTTAACAGATGGTGTCTATATAAATGTGCCAAGAACAGGTCATGAACCTGTGTTTTGAACACAGCCTGTTCTCATACTTCTGAGGTACAGTGAGAAATGGATGAAAGCCCAGTTTGAGAGGTGAGACTGGCCTTACCCAGCGAGTTCACCCATGTTTACCAATCTTGATGCTTTACACTGTGGCAAGTAGAAGACACAATGGAATGGAATTAAATTATTTCTTTTTTTTTAATGAAAATGATAAAAAATAACACCGAAAAGCCAATTGAAATAAAGTTTCTGACGAACCTTCTTTCCACATACAGTGGAGTGCTGAGTTTTTGTCTTGTGAAAACCCCAGCTCTCTAGAGCAGTGGTAACCTGAGCGGGGAGTGAGGCGTTGCCCATAGAGAAGCTCTCAGGGGTTGATAGAGCTGGGCACCATCCTGGATGACAGCCCTTGGTCATTGTCAAAGGGGACTTCTATTCAGATCAGGGAAAACGATGAAATGCAGCTATTATAATGGGGAACCAAAGGGCCCTGTGCTGGCAGACACTTGATCCCCTCCTGTTGCCTTGCCCCCCCTTTTGTTCCAGCATTTCATATCTGACACATCCCCAGCAGCAGAGTTCACTTCATACGAGAATTGCAATGGACGTTCGTCCCGGGGGTTGTGCAGGTCTGTGTGTGTTCAGCAATGGGGAACAAGCAGACTATCTTTACAGCACAGCAGCTTGACGCCTATCAGGTTGGTGTGTGTGTGTGTGTCCCTTCTTTTCACGCTCACTTTTAAGGTAGCTTGTTGTCTTCAAAAGAGTAAAATGTGCCGATCTGCTTATTGAGTCAAATGACTTTGCTAACTTCACCCTGACATTCCTTTCATGTGGGCAGTAAAATGGGGGGAGTGGGGTTAGGTGCATACATGACAGAGGTCTTTGACACACTTGTCACACTTCTTTTATACATTTGTTTGAGCAGGAAATTGAGAGTAGACATAGTGGGGGGGGAAAGTGTGTTGTCAAATATTACACATTAGTGTTGTTTTTCAAACTGACTAAAGCTGGCCTGGTAACATTTGTTATCATTTGTTTAGGTTTTATTCTCCTTGTTTGTGAAAATATCCCTTGAAATGGACACACTCTGTCCACTTCTCCTCATGCTTGCAAGTTTTCCAGTAAACATCTCAGGAATAGTTTGATCATGAAGAATGAAATTAATGTGTGTGTGTGTTTTATATATAAGAAAATATAAAAATGGCAGCATTTCATATAATGTAGGAGTTAGCTATAAGGTTTTGTTTGGCCATAATTACTTGGCTCAGGGCAGGGATAGTTGTTGTAACACTGTCACAGATTTTTGAGGAAGTTATCACATTATGCTGCAAAAAATATAGTGGAAAACTGTGAAAAGAAACACATTTATGAAAGGTAAAAAGAGACCAGTCTTGTCATGATATTTTGTATTAAAATATATACAAAATATATTTAATGTGCACCAACCAACTGTGACAAAACTATACACAATTATACATCTGCAGTAAACACTAATGGCCCCAAAGTAGCGTGAGTTGAATTGGAACGTCTCTGTAAGCTGTTTAAGTGATATCAGTAATAACTTGATTTTGCAGTCTATTTTTAGACAAGGCCTTACACTATTCGTCAATATTTAATTTGAATATAGCACATATTGAAAAAACAAATTTCTGTATTATATTATTTTAAGGCATGTGTAGCTTTGTATCTGGAAGTCTGACCTATGATTTGTAATCAAACTCCTCTATTCTCCTCTATAATTCAACTTTCAAAAAATGGCATAATACTGTTAATATTAGTGTTGATGTTAATATGTAATATAGTAAATACAGATTTAAAAATAACAACATATTACTAACTTGGTAAACGTACTTGTCATTTCTTTAAGCTTTCATTTGTACGATTTTAATCAGTGGCTTAAATGAATGAATGTTTCTTTCAGGACTGCACATTCTTCACCAGAAAGGAGATTCTAAGGTCAGAAGCTGTTCGTCTCTGTACTTCTTTTGTTGTAATGTTTTCATGACACCATGATGCATAATATATGAACTATATTATTATTTGGTTAAACCTTCATAAACTGGAAGGAACTCTCTGGGCAAGCCCCAAAACCTGCAACATACAGTACATGTGAATACCCTGACACTATAACTATAACCCTTGGTTGTTGTAGAAAAGAACATACAGTTTATAAATTCAAGAACATACAGTATATTGATTTCACATATCCCATAAAATACTTTAATTGTATTTCAGGTCAACTAAATATAGTCACCTTTAACTCGAAAAGTGATGTCAATTTCAGTCCTTGGACTGCACAAATGACTGACAATTCCTTTAAGGTGCATTCCATGAATGTGTCCAGGTATTAGTAACTCAACCAAATTAATTGTATTATTTGCATCTCTTTTTAGGTGAATTCTAAATATGACACTCAATCACTTGTTAGTCAAAGTTCATGGGGCATTATTACGTTATTCTGTGTCACTGAATCCTTAACTACGGCGAAAGTCATTCATTTATAAGTCATGCATTAACGTGTAGTAACAGGACACCAAATAGACTATGTTAAACGAAACATCCCAAAGCCCTTTATTTGACCTGATCAGATGCTTTACTCCAGATCCCTGTGATATCTACCATACCAATACAATCAATAATAATAAAACAAATACATAAAAACTGACTTAATTGAACATAATTGAAAATACTTTGGTAATGTTGTAATCCAGCATCATGTTTAAACGATTTCAACTTTCCAGGCTCTTCTACCGCTATCGGGATTTGGCACCACAACTTGTTCCTCTTGACTACACCAATGAACCAGATGTGAAGCTACCTTATGAGCTGATTGGCAGTATGCCAGAACTGAAGGTAGCTTTACCCTGGCACACACACACACACACACACACACACACACACACACACACACACACACACCAGTCCCGCTGCCCCTGTGTCGTCTATCCATAATTAATGCTCAACTAATTGACAGTCTTTGAACGGTTACGAGTTATCTGACTCTTTTCAACTTGGAGAAAGCCCATGTGTCCCTTAGGGGCACACTTGGTACCGAACAGGTCAATTATGTGCCTCTTTACACACAATGAAAACAACGTAAACAAAATGTAAACATCCAGTTCAGCTGCTGAGGTCTAAGGTGAAAGGGTTCAAGAAAGAAGGATTTTTTAGAGGAGAGTTTGCTGTCGTAAGGAGAAATGATCAACGCTAATGGTTTCCTGTTTCTCAGGACAACCCCTTCCGTCAGAGAATCGCTGAGGTTTTCTCTGAAGATGGAGCGGGGAACATGTCCCTAGATGACTTCCTAGACATGTTCTCTGTGCTGAGCGAGATGGCACCACGGGACCTGAAGGCCTACTATGCATTCAGAATCTATGGTAAGCACCTAAAACCTCATCTTGCTACAACCCAGACTGACTGACTGGCATAACAGATTTGACATCAACAGGCAAGCTCCCATCTCCTAAATTAACTCAAATCCGGCACAACATCTCTTTCCGTATCTTTAACTGTGAGAAAAATGAGAGGGAGACTATTTGAGTTTGCATTGCTACCATCAGTAGCTTATGCTTCCATAGCATGAGAGAAGACCGCAGAACTTTAACTACGTTGGCAGCATGGATCAGGTTTGTGAATAATTGATAAGACCATTATGGTGGGAGCCAGACTGTGAAAGCCAAGGTTAGTCCTGGGAGGGGTGGGGGGGGGTTAAGGCTCCTAATTAGGTGAGGCTGACAGATGAAGATGTTCCCCATCATTTAGCCATGGTCATGGGTCAACTTGTGTTTCATCCATTATTAAAAGCCTGTTCAAAAGAAAAGAGAGGACAGTTTAGTAAAAAACAAAAAAAACAACTGTGCCTTAACACAATACACCTAATCATCTGAAGGCCATTGACTTGCTGTAACGAGTGACCGTCTTCAATGGACGTCAATGGAACTTAATTTGTAATCGAGCATTCCATCGCAACCATCTCCATAAAATGCTCATTGGTTAAAACTAACACTAATGTATGTGTCTAACTGTAATAAAACCCCTACTTAGTTGTTCTTTTCCTTTCCTGAGACTTTAACAACGATGACTTCATCTGCAAATCAGACCTGGAGAAGACCCTGAACAAACTGACCCGTAACGAGCTGACGGAGGATGAGGTCAGGATGGTCTGCGAGAAGGTGATAGATGAGGCTGACCTGGACAACGATGGACGCCTGTCCCTTGAAGATTTCCAGCACATGATTGTTCGAGCTCCAGACTTTCTCAGGTAAGGTTTCACAGGCGACAGCGTGTGTGAGACGCAGAGGGATTTCATAGAGGGAAGTCAAGGAGAATGTGATTTCTTCAAATGTCTTGCTTTGATAGTCAATGTGCATGGTCACAGAGTGTATGGTTCTACTAAGCAGTGAACTTCATTTTGAGAAAACGTTAACAGGACGTACATCCTTGTTTCTTCAGTACTTTCCATATAAGGATATGAAAAGCTGCTGCGGTGATGCTAGAACGGCTCACTTCCTGTGCAGCCAACGATACTGCAAAGCATTTTCAATGACTTGAGACCAACAAATGGGGAAGATCTTCCAATACATCTACATCAGCAGAGGATCTGTTTCTACCAAGAGATCCGGTTATGGACCCAAGCCTTTTTGGATATGTCACATTCCACCTTTAGAATGGGGGTCTTTACCATAGCTAGTCGTATGTCTGACATTCTAACATATGGTATTTTTCCATTTTGATAAGACTCATATTCACACTTATGTTGAGTAATAACAGACTTTGCAGCTGATCGTTCACATGGACCGAGTTCTGGTGACACTATCAGGACAAGGGTCATTGGCTGTCACTATCAAGAGTGTGCACGTATTCTGCTCTGGGGGGTTCAGTTACACTGTCTTTTAAAAGTCTGCCAGTTTTCTCAAAGGGCAAGGAGTGGAAAATAATGTGTGGTAAACGCAGGCCCAAGTCAACTGATGGCCAGATAGCTCATTATCTATCACGCTGAAGGAAGGACAGGCAAAGGATTCCGATTTTTTAAAAGAATCTTGTTTTATTAAATCAAAAGTACAGACGTCTACAAACTGTAGATCATTTTTTCCATATGATTTTTAGAAAGTACAGTACATCTCTTTTAAACTGATATTTACAAGATTGTTTTCCTTGAATAATTTTTTTTATTAATTTTTTTTCTCCCTGTGTACCTCACACAAAAGACAACAGAAACAATTTGTGGTAATAAAAAAAAAAGTGAATGATTTCCATTGACTGACAAGAAAAATTCTAATCGTAAAAAAAAATCTGGATAAGAAAACAGATAAATTATGGGGAATGATTAAGTTTCAAACACTGTTGTTTGAAAAGTTAGGTACGTCTTCCATCCATGTCTGTTCCTTCTATTGAAACCTGTCATTCTTGTGCCTAGCCCCACAGCCGTCTGCAGTAACAGACTTGACTAACCGTTAAAAATACTAACCTCCACAAATGCATGGGACATCAGGTTCTTAGGTCAATGCAAAGAAGCCAAATAGGGACACTCACCCAAATAACACACCATTGATATGATACGATGATACAAATGGCATGTTGTCGTACACACACACACACACACGCACAAAACTATTCCAAATAACAATACGATCACACAAGGTCCAGATTTCACAATGCATAGCTCAAAATGGAAGAGATTGAGTATTGGTCATTAAGACAAATGGTCACGCTGCAGTACTCATGGGGGTTTTGACAGTTATCGAAGGGTGCAGCCTCGCAAAGAGGATCCCCCTCTCTTGTGCATGTTGTAAAATAAAGAAACTCATTTTCAAACACAAATGAGGGAGGACAAAAAAAAAAACAAACATAGAAATGACAATGAGGATAAAGGAGAATTTGTCGGGCCAGCGGCTGTTTTCATATAAAAAGCCAGTTAATTTAAAATGCCTACGCCATACATATCCACTCTATTCTGCTTGCATCTCTGCGGAATAAAGCAAAAACACATTGCTGTTTGAGTGTAGGTTTGAGTACACAAGTAACATTTGCTTGGTGTCTGAACAAAGTTCTTCCGCAGTCAGGTGCGCCACCTAGCTGTCATACAAGGGACTGACCACAAAATGACTGACCATGATCACACAAAAGTATCAAGTGGCTTCATAAGCCAAGAAATCGTCACGTCGAGAATATACTACGATTTGGCAGGGCAGTAGCACAAAGAGGGGGAAACAAAAGCCTGAAATACATACATAAGTACTTTGTGTCTACCACAGTCACTTGGAAGACAATTCCACTTGCTGGTTCCATAAAAGTGGAGGAAGGTAGGAAGGTCATTGGAAAACAGAAGTGGTGTTTGAAAAACAAAAAAAGACTTTACCCGGGTTATGTTAAATATATATTGATTTACGAGGATCCAATGTATTGTAATGTTATAGCATACTCAAGTGTAATATGTTCATATTGGAATCTATCACTTGGCACAAACTACACACAAAACACAGATAACTGGTAAAGTGCAAGGGATTGCATGAGTAGAAGGGACGCTCGCTCACACTACAGCTGTTCTGACAGGATACTCTTCTCATAGGCATAAACAGAGACGTCATATAGCCAGGTCTTGAATCAGAGCAGACAAACATATATATTCCTTCCTTTTCCAGCACAATGCTACTGGGTCACTTCCTGAAACATAAAATGCCTAAAGCAAGCTGAAAAAAATCTCCCAGCAAGTTTCAGGTCTTAATGAAGAGGATGAGTCTCCTGTGCCGTGACAGTGGCAACTCGTCCACAGACCACAGTTCACCTGTAGACAACATACAGTAGGAACAATGTCCACAGATAGACAATGCCCCTACTGAAATGTCTGCATATTCAATCTCACTGATTGTCTATGGACTAAGGAGCAATACGGAATGGCCCAAAAACAAGACATACACATTTTTCTACGTTATCGGCTCATTTTGATGGATCGTTGTGTTGTTGTGTACTCTTATCGCCATACATTTTACAACTCTGATTCAGCGCTACAAGCTAATCGGTCTCTAGTTTATTGCGGTGTATAGAAACGGCTCTGTGTCAGACTGTTTTCTCAATCTTAATCGTTAGATGTTATTTCGGATCACTCCTTCGATATTGGGCTCCACCATTGGCAGCTGTGCAACCAGGTTCAGTGAGTAAAAAAAGAAAAGCACAAAAGTTGCTTAATGGAGCCTAGAGACGGAAAGACGATTCTACCTTCTGGGTGATACTGAATAACTGTACTGGACCGAACCCTGGTAAAACAGTCTTTTTTTAAGAAGGAAAAATGTGCTTCACCAACAAACCAAAAAACGTTCTGGTCTATGCTAATCGTTCCCCATGTCCTGGAATTTGTTGCTTGATGGACTTGGGAGGACTGGGAGGATAGGCGGGAGAAGGCAGGGTGAGGGGGAAAAAAAGGGGGTGCGAAAGCAGAGTGCAAGCACTGCAAGCACAGTTCAGCTGACCGGTCCTGGAGGGTGATCCTTGGTGAGAAGGGATGGGAGAAGGGGGAGGGGGGTCCCAGACAGCCTCTTGAGGTGACGTTCTTGGTAACTGCAGCTGAGGCCCTGGGCTCCTGCTCACAGTAGGGAACAGCGGAAGAAGCTGCTCTTCTTCTGGGGTTCTGAGATCTTCACTCCATGACTGCTGCCCTGTGGACTGTTACCCTCCTGGGACACAGAAACAGACAGAGGGGCCACGAGTCAATAACAACAGAGCTGGTATGGTCATACACACAGTACAGACACACAAGGAACTCCACTGGCTGACAACTTTGTGATTCTGTTGTCTGTTTGGCAAAGAAAGCTTCCGACAGTTTCATTCACTCAAACATGATGAGGAGGAGGAGCTTACCAATTTTGTGTCCATTTTTGATTTGATGTCTCGGGCAAGTGTCAGGAAAGACTACAAACACAAACAAAGAAAAGAGAGCCTAGTTAATCATGTGTCATTATCTGGTAGTACCTTGATAAGTACCAACTCAGCGTTGCATTACTCACATTTTCCACGTTGATATTGGCCTTTGCACTCGTCTCCATGAATTTGATGCCGTACTCTAGTGCCAGCTGAAAAAAAATAAAGAAAAAACGTTTACATTCACTAGTCATTTCTCCTTTGTAGTTGACATGCATCAACAAGGGTCCTCCAACGCAGGCCTCACCTTCTCTCCTCGCTCTTTGGACACTTGCCGCTTGTCATTGATGTCACATTTGTTCCCAAGGACCATCTTCTCCACATCAGCTGATGCATGCTAGAACATAAAGAGCAGAGAGCCAACAAGTTTGCTACAAGATCTTGGTTGGGTTGGCAGTCTCATGAAACTGATCTGATGGTGATGCACACAGCAGGAAACTTACCTCCTCGATGTTCCTTATCCAGTTCTTGATGTTGTCAAAGGACTTCTCATTCGTGATGTCATAGACTAGCATAATACCCTGCAATTAATAATTACAGATTCAAATGACCCGCCAGTAGTGTACATGACTTTGGGTAAAAGCATCTTATTGTAGTAATACAATTGTTATTATTTTGGGGGGGGGCAGACATTTTTCGTAACTAAAGACAATGATCCATTTTGTATTACCATTGCATAGCTGACCTCCAAAGCCCTCATCACTGTGCATTCATTGACAAGGTTTAATCTGTATGATTGGATTCCAGTTTAAAATATAACTACATTTACATTCACCTACCATTGCTCCCCTGTAATAAGCCGTTGTGATTGTTCGGAAGCGTTCCTGGCCTGCTGTGTCCCTGCAAGGCACAAGTGAGCAGGGGGTTGACTTTTCACAGCTGATAGCTGCTTAAGTTCAGGATGTGCACACTCAGATTGGTCACTTTACACAATTTATATGAGGCCAGGATTCATATTGGGCCACATAGTGTTGTGTGTAGACAACAGGGAGAGAAGAGATCCACTCACCATATCTGCAACTTTATCTTCTTCCCGTCTAGTTCTATCGTCCTAATCTTGAAGTCAATGCCTGGTTGTACATAGGAAGTGAATTTACATGCGAGTTTTCCAACAAGATAGTCAAGTTTGTTTACAGGGTACTAACAAGACTTGTATCGTCTTATTATTGAAGATAAAAACCAGAAAGTTAAGTAGCAATGCTGGCACACTATATTGCTAGAAATTCAGGTAGAGAACTATCTCGTTCCAGTACCACGGTCAGTATTTAAGTTAGCCTAAGTCTTTCTTAACCTACTGACTGTTAAACCACGAATATATTGTTTTACTGTATATATATTTATATACGGTATATATCTTTATATCTTGAGTCAACTAAGTATAATCGAAATTGATAGACAACTACGTAGTCAGTTAAGACATCTTCAGCAATACAGGAAACAGCTTTCTGATGTTAGACAGTAAACTGGCCATTTTAGCTAAGTAGCCTAGCAACACAAGCTAAAGCTACATATTCTTATTAAAAATGTCCTATAGTTTGAATAGTGTCGGTAAATACGTTTGGGCATGATGTATTAGATATAGCAGCCTATGTGTTAGCTACCATCTACATATGTAGATTTACAAATTGCTGCCTTTTTTGGGCAAAAATGTTTCATATTGTGAACTCATGTAGGTGGATCAAACCGAAGCTAGCTGACGTTAGCTGCTAACACTAGCCTAGCCTCAACAGACCTTCAACGTTATGAAAACACATGGATGGCGAGGAAACCCCACAATAAAGTCATACCTATCGTCGAGATGAATGTTGAGTTGAATGCATCTTCTGAGAATCTGAATAAAACACAGGTTTTTCCGACCCCGGAATCCCCAATTAAGAGTAATTTAAACAAATAATCGTATGTCTTCGCCATACTTGATATTGCGGAAATCCCGCCCGGCAAAGCGCTGTATCGCGGTGTTTCCAAGCGTGACGTGGCCTTCCTGTCACCCTGAGGTCATGTAATCCTATGATGTCATCAGCAAACAGTGTGATGTCATAGCTTCCTTATGGGTTCTTCCTTTAAATAAATGTCTTAATTTTGTTTCAGTAAATACATGTTAACGCTGTTCAAGACAGTTATACTCCATCCCATGTTTTCACCCAATCCCATGTTTTCTTTCAGCAAATTGAACAGTGTAATTGTTATATTTAGAAACTGAGTGTGATTAATGTACTGTATGTAGAAATTCAAACATGTTCAAATACTTTCACACCATGTATACAAATAAGACTCTCAGCTGTTTAATTTAAACATAATTGGCTACACAAATTCGAAAATACTGCATCCTGTATGGTTTTTAACTATTGGTATGATGTACTTATGTTGGGCCTTATGCATTGGGAATAGTACATCAAAAACATAAATAACAAAAAAGTGTGGATATTAGAATTACGATATTAATCATGGTAATGAGGAATCCATTGTAAGTAGTGGTTGAAAAACTTTTCATGGAATGTTTTCTTCATGGAATGTTGATTCATCTTTGGTCTTGAGACAATTTCTTTCCATTTGTCTTTGTTACAAACTATTTAGCTCTTGTAGAGTTTGGTCCAGGACTTGTTGCATCCCCAAATTTTCCTCTTTGGCGCTGGTTAGATTTTCTGTAATGCAAGTTCAAGACACATTTCACATGACATGGACCTGAGTTGCAGTATAGCGCCACTATCTCCCTAAACCAAATATTTACAGACCTCATTGGCCTAAGTGGACGTGGCACAATATGCTGTCAGCATGTTGCAAAAAAAAAAGAGACAAGCATTTCATACTAGGTCCACCAAATGTGTAGAGGTCTGTAAAAATACAGCACAACGGCATCCAACATACACATAGTCATAACTCATTTGTGTTACTTGGTAACTAAGCTAATTTCCAAGGTTTTGTGTTGACAGACATTGACTCAAACAATATTACTTCTATTTATTATTAGAATCTGTAGTGTTTGTCTTTGCAACCGTGTGTGTTCAGGACATTAATCACTTTTAGGTAGATTTTTTCTCTGTCTACGATGTAAGATGAGCAGAACTTAAAAAGGTAAGAAAGAAGAAAAGTAGAACCAAAAAGAGAAGGAGGAAATTTATTGAAGCTTTTTTTCACACAGAAATGAGAAATTAAAAGTACTGTGAAAGGAAAAGAGTAGCAGGACAGATGAAGATTGAAAGTTCATCTATAAGGTATTCATATCGTTGAGGGCATGGTCCAGCTCCTCACTAATAGCCTTGTATTTCAGCTTCTGAGCATACAGTTCATCTGGAGGTCAGAGGCCAACAAGTCAGAGAGGTTGTGGACAGAGAGGGGCCAAAGAAGCAGCAGACACCACAGCAGAGACCACAGCAGGGGAGAGGAAGAGAGAAACAGAAAGACAAGAGGGAAAGTAGCATTATCGGAGATAATAGATGAGAAGATTAATGGGGTTGTTTGAAAATAGTTATGGGCCTATTTTCTAAACACAGGAAGTAAAAAATAATAATGAAAGGGTCAGACGGTGCGACAATAATTTTACCTTCCAGGTCATCTATAGTCTTTTCCAGTTTTGCCACGGTCCTTTCTGCAAACTCAGCACGGGTCTCCGCCTACAGGAAGAGCATGAAGCTAATTAAGTGTTGCATACTGTACTTTATAGTCTTGCATGGGCCGTTGGTGGTGGGTTGTGTGCAATGTTAAATTTCCTGCCCCAATGGCTTATAGTTTATGCATTAGCCCTACACATTTTAGTTAAGTATCTGTGAAACAACAATGGACGGCCAGGCACAGAGTAATACCAGTTCCTTTGACGTCCATCATAGACTTCTTTACAGATAAATGTGTCCTTACTTCTTTCAGTTTATCACCGAGAACCTTGATCTCTTCTTCATACTTGTCTTCTTTTTCAGAGTACTGCAGAGACAAAGTAATAAAGGGTTAAAGGGTGGTTAAATGCAGAGCTATAGATGGACCGATACTATGAAACAATGAAAAACAGTACATTCTATGATAAGAAATGAATAACAGTGTTTATCATTGAAAATATACAAAACAGTAAATGTTAGTGCAATGTAATACTGACCTTGTCAGACTGAGCCTCCAGAGACTTCAGGTTGTTGGTGACATTCTTCAGTTCCTCTTCCATATCACCGCATTTCCTGTGGAACAAGCGAGCAGAACCAGATAAATGCTTGTTATACTTCTGACGGATTATCTCCCGGTCGAGTCAGGGTGAACGTGAACAGTATCTGACACATCCAAAGGGTCCTGATTGTTGACGCTTCACTTACAGTTCAGATATTTCAGCCCTTTCCTCGGCCCTCTCTAGTTCTCCCTCCAGGATGACCAGCTTACGGGCAACCTACAAAGGAACGGCCCATAATTGAACTGGGGTCTCTTTGACAACAACATTATAGTAAAATGTTCATGGTTGTAATGTTTACTCGTTGCTTTTTTGTGCCCAAACTGAAATCTTTTCTACAATATTCACTTGCTCAGTTGATTTGTTTCTCTCTGCACATGGGTATTGAGTATTTTAATTGGGCCCTACCTCTTCGTATTTGCGGTCCGCCTCTTCAGCAATGTGCTTGGCTTCCTTCAGTTGCATTTCCTGGATCTCCATTTTCTCCTCATCCTTTGTTGCTCTGTTCTCAATAACCTTCATGCCTCTGATAAACAAATATAAACACACAGGGTCAACAAAAAGCACAATGGTCTACGGAACTATGAAATGATTCCCACAAATCTAGTTGTTTTAGGATCCAAAGTCTAATATTAAAGGAGCATCGATTGATTTTGAGGGAAAAAAGCACATTGACCCAGCGGGACTCCTTGACCCTCTCTGACCTCTCGCTTTCGTCCGCTGCTTTCTCAGCCTCCTCTAGTTTCTGCAGCGCGGTGGCCAGTCTTTCCTGGGCCCTGTCCAACTCCTCCTCCACCAGCTGAATCCTACGGTTCAGACCCGCCACATCCCCTTCAGCCTGTGGGGTTGATGAGAGGTTGGAGATTCAAGGTCTGATGTAAGTGAATGTCAGGGATCCACATCTTAGGCTACTTTTTGTAGCACCTTTCACAACAATTATAATAATTTGTATTCAAATATTCAAAAGGTAATGTTTGTGTCGATTTAGTAGAATACGGTTGGCTTAGGAACTTTGGAAACTTATCATAAGTGAAGAGTGTACCCCAAGCAGATTTTGAACATAGCCTGCAGAAGTTATCACAGTACAACTGATCAGACTTCCTGTAAACCTTGTCATCTGCTATGTCTGCTCCCTCTTCCGGTGCAAAAGAAACATTATTACAGACTTCTCGACTTTGTTAGATCAACATTTCTCGTGTTTTGGCAACAAAGCACCGCAAACTGTCAACGAAGGTAAAATACCAATACAAAACAACAAATCGAAACCCCCACACGTTTACGTCTTTAGTTAATTTCAAATGATTTACTGTCACTAATTTGCAACGTCACGTGAAAATGGTCAAATATCCAGGCGCCACAAGACGCACCCACCCATTTGGACTCCGGTCAGACATGCAGAGTTTACGTTTTACCCGCATGATTAGTAATGTAGGCCTGCTGTACATATCGTCAAATATCCAATAGTGTTACTTTGTCCCTGGCCAAAGTGTACATGTACAAAATCATCCATTTAGGGGTTTCTCACACTTTCACGCTGTTCTCGCTCCCTTTCCAGCTCTCTTTGTAAAATTAATGCTTGGTCCTCGGCATCATCTGCTTGTTGTTGAAGAGCTTGGATTTTCCGTTTAATCGCTTCCATTGAATTCAAGTTTAAAGTCTACCCCTTAAAAAAAGACAACCTTGATAATAAAAAAAGACAAAACCTTAAGCCACAAAAAGTTGACTACAACGAAAAATAATTGAGTCAAACAAATAAGTGAGTTTATGAAGTGAAAGAACTTCCAGTGGGAGCCAACAAGATAAGTGAAGACTTCAAGGAAGTAGATTACTTTAGCAAAGTAAATGGGGCTGGGAGTTTTCAGGAAATTTATGGGCAGGTCCTCCAATCCTGGGAAAAAGCTGGTCCCAGATGACATCACAACTACAGAGGGGGAGGTTTTCAGAAATAATGAAATTCCTTCCTGGTTCTTCTTTTCAGGACATATATGGAATGTGAAAGGTGTAATGGCCCACTTTTGAGTGTGTGGGTGTGTAATACAGAGATGAAGTAATTCATACGTGCAGGCTGTATGTGATAAGAACAGTCAAAATGGGAGGTTTATTTCACTTGCTTTATCATCCAGATGCATGTAGTTCCTGGCTCCCACACGGCTGTAATGTAAAGCTGACATGACCAGCAGCTAATGGCCTAACACATTCCTCTAGCGCTCCCTACTTCCTCTCATGTCTGAATGTGTTATGAAGATTTCCCACAACCCAATTTTTAAGCATGAAAATATGCTAATTACACCAGATTATATATATATATATTTAAATTAAAATATACAAAATCACCCATGCAATAAAAGTCACTCTAAGTAATAGTGCTTGGATATTGCATGTGATGAATAAAATGTGATTTGTCACCTTGTGGGCATCATTGTGCAATTTACATGGTGAATAAAACAAATTCTGATTCTGATGTAATGAGATTACATTAATTATACCAGTATCTATCCACATGGGCAAACATCTTAGAATTTTTATCCTGTGTAGTCTATAAATTTGGGCCTAATGATTCAACAGCAAGTTACAAAAAAAATTATAACTTTTTGGTCCAGTCTATTGCATATTTTGCATGAACATGGAGACAGCAGAAAATCAGCCCTTTGAGCGAACAACAGTTGGAATGCCTTCAAACATGGAGCCTTAGGTTGAATCTCGTCCATCAGTGATTAGATCTACTCTCAGCTAGAGATGAAGCTCAAGTTACGCTTGAGGCTGAATGTTTCCAGGGAAAGCGGTCAGATCTCAAACTAAATCGAACTAGATCAACACATGCTCTGGACCAAGATATGTAAGGTCCTATGAAAACCCTAAAAGAAAAACAGAGTTTGCGGAGAGTTTGATGTTTTTACTGTTGTCTTTGTAGAAGAGGGCGTCTCTGTGAGTTTGATCTTTGCTGAGTATGCAGTGCCTGGTCTAACAAGATCGTCCAGGATAGCCTACATGGTCGACCACAGCCAGTTGGTTTCTTTGTCATTGTATGGCTTCAGTTTAAGGTTTTCTGAATGAGAACAGAACAAAGGGGTTTGTGTGTGCGAGTGTCTGTGACACTATAAGCATTGGTTTCATTAGACGCTGGAGTGTGCGCGGTTTCCCTGTTTGCTTTAGCCAAATTGCTGACATTCCTGAGATTCATAGACTGCCACACACCTAGCTAACGCTTGTCTTTCTTCTGAAAAGAAAGAATATCCAATGGTACAAGCCTGTGAGCTTGATACACTCAATGCACACAATTGAATCCAAACATGTTAAAAACTACTTTTGCATCCACTACATATGTTCATATCGGTTATCCACTCTTTCTACAGGATTGTTTCTGGTATTGTTTATGTAGTTTTCTATGGTTGGATAGTCAGTAGACAGATTGCAATTTCCACCCCTAGGAGGACAAATAAAGGTTTATCTAATCTTAATATATGTATTTACACAGTATTCATGTATATCTTGTTTTCTATGGGATATTTGGGAATGTTTTTAGTTATTTACAAAGACCAGTTAAGTAATCTTGTTCAAATGTATCCACAATTCTTATTACAGATAATAGTTACCAATGCCATCTGTGAAGACTCAGGGTAGTTTATTTTGTTTGTAGTTAGATAGGGGGGGCATCAAAAAAGAAATATGTAAAAAACTTTGAATAAAATAAACCAATCTTTGTCAAAATCCCCTTTGGAATTTGTTGGAATGTTCACAAGTAATATTCAAAGTGAAAATGTACTTTTATATATGCAGTGTGTCCATGATTATTTCTTACATGCTCATTAGAATTTTTTTAATAATACATGGGTGGGGGGAAGATGAGGCGTGGGTAAATGGACATTTTGTCCAGTACTTCATACTAAACTGGATATTATGTCCAGTACTTCATACTGAACTGGATATTATGTCCAGTACTTCATACTAAACTGGATATTATGTCCAGTACTTCATTCTAAACTGGATATTATATCCAGTCTTGTTATGTCCATACTGGGCTACACCACAGCTCTAGTATGTATTAACTTACGTCGGTTGCCTTCTTTTCGGAGAGTTCCAGCTTCTCTTGTGCATCCTTCAGAGCTTCTGAATACTTGTCCAGCTCGTCCTCTGTGCCCTTGAGCTTCTTCTGCAGGCCCAGGAGCTCATCCTCCAGCTGGACAACAGAAAACCAAAGGGTTAGGAAAGAGATTCAAGGGAGAACGATCTCTCCTTGAAGTGTTTAGATAAACATAAAACTTGTAGTAAATCCATGGTTTCAGTATTACAAGTTTTTTTTTCTAATCGGCCAGTGATCAGCTTCCAGGTAGCCAATGAACTGTGGCGCTTTTCTAATGAGATGCAGAGTGATGTCATATTTAAAGCTTGAACATTTGTGACATGACAGATCACACCCTTTTTAGTTTCAGCCCTTGTTAGAATGCAGTTGACTAAATATGGGCATGGTAGCACTTTGGTTGTGTTTCTGCTTTGGAATGTTCCAGAAGCAAAAGGAGACAGATAAGAGGTGGTCAAAAGGGCTGGACCCTAGAGTCTTGTAACTTACACCAAAGCAAGCTGCAAAGCAGCAGCTGAAATAGTTGTGTTTTTATTCCTGGTCCATCAGCATTGCTCGGTCTAATCCTCCTGGTGCTTCGTGGGTAGCATCAAGGAAGGCTTTGGCTCTTTCTGCATCTCCCTGTGGGGGTCCTTCCATCACAGTAACCCTCCACTCACCTAACATCCGATCTGTCTGGTTGTGGTGGTTGAGTGGTATAACTGACTGCAATAAATACTTGACTGGGCCTGGTAAAGTCAATGTGTTAACCTTGTTTTTATGAATTCTAAAATATTTGTGGGTATGTCATTCTAAACTACATTTTAACACACATGTTTGTAACATGCATGCATATTTTTGACACCACACTTTTAAATCACTTGCTAGTTTTTGGATAAACAACATTTTTACAATACACGTTTTGATAGTATGATCCAATGCCACAAGCTTCCTACAGATAGAGTATAGATAACTGTAGATAAAGACATGATTCCAACCCAGCTTTTACCAGCTCCACTCACCAGCTTACACTTATCTTCTGCTGCCTTCTTGTCTGACTCGGCCTGCTCTGCCCTGTCGATAGCATTCTCCTTGTCCAACTTCAGCATCTGCATCTTCTTCTTGATGGCCTCCATGGTGTCTGTGTGGGGGGTTTCAGGGACTCAAAAAAAGGACAGAGAAAGGTAAATAAATGGTCTGCTTTCGAAGCAAGAATCTTAGCCTGTTTCTTCTCCTGGGTCTGACTGGGCTTCTCAAGCACAGGTGAGGCAGCAGCAGAGTGAGAGCAGAGGAAGAGAGAACAAGACTGAGAGCTGGAGCAAGGCAGTGGGCGAATGAAACAGTGCGGTGAGCGCTCTGAGTGGTTTTTAAACTTGGCTGGGAGGTTTTTTGGAGGCCAGCACCAGTCCCTTCGGTGGACGCTCATTCCGAGCATCAACCCCCACCCCCTCCTCCCGTCACCGTCTAGCTCTCCTCCAACCTGGCTAGTCCCAGAAAGGAGTGTGCCCCTCCTCCCCCTTAATCTAAACCACCAAAGGCTCCCAGAGGAGACGCTTGGTGTACTTGGAGACTCTGGCCAAGTCTATCCACTTCTTTCCTTTTTAGACTTGACACGGCAAAAGAGAAAAAGATAGCAGTCACAAAGCAATGAGTGTTTGGTCATGAGGGACTTGAAAATAAGACAAGTCAGTTCAGAAGGAAGTAGCTGTTAATCAAGAAAACATTCCTGCTTTGCCCACTGGAATGAATTTTGGGCTCTATGTTTTATCCAAGCTATCCTTTGTGCGGAGGAATGTATGTTAATAACAGTGTTGGTTAGAAGGGGACATAGTTTTCCATCTAGAGTTGAGCGAAAATTAGATGTATGGAAAAAACCCCAGCCAAGGAAAATACGAGGAAATAGCTTTCTGTTTGCTAACTCCATCAGGGTGAATGTACTTATATATCACCCTGTTCGCCAAGAAGACTCCTACTTCTAGTGTGAATGCAACATCAAGGTTTTCATGGTTATCACTGTGATAGGATGTGACTTGAACCTGTTGAATGTATTTGTATGTTAACCTTTCCCCCCACGACAACAGTTTAACAGCAATAAGTTTATGATGCGAACAGTTACAGTGTGGTTACTTTCTTGATTTGTTAGCTATGAATAGAAACGATGAGGTTGTACAACAGTGAGGAGATGCTGTGGATACATACACTGACATCAGTGTGAACTGGCCCCAGGGCCAGTTTGTCTACACTATAGATCTCACACACAACAGCTGCTCTGGCTAAAAATAAAGTCTGCTCAAATCAAGCTATGATTCTTCCAGAGAAAATATCAACTAACACCCCTGGGGATAAACTTGAAAGAATTTAATGCTAAGTTAAAAGATAGACAAAGTAATTCCCTACCGTGTGTTTGTGCGGCATTAGAATGTCTCAAGTTATCACTACGTGTTTGCTCAAGGTGAATTTTTTAACCTTTCTTAACCACAGGCCCCTGTCAATCTTTGCTACAACTAGTGGTACACAAAGGTCAACAGTTGTGTTTAACCTTTTCTAAATAGAGGTCACTGCTGAGTTAAGTAAAGGTGTAAAGCCTAGGCAGATTCAAGGTAAATCCCTTCCCACGAAAGTGCGAGCAGTGCTTTCCCATAAGCCCTGAAAGAGTGAGAAACATCTCACCTTGCAGTCTCTAGTCATCAACTTTCCAGACTTTGAAGTTCAGTATTCAATTTTGTGTGCAATTACTAGCTCACTGAAAATTGGGTAAATATATACATTTATTATTCAAATTAAATATTCAAACTGCCAAGTTTTCTTCACATTTTGATATTCATTTTAATAGTCTTTAACTGGTATGTGTCTTTGTATAAACATCTTCAGAGCTTGCCTGAGCACATTGCTGACTGGGATACTTACTGTAAGGTAGGTAATTGTGTAGCTGTCTTTGTAGTAAATGTGAACAGACCAATAAATGTTTCGTATGTACAGTATTACTATGGCTCACTCAGATTCTCAAGACATGCCATGTATTACTACTTGTGTCATTTTTGTAGCTGTTACCAAACACTATAGATTAACCTGCAGAAAAGACAACAGATACTGTATTACCACAACATATCTTGTGAAGTGGTTTAAGAATACTTGCTACTGCATAGTGAGTCTGTGTGGATGCTTCTGGGCAAGGATTTTACTGAGACTAAAAACTCTTAAGACTTGACAAGAAATTGTACACATTTGTGGTTGATGGTCCCAGGAGGGAAGAAGGGGAAGACAGAGTGAGAGAGACATCGGGAGGGAAGAGAGAGAGAGAGAGGCGAGAAAGTGAGACAGAGAGAGAAAGCGAGAGGGAAAGGGAGGGAGAGGAAGAAGGAGAGAGAGAGGAAGAGATTTCCTTTTAAGGTAAAAACTCTCCCAAAAGCTACTGGGTTGTCTTGGGAGTACAGTTAATGTGGAGCTAAGTTTACATCCCAAAGGCTATGGGAATAGATGAGTAGAATTCAGTGTATGTGTGTGTGTACTATGTTTGTTTACAGGCTGTAAAACAAGGTTGGCAGGGTTTTTTTGCAATATGATGAGATATTTAATGTTTCTCTTACTCTAGGATAACATTTACCATAGTCGTAATTGAGAACGTACCATGCAGCAACGTTATTTAAAGTAAACAATGGGTTGTTGTTTTTAAATTAGTTAAATTATAGAATATTAATCACATCAAGAGTAGGAATACACAATGAAATCATCCAGTATATTTTACACTACCCAATGGTCAATACTGTAAGATTCCAACTCCCCTCTGTGTTAGCCAGCTGTCAGTCATGAAGCTGCCTCTAATTCACAAAGTTCAACAGAACTCAAAGTAGCAAAGTAGCCTGCTGCCAACCAACATCATTAGGTTGGCTGCTTGCGTCCTCTTCTGTTGAGATGCAGCACATTCACACTGGCTGTTTGTCTTGCTTGAATAGACTGCCTCTTCACAACTGACAAAAAAAATTGAAGGAAATTTTGAAATGATATCTTTAGAGAAGCCATATCTTGTTTTAAGCTTGCTGAAGCGCTTGTTTTGTCAGTTGAATGCACGTTGGTGTGAGGTGATCTGTTATTTTTGTCAAACTCGTGCCATTGAGTGCCAAGCGGGTGCAGGTTTTCACTTCAACTGAGCACTACACCATCTGAAGTAGGGAAACTCGTTAGTGAAATCATCTGGTGTAGTGCATGGTTGACATGAAAACCTGCACCGTCTTGGCCCTCGATGGCACGAGTAAGAGTTTGACACCACTGGTTTAGAGTGTCGAAGCTCTCATATTTCTTCCTTTTGATCGTCTCGAAAGCAGAGGGCGCTCTAGGATAGGAAGAAAAGCCAAGCTTACTGGAGTTCACGGCTACTCAAGATTAAAACTGCGACCACCTCCTAATTTAACTACACACATCAACATTGCCGATTGTTTCCTGTGTAATACGTCTTAGTTATGTTATCAAAGTTATTAAAACAATGTTTTAGACATTGTAAACCGACATTATATGACGTCACACAGTGTAAAGATAGCTCAACCTAAGGAATTTTCACAAAAAAGAAAAGGAACATATTTAGTCACAGTTCTGGTGTGAAAACACTGGTATGTGGTGCTGTGACTGAGTGCAGACAGAAGGGAAAATGAGCACACGTGTGTGTGTGTATGTGTGTGTGTCTGTGTGTATGTAGGAGGCTTATAAGAGGTCCCCACTGGGAGGGGTAAGAGTGACTACTTCTCCTTAGCAATGGTGATGGATGTCTTACACACAGACACACACACACATCAATACACAAAATCACACTGATACACATGCCCTCATGTCTCAATTGTTCACATGAACACTGATGCGTCCACAACAAATCTTTATTGATAATAAAGACTTATGTTAGCAGGTAAATACAGTTTCAAAGGCTATTCCAGATGATAATTGTTTGGGGGGCTAAGAATATCAATGGTAACACAATTTATTATAGTGTAATGATTACTCTGGGGCAACAGCAATAGTTTAGCATGCATACCTACACTCATACCAACTGGTAGAACAGTATGACCCTGCTATTAAACTTGATTTATGCACCAGCGTCATGTCTTCCTGATTTCTTTGTATTTGGATGTGGAGATCTTCAAAGAACTATCTAGATCTGAAACCCATTGGTTACACTCTGGAAACCCTTGACATTATTGTGAATATTACACCAAAGGGTGTCTGTGGGCGGCTGTTGTGTCTTTGGCTTCATTGGATGATTTGGATGTGGAGGGAATTTCTTCCACTTCAGTTTCAAGGACAGGAAACAGGTCTAGAAAGTTTATGAGCCATAGGATTTAGACAAACATTTGCAATACATTTGCTAAACATTTGCTTTATGTACTTTGACTCACCTTGTATGGTTTAATTCTCTGGTATTTCATAGTTTGTGTCTTGTCTACAGTTAAAAATGCACAGTTTGTCTGTGGTATTTCATGATTCACATATAAATATATAGAAATATTCAGCAATAGAAATATGCTGCGATTGAACAGCACCATTTTAAAACAGTGATTTCAAACAACCTTGGCAAATTCCAGCATTTCATAGTCATTGATCAGCTGGCCAACATTGCTTATCCAAAATATTTATTAACATGCCATATTCACAAATACAATCCCTTTGAGTTCAATTGCAACTTATGAAAAAAGGCAGGTGTATATTTCTATAGAATAATCAACTGTGCCAATTTTAAGAGCTAAGACCTTGACCTGTGTCGCATGGAAAACTAAACTGACGTGCCAGTTCTAGAAATGCGTGCACTGGCTAATTCTGTCTCCCTGCCAAGTACAGGCCCTGGCAGCAGATCAGACAGTCTGTTAGTTAATATGTCATATGTAAACATCCAATCACTGAATAATTTAATTGTATTTAATTTGATACATTAGAAGATTATTTACCAAATTACAGATATTTCGAAACTTAAAAAAAAAAAATTATAATTTGTGAGCAGACGTTTAATTCATTGGAAGATTAGTTAAAAAGTAGCACTGTTCATTCTTTTACCAAGTTTGACAAAAGTGAATAATGCGTTACAAAGCATGTAATGTCGATTTGTTGACATTGTCTCAGTTGAGTAAGGTTGGACAGGCCCCTCTCCAGGTTTAGACCAATAGGAGAAAGTTAAGTCGTGTGCATGTGGTGTTGGGTTCATATAAATACCCACGATTCGCGCTCTCTGGCAAATTGAAATAAGTAATCGTGCCGACGAATTTAAATAGTTTTTTTTTATTCCAACGGTAAATTATTTCCGTGGGATAAAAGTGTTAAAAACAGTTTTCTTCTTAAATTGGATAGGACTTTTAAACATACCAACCTACTGTACTATGGGAAAAGAAATAACATGGTTGTTCGTCATTGGGATTACAATATTACAAACATGTGAAGCTCTTTCTGCAACTACCGAAACAACCTCTCTCAGTAAGTACAGATAACTTTGAATACTTAAGTTTATAAGGCTTGTTTTACTAACCTTTATTGACCTTGAAGTATAATTGGAGTGTTTAAATGCAGTTTAATTGGTTTCACTTAAAACATTTTTTTTACATTAATTGCTCTTTTATAGACAATAACACTGATTGGATTGGAAACTACACTCATATTGAAACCAAGTTCTCAGTACGCCAAGTAGAGGAGCCAGAGGAGGATTTGTGCTATCTTGTGCCTGGTGTGAACCACACTGTCTCTGAATGTGGATTCAACACTACATCACAGACCTTCGCCATCATCCATGGCTGGTCGGTAAGTAACTCAAGACTTTCCAACTCATTTGAAAGTTAATTTCCCAGTTAAAATACATGTTATCCTTGCAACTAAATAATGTGTTTTTGTTGGAACTAATCCTATAGTATTTTGCACATCCTAATGTATTTTGTCTGGGTCGGGTAGGTGGCTGGACTTTTTGAGAGCTGGGTCCACAAGCTTGTGGCTGCTCTCTTTGAGAGAGAGCCCAGTGCCAATGTTATAGTGGTGGACTGGCTGGACAGGGCAGATGAGCACTATCCCAACTCTGCAGAGAACACCAAGCTGGTTGGCCAAGATGTAGCAAGGCTGATCAACTGGCTGGAGGTGAATTTTATGAAGTGATTAGTGGATTTTTAAAACAATTTTATATTATTTGAAATAATATATAATAATAACAATAATAATAATATAAATGCATTCTTAGCATTTATTGTCAAACTTTTTCTTTAAACAAATACTGATTATTTTACTCTTCCCCACAAACAGGTTGACATAAAGTATGACCTGTCAAAGCTGCACGTCCTTGGGTACAGTCTGGGTGCCCATGTGGCCGGAATTGCAGGGAACCTCACCAACCACAAAGTCCAAAGAATAACAGGTGCAAACCTACTGCAGTCAGTCAATAACTCACAGTATGGCAGCATATGGAATACCCATGCCCTCTGCCTGCCTGGTTCCAGGAACAATATAGCTATTATTACTGTGTTCAAATATTTCTCCTTCTAAAATTAAACCACTACAATCCTCTTGATGTGTACAGGTCTGGACCCTGCTGGCCCTCGTTTCGAGAATGCCGACAGCCTCAGTCGTTTATCCCCGGACGATGCTACCTTTGTGGATGTTCTGCACACCAATATCAGGGGAAGCCCTGACCTAAGCATTGGCATCCAGAGACCTGTGGGCCATGTGGACATCTACCCCAATGGAGGCACTGAGCAGCCTGGCTGTACCTTCCAGAACGCCATGAAGATGATTGCCACTTACGGCTTCTACAGTACGTGTGCTTAAAGTACCAATACAGCATGTTCTCTTAGTGTTCGGAACCCGCTTCTAAGCAGGTTCCTCTTCTGCGTTCTTCTCTGTAGACGTTGACCAGATTGTGAAGTGCGCCCACGAACGCTCCGTGCACCTGTTCATCGACTCTCTGATTAACAAGCAGCAGCAGAGCATGGCCTACCGCTGCAACTCCAGAGATGCCTTCAACAAAGGCCTGTGTCTGAGCTGCCGCAAGAACCGCTGCAACAACCTGGGATATGGGGTCAACAAAGTCCGCACCACCCGCAGTGCCAAGATGTACCTCAAGACCACTGCCAGCATGCCCTTCAAAGGTAGGCACACTGTTTACGCCATTACAGGCAAACCTTTCAATGTGGTCCTGATCGGCACTGTTGTGGTACCTGTGGTTCTGACAGCAATGTCGTCCATCTTTAGTTTTCCACTACCAGATAAAGATGCACTTCTTCAGCCCGCATAACCTGAGTCTCAGCCAGCAGCCTTTGAAAGTGAACCTGTTTGGAACCCATGGCGAGAAGACTGACATCAACCTGATTATGTAAGTGGCCCTGGTTACACAAAGACTCAAAGAATGTGGGTGACAGGACGTTTGTGTAGCTAGATGTCAAGTGAACAAGCTCTACTTTGGCTAACTACACAATGTTACGCCTTAGCTACTGTTAACCCTGTATCTTCACACACAGGCCCAACCTGTTGTCCAACTCCACGATCTCCTTCCTGGTGACCTCTGATGTAGACATTGGCGAGCTTCTGATTGTAGAGATGGAATGGGAGAGCGACTCCTACTTCTCCTTCCTGAGCACCAACGAGTTCCTGATCCGCAGGATCCGTGTGAAGTCTGGTGAGACACAGGCCAAGTGAGTACTATGGATCCCAAACGTCAATCTGAACTGAAGAACTGAATGAGTTCCAATGGACATCTTGTTTTGTTTTTGGCCAAGTCAATTTCAGTAGCTGACCATGCCTCCGCCTGGCCTACAGGGTCACCTTCAGAGCTAGAGATGCTGAATTCGCCCATCTTGTCCAGGGAGGAGAATCAGTATCCTTCGTAAAGTCGCAAGAAGATCAAAACAGCCGGAAGATGGAGAGGTGAGAGACATGTTTCAGTGTTTCAGTTGGTACAATGTTTTCAGAACGAATGGGGTTATTCACATGACACCACTTATTTACGCTAATGTCGTTTTCTTGACATTGTCTTTGTCTCGCATTTTAGGTTGCACAGGCTCAAGATGCATGGAAGCTTTTTTAAACAAGGTATGAATGAGGCTGACGTTGATAAGAGCCCATCATCAGCTGAGGCCTTATCTTCATCTAACTGATAAGATAAGCCTTGACAGTCACTCTATCCCCCCCAAAACTATTCAAATATCCTGAGTTCTGTTTCCTCATTGTAAAGCAAACAGCTTGACTAGACAACCCACTGGTGACATCAATGCATGTTCTGCATGAAAGTTTGTTATGCTGTTGCAAGTAAGAAATTTCAGCAAAAGTCTGGAACCACTGTATAAAGATCTGTTAAAACTGAAAGTGTTTATTTTCTGAAACTGTAGCTCTGACCACTAGTTCTGTCAAATAGCTTAGTATACAACATTCCAATCACATAATCAAACTCAAGCTAGAGTATATTCTTCATCCAACAAGGTGGTTAAAAGTGTTCTTGACTTTTTTGCATATTGTATTTAGAGACGCTTTTTCATTTGACGAAGACAAATATTATGTTGTCAACATATACTTACTATATATATACTATTACATTATACATATATTTACAATTAACATGAACATTTAGAAAAGGGAAATTATATTTTACTCTGTTACTGACTTTGTGACCCTAATTGTAGCACTTGTTTCTGTAATTGCATCAAAGGGATTCTGGTCAAGAATATGAATGTAATAATAGGAATATTCCCTTGTGTTACACGATATATACATGTTTGCGATGTGCAATTTTGGCACAAAACTGTGAAATCCAAGTCATACAATTATTCCATGTTACACTGTATCACTATTTAGCACAGGTCACTTTATTGGTTGTCATCAAAAAAGGAATTCATGTTGAGGTCCAATCACTGGCAAAGTTGATCCAATAATTGTAATAGAAAAGGCTCTAAAAGGTGTAAGGGGTGAAAGGTCGTTGAAAAACAAAAGATGGACACTGCTGCAACTCTATATGATAGGTTTGACTTGGACAACCAGTTTTGCTGGGAATGCTTTTTATTGTATTTATTGATTGTGCTGTATATACTTCCTAAATTAGACTGTATATAATGTTTGGCTTTCTGTGGTGCTGAACTATTACAATTATATATGTACTATATATTTTTTCTGCAAATAAAAAATAGTGGCTTGGATTGGTGAGGAAATTCATGAGGAAATATTTCACCCCCTAACCATACTTAAAAAGAGAATATGTTAAACTTCCAGGAATCCAAGGCAGCTCTTTTCTTGTCCATGTTTACATGAATAAGACAATCTGGCGCGGTGTTTAAAAAAACAACACCCCAGTTCAAAACAGCTCACCGGGGCTCCAGATGTCTACTGAGAAAACTCACAATATTGACACAGACGTGAAGTGCTCCCTACCTGTATCCAGGCATTGATGTTGTCCACGTGAGCAAACACCTCATCTGCGTCGTGAGCAAACACCTCATCTGCGTGGTCTACCCTCAGTGCATCTAAACATTTATCTTTATCACACTTTATAAACACGCTTTTAAGAAGTCCTTTACTTGGAAGCGTTCAGTTTGCTCAGTAACTTCCCATATTTGCTCATTAACGTAGGGAGCACATTTAAATATTTACTGCAAATCTGCTGTCTGACTGAAGGTCACTTTGCTTTTTTTACTTCTTTGGAAATGAAAAGATAAAAAAGAAGTAGCAAGTGGCACACTGTAACTTACATGACTTCACATACAAACCAGTCATACAATAGCACTGGTTTGAATGTCCTTTTTCTATATGCCCGTCCACCGATGAGTTACACACCAGCATATGGGACCATCAATCTCCTTATGGAATAGGAAAACATGTGTTCTATGAGCTGCATGTCACATTTAGCAACTGGCCTCAGCGTGTTCTATATGTGAGCACAATACGCCTGTGTTTGTGTACTGAGAAGTGTGCGAGTGAGTGAGCGTACAACCGAGAGTACAACTTGGAGTGGCTGGCACTGGCAATACTGAACCATTCAGAGAAGATTTGAGGTATTCTTAGAATCACGGATCACCATGTGGTGGGAGGTTATCTCCAGGCGTGTAGTATTACATCCATCCTGCTTCGTGCAAACATGTTGGCTCACTCTTCAGGCTGTCGTTGAGAAAATATTTGTTGCATATGGAGTGCATACTCAGAACATAAGCATTCACATACAGGTGGTAACCATGATTTATGGGTGGAATTTAGATCACCATACAACATTGCATCTGGCTAGACAAGTGGATAGAAAACCAAGTTAGTGTAAGATTTTGACTTTTAGGTTAGAATACAGTAAACACTAATTGTAATTTTCGAATAAAGAGAAGATAAATTATTCTGTTTGTGCTATGGAGGATATCTCTGTATATCTGAGGGCATTGTAGTGGACATTGACTATACCCCTGCCCTTGCTGTTCCTGATATGAATTACTCAGAGGGAGTCTGTCAGTGCTTGATCCAACTTTTGTCTAACGAATCTCAAGTATGAGAATCTGCATTTACTAAACACCAAACAGACTGCAAATCCTGTCCAGCTGTTAACTCCTGTCCAGCTGTTAAAATAATCACTCTCCAAAGGGCACAGACATACACACAGCCCACCCACCCATGCACACACACATACACACACAAACACACACACACACATTGGCAGTGGAGAGTGTTGATGAGTGTGGGAATTGGATGCAAACGGAAACAAGGATCATAAACTACTAGCAGAACTAATAGCGAGAAGGATGCTCACAAAGAGTCAGTGTTGAGTTGTGTCGGACCAGGGGTGCTGCAGAAGTCACGGGTGAAAGGTCACAATGAGCCAGCAGATGGACCTGCAGTGCAAAGGAAAATAAATTCCTTTTCCCATCCCTCAACAACGACTGCAACATTTACAAGACGTCTTACATCTTATGTGACGTTGCGTAATTCGCTTTATGTCAACAGATGACTTAACAAAAAAAAGGGAGCGTGGTAGATTGAGACTGTAACCCTATGATGCCATTCATCCTAGCCTTGAACTGTAGTTCCCCATGCATAAGAGCAGCTATTTGTAAGTCCCAAGTCCCAGCTGGGTTTTTGATGGGTATCATGTTCAGGTTCACCTTTGTCACATGTACACACACTACCGCTACGCTGGGCAGTCACACCTGCTGCCATAGCTCCTATTATAGTGGCACAGTTGCATTTGAGGCCTAATCTTTTCCTCGCACATGTAAATAAACTTTGTAAACAGCTAGGCCACGTGACCCAAAGGAGACCAGAAGGACACTTAAAATGGTTGATAGCCGACCATACATGTGTACAACAACATGTGCCGTACCCCAAAACCTGAAAACAATCTGGTATACTGTTCCTACAAGCAATGACATTAGATTTGGCACAAAATGGTGGCCACAATAAACAATGTCCTCAGCTCTTTCAGTATAGCGGAACCCTCAAGCCACAGGGTCAGAGCTTGAAAATGACCTAAGACCCAAGACTCAGTACACCCCTACCCCTAGCTGACCTAAAGATGACCTACGACCCAAGTGTTAGACACACCTCCACCCAGCCAATAGGGCTTAGGAAACCATCCATATTAGGCCAACAACTAGCTACAAATGCAGACAATACATAGTGTAGTATTTATGATGTAGGTAAGTACGTCCTGTGATTTGCTGTCATTATGTTGAGTGACGGGTTCTGGCAACCTGTATTGTTAAAGTCAGTGCTCCTTTGCTTTTTAAAGCCAGGATTTGGCAACAGGACAGTTTTTATTGGCTGGTATGAGAACATGGCTTTGATCTGAGCCAAACGCCTGGTGCGTGGCAATAGGAATTTACTTTCTTCTGTGACTCGGGTGGTATGACAAAAGATGACATGATGGATTAAACTGTTCGAATACCCTCCAGCATTGCACAACTCAAACACCTTGTTCTCGGTGAGGCCCTTCTGGTGACAGATTCCATTTGGGATTTGATCATGCAATTCCCATGTACTGGCTAGAGCCTATTTCCTACCCCTATCAAGCAACTGCTGGACTTGCTGTCCGGTGTACTTGGATGGAGGGCAAGTGTCTGAATGAATAAATTTATCTGTCCACTCTGACGGATTGCATAGACAGTCTTTGGCACATTGCATTGCATCATGAATCCAAAATAAAAGAAAGGGCCAATTTCATTAGATTCTTTTGGAGCTGTCCACCATAATTCCAGTGCATTTGTGACACTATTGGGTGTTAGGAGTCCAGACCTTACTCAGCAGAATGTTGGACATCATACGATCAATGTTGAAGTGTGGACAGCGCTGTGTGTTTATTGGGCTCTACAGACACACATGCCCACGCACACACACACACACACACACACACACACACACACACACACACACACACACACACACACACACACACACACACACACACACACACACACACACACACACCACCTCTCCCCAAAACCTGTACAGGGTTTTGCCACATATTTACTTGACAGAACAACTGGGACGTGCTCAGAAGTCATACATGCACATTATCTCATGACTCTTTCCTCAATCTCTCGCCTACATCTGAAGAACAATACAATGGAGTTATTCCAGCTACTTACTTCACATAACAACTGTTGACACTGACAAGCACACACACACACACACACACACACACACACACATTAAAACAGACATACAAACACACAAAAGCCTGTATTACTGGATTGGAGTTGACATTCTGTTCTGGGGCCTCTCAGTGCACAGAAGAGAGAACACTGGATCTGCAGCTAGAAGACAATCACAACACTGAGCTACGATAACCTCCCCTATGCCATACTTTCGTAGGTGTGTCTTGAATAACTTCCATGCTTATAATATGATATGTAGAAGTATCTTATTCCACACTAATGCTTTGAAAGCACCAAGTCAATGTAGTATGTCATCAATTACAAGTTCTAGACCCAATTAAATAATTTATTCGAGATCTGACAGGTGCAGGTGTCTGATAAACTCAAGCTGAGCACCTTTGAAGACCTGACATTGACTATAGGATTAAAGGGAAGTTCAAAAGTATCACAATATGGGAAGTTTTAATCTAAATTAAAAACTACAAGGGGGTGACAATCAACGCAGCCTTCACAAGCATAGATAAAGGACGCTGGAGCCCTGGCCCTAGAGTGGTGACAATTTCGACAAGCACAGACAGAAGACGTCACATTCAAGGCACTAGATAGCTTTTGTGAAGTCTTTAGATAGGGATTCTGGAAATGGTCTTGATGTTCCACCTCGTTCATAGTTTCATGGCATAATACACGTTGGGGGCACTGTGACCTTACAATCTAATGTCATAACCATTTCTTAGTGGCATCTTACAAATAATTAACTTGAGGCTATGCAGGCATACAAGTTTCAGAAAACCACATAATGACAGTTTATCCATTCTAAAAGCAAAATAATTCATTCATAGATAAATGCATATTTCTCTCCTGGACATAACCAAGGTTCATGTTCTCATAAGATAATATAGCATGTTACTGAGCAAACATTATAACATTATTATTATTATTACATTCAGAATATTCAATTCAGTATTCATGTATTGAAATATATATATGAGATTATGTTGACATCTTAAATTATTTTTAATTGTTCAGTGATTAATGACAAACCTTATTTACATGTATGATATGCTAGTTCATAGTAATGCCCAACTTCAGTGTGTCCACAAATAAACTATTGACGTCAACGCCCATTTGTCATTTGGACACCAACAGTCCAGAATAGCACCTGTATCCCTATCTGTCCAGCACTGAGCAAGCTGAAAGTGTGCTGATGATTGTAGGGAAAATATGTAGGCACATGTAGGTCACCTGAATGACCATTCAACTCATTAAGGAGAACTATAATGTTCCATTCTGGCAGGGCACCATCCAAACCTCAAAGTGAACTGCAGTAAACTCTGATGTCAGACACACCTCAGAGAAATGTTTTTTCTTTGTTCTCAGAGTGCACATGTGGTGTTTACTAAAGTCTTGATTTATTTTCATTTTTGAGAATGGTAGTCTCCATCCTGAATCAGAAACAGAAGTAGGAATTTGTTTGGAAACAGTTTGAAGAATGTAGCCATACAGGGGCCCAGTGCTGCTTGATCAGGGTGTCAGATAAATATTTCTCCAGCTTCCTCAACATCAGAATCATTCAGACACCAAATCCCAGATTCAATAACTAGAGAGGTTGTAGAATAGAACATCATCATTTCCTATCCAGTTGCTCCCTCTGGTGTCGATGGAACGTATGGTTTTACACTTTAAGGTAACCTCAAACCGTCCCACACCAAACACAATCTGAATATAATAAATCATAAATGTGTATTTATTCTACACATTCAGTTATTTGCTATTTTATTTGTACTTACTTTGTAAATCTCGCGTTGTTTGCAATCTCACTCCTGTTCCATAGGGGGCGATAGAACATCACGTTCGCAAACCGTGATTATTCTACCTCGTTGGTTACAACGGAGAGAAAAGGGGATACAAATTGTTTCCCCCTTTTGATAGAATTTTCTCTCAAAGTTTGCAAAAAGTGAAGGTATCGATATTCCACAAGAAGCTAACCGCTATTGCGGTTGTTTAGTTGAGCAGAATGTCGGCAAGTGCCGTGTACGTGTTGGATTTAAAGGGCAAGGTAAGCTAAAGGAACAGCTAGCTACGTTAGCGCCTCTCTAGCTAACCGACTCGACATTTTCATTTATTCATTTAGCAGACGCTTTTATCCAAAGCGACTTACAGTAAGTACAGGGACATTCTCCCTGAGGCAAGTAGGGTGAAGTGCCTTGCCCAAGGACACAACCTCACATAGCTACAGCCAGGGTTCGATCTCACAACCTTCCGATCATGAGGCCAACGCCTTAACCCGCTGAGCTATCTGAGCCCCACCTTAATGGTAACCATAGTAACACAGCAGCATCTGTCATGCATGTCATTCTGAACTATGGCATCCACTGATGTTGACAATCGGATGAAACCTAAGATGCTTAGGTAGTACTAGTCTGTACCGGGACAGCAGCTACTCGGGGTCGGCCTGCCTGCTGTAGTTAAACCGATCCCGTGATGTGGCAGGTCAAGATGTGTCACATGAAAACGGCTCAAGTTTGCTTGATTTCAGCCAAGCTGGCAGGGCTACACTACCTAGATCTGTTGGGAGGGGGAATTAGGAAACATAACATTTAAATGGTTGGGCTCATTTGCTTATAAGGTGCTTTGTTATCAAGCATCACAACTAACCAGAACCGCTGTGGCACCAGACAATCTGTTTAAGGAAGCATCATTGGGTAATAACCATCTGCTGGTTTTCCGCAGGTCCTCGTCTGTCGTAACTACCGCGGAGATGTGGACATGTCGGAGATTGAACACTTCATGACCCTTCTGATGGACAAAGAGGAAGAAGGCACTCTTTCTCCAATCCTGGCCCACGGGGGAGTGCGCTTCATGTGGATCAAACACAACAACCTTTACCGTATCCTTCCACGCAGGTTCCTGGAGTGGCTCCAGACGGAGATACTAAATCATACTTTCTCCTGAATATGAATGATTTCGGTCAAACTGCTGGTCTCTTTTTCTTAACACTTTTTCAATGTAGTTGTTGCAACCTCGAAGAAAAATGCCTCTGTCTCCCTGATTTTCTCATTTCTCTACAAGATTATCCAGGTATGTGTTGTTTTGCTTGGCTTCAGCCTTGTTGTTTTGGTACCAATGGGTCTGGGCTAAATCCACTGCTATATCATCCCGTCTGTTGTCCAAACTGGACACAACAGTAGTCTGGCCATGAATGTATTCTCTTTGTGTTGGTCTCCTCAGGTGTTCTCGGAGTACTTTAAGGAGTTGGAGGAGGAGAGCATCAGGGACAACTTTGTTATCATCTACGAGCTGATGGACGAGCTAATGGATTTTGGTTATCCCCAGACCACAGACAGCAAGATCCTGCAAGAGTGAGTTTTTTCCCCCCCTCCGTGCTAATGCATTTCAGAGGAAATTAAAAGAGAATGCATACAAGCTGAGAGTCATACAGAAGTCCAACCAAAGGCCAATATTCATACAGAGAAGCCTATAATGTTTGACTATTTTCTGGATATGAGAGTCTTAAAGAGGGATTTGTCAACATGCAGTTTCTCTCTGTATAATACGGCACTGTCACTCAAACGGTTTGTTTACAAATGTCCCTAGATACATCACTCAGGAGGGTCACAAGTTGGATACTGGAGCACCACGGCCCCCAGCAACCGTCACCAACGCCGTGTCCTGGAGGTCGGAGGGCATCAAGTACAGGAAGAACGAGGTCTTCCTGGACGTCATAGAGTCAGTCAATCTGCTGGTGAGGAATGTCTGCTTTTCTAACGCTTTCTTCTGTTACCTTGCAGAAGTCCTGCAATTCCTTTTTGAAGCTTCCTGTTTCTGTGCTGTGTTACACGGGGCAGGAGTGGGTCCTGTTTGTAGTTTTGGGGAGACTGTATGCCTCAGTTGATAAGAGATCAAAGCATAATGTTGACTGTCTTTCTTTGTTTTTAATTTTTCTCTGTTATTGTGTTCTCCGTGTACAGGTCAGCGCCAATGGTAACGTTCTGCGTAGTGAGATTGTTGGTTCCATCAAGATGCGTGTGTTCCTTTCCGGTATGCCTGAACTACGTCTGGGCCTCAATGACAAGGTTCTGTTTGAAAACACTGGACGTGAGTTATTTCTATCAAACATATCTTCTTGTAATAATTCAATCCTCCTTTTGCAGTGTTACTTAAGGTTAGACCCGAGCAGTCTGTGGTTTTATCAATTCACTTTTTCCTCTGGATGTGCCAGTTGCTTTTCATTGGACAGACTGCACCTTTTAGACATCTGAAACACAGCAAAGGAATGGTAGCAGTATGTGGAAGATGAATCATTTCATTGGCTGGTTTCTCCATCTGCAGGAGGGAAGAGTAAATCTGTGGAGCTGGAGGACGTCAAGTTCCACCAGTGCGTGCGTCTGTCCCGCTTCGAGAACGACCGCACCATCTCCTTCATCCCCCCGGATGGGGAGTTTGAGCTCATGTCCTACCGCCTCAACACCCACGTGTGTGCCAGGTTCCCTCTCCATAGATCAGCAGATTTACGTGTCTATCCCCTTACTCACATGAAACACATTCTTTCCTGTCAGTACCGGAGATGGTAAATAGGGCACAAGCCTTGACTCACGGATTAACACACAGTATATATATCTTGACTGTAGTAACACAGAAGATTCAGCAGGGGGTAGGAGTTAGTCAAGGTCTATTTTATGTATTGGTGGATTCAAGCTGGGATCCTGTGTGTTTCAGGTGAAGCCTCTGATCTGGATTGAGTCAGTGATTGAGAAACACTCCCACAGCCGAATCGAGTACATGATCAAGGTCCGACATGTTTCACAATGGTGGTTTAGTTTGGCCATGCTTTCTAATTCAATATATATACATACACACATATATTAAATGTCATCTCCATTTGCTTGTTGCATTTTCAGGCCAAAAGTCAGTTCAAGAGACGCTCTACAGCCAACAATGTGGAGATCCACATTCCTGTCCCCACCGATGCCGATTCACCCAAGTTCAAGACCACGGTGGGCAGTGTCAAGTGGGTTCCAGAGAACAGCGAGATCGTCTGGTCCATCAAGTCTTTTCCTGTGAGCACAACTGCATGTGGGTGGGGGGGGGGGGGGGGGGGCATGCTAAAAGTTATCCAAATGGCAAGCATTGTCGTCAGCTCTACTGTTTCATGTAGAGATGTTGCGTTTGTGTGTCTCAAGGGAGGGAAGGAGTATCTGATGCGGGCTCACTTTGGCCTGCCCAGCGTGGAGGCGGAGGACAAGGAGGGGAAACCCCCCATCAGCGTTAAGTTTGAGATCCCCTACTTCACCACCTCAGGCATCCAGGTGTGTACTGCTTCTTGGAGACTGCACCAACATTTACATTTATTCATTTAGCAGACACTTTTATCCAAAGCGACTTACAAGAGAAAGCTTTTACAAAGAGCATCGGTCACTAACATAAGGGAAAGGGCCCACTTTCATGAAGCTTTGAACATATCAGTTCCTGGATCAAATAAATGATCGATGTGTCGAGCATGTATTGTATGTTGTTCCTTTTAAAGTTGGTTTTAGTTGTTAGTTGTTACGTGACTGATATAAGACACAAGTAGACTTGTTTTCTGAATGTTGTGTTAATGTTGGGTTTTAAAATAGCTTTAGATTGATGAGGTGCTTTTAGGGATTCATAGCCCTTCCCAAGCACGTTAAAACTTAATGCCTTGTTAAGTTTATACACTGTTAGAAAAGTTATCAAGTGGCGTATGGAACTAGATCAAATTGATGGCTCTAGGGGGCGCTAGAGTAGCTGTGTAGCTGAACGTATCGCGTATGTAGATGTACAGTATGACCAGTATTTAGAACATAGCCTATCGTTTTATAGTGGAGAAGTTTCTGTGTCGGTCAATGAGAGCTGGAAACAACATAGTTCTGAGGGAAAAACTGGAGGTGAACATGAAAACCAGTAGTAATTCCAGCACCACGTTACAGTCTCCTTTAGGGTCCAGACATGGGGAAACCTATCAAAGTGATCCAAATGGTTGGCCACAGCATATCACATGAAGTCCTGAGAAGCATTGCATCCTCCTAATGCCATGAGTTATGACAGTGATTAGGGAACTGCAAGAGTTCATGTTGGGGAGTGACTTCCTGATTTCCTGATGTTTTTCCTCATCCAACCATATTAAAAAATTGAAAATTAGGCAGCCCACTCGGAAAGAGAACTTCTACTCAGTTTTAATTAAATATCCTCTTAAATGAGGCTGTTTTGGCAATATGATGAGTCTGTCCATTTTCAAGGTAATTGAGCAGCTGAAAGGCATGATTACCTCGCCCTTCCTCTCAAGCGGTCCTCAATTGACTCAACCCTCACAGAAGCTGCCTGATACATGCTGGAGCCAAAAAGCAAGACAGGGTTGAAAGGATGAACTATCTTTTGAGTTTGCGATGCATCTTCAAATAAGCTTCACAACAGTGGATTTGCTCCCTTAAAAGATACTGGCTTTTGCTTAAGATTAAGTTCCTGCTTGAGTTTCCGCTTCCAACCCCACGAAACCATCCCGTTCTCCAACTAGGTGTTCAAGAGAAGCCGGAAGTTCATTTTAAAACAACAGTTGATCTCAATAAACAACCAAGAACAGGCTCCTCAGGGGGAAATCGCTTTCGGTGCCTGAGAACGATGCGCCTGCGAACTGAGAAATACTTCAGTATCAAAGGGAAAAAACGTATGGTGGAGTGTTCCCTTTCATGTGTCATTACAAGGAGGACTAACCAGTTGACAGGTTCACTGCCACCAGAGAAGCCAACATGACAACTCTCACTCTCAGCGTATGCGAAGAGGGCTCGGCTAAACTCGCTTAATTAGACATGTGTGAATATCAAAGCATGTGAAAGTTCCTCTTACCCCACCACTAAGTGCAGGGGACACAAATGTAGAGTGTGCTTGATGCAAGTTACAACTGTTTGAGGCGTTTTATGAGAACTAGCCTGGAGCCCTTAAGCCCTAACCTTTTTTAAGTGTTGACATTTAAGATTTTTGATTGACGATGAGAATTGAGCTGGTTTTATTGCAGTTGGGTCGGGTATGCTAACTCATGCAGTTGCCTCCCTTATGCTTCTATATACAAAAGTCTTTGGACTGCAGGTTATTTTGGTTCTGGAACACTACCATTTTTGAAGGTTGTGAGATCGAGCCCTGGCTGTGGCTATGACGTTGTGTCCTTGGTCAAGGCACTTCACCCTACTTGCCTCAGGGAGAATGTCCCTGTACTTACTGTAAGTTGCTTCGGATAAAAGCGTCTGCTAAATGAACAAATGTAAATGTATGAAGATATTGTAGGATTAAAGGATATACAGTTCAGCCCTGTTCACACATGGTTCCATTCCTACATGGTACAGTGCATGGTTGCATGGATCCCCATGCCCTTGATATCTGTTACTCAGACATCATCAGATGCTTGTGACTTTTCAGACCAGTCAGAAAGGCATGCTGGCTGCACATGCTACACCATGCTAATGCAACCAGATCCAGGCTAGTGGCAAATAGCTGCTACTGGAATTTGCCCATGCAGCAGGTTGACAGTGACAAGCCAGTCACCCATTAGCCGATCTGAGGCCATCAACCTCCACCTAGTGTAGTTCCAGACCTGAATGGTTCATTAGTCTAGTTTTAATGAGGGACTTTGGGCTGTAGACTTCCCCCTGCCTGTGGTTTAGTTCTAAATGTCAAGAGTAACGAGAAATCATTTTACCGAGATATTTGAAATGTTTCGTTTGCGGCATAGCCCTCTGATGAAATGCCAGTTGATGTCTTGTGTAATTTCAAACTCAATACTGCTGACACGTATATTCTCGTACTCTGGGTATTAAATTAGTGGCATATCCCTTGAAGGCAGGAGGCATGCTATTCCGCAGGACCCACTTCCCTTATTTGGTTGTGACCCATATCACAACCATTTCCTCGTCCGCAACCGCCATTTTCACTGGAACCTACAATCCAATCCAATTCCCATGCACCTGTTTCACATGAAAGGAACACCAGTGATTTGGGCTGGGATATTTACCCACCGTGTGAATGGAAACCAATCAGCCAGTTGGATCACCAGGCTTCCAGGACAGCTGTGCAGCCTGAAGACAGCCACCAGACATGAGTTTACCCTCATCGCATCTTCCCAGCAGAGCTAACTGTGTGTGCCTGTCCTCCTCCTCTGCAGGTGCGCTACCTGAAGATCATAGAGAAGAGTGGATACCAAGCCCTGCCGTGGGTGCGCTACATCACGCAGAACGGAGGTAAGGAAACCCGTCCTCACTCTCTTCTCACATTTCTCTTCACCAGTGCGTGGACTCGGGTGTCTCACGTCCGTCCCTCATTGCAAGGTGGTTTGGGAGCTTCTCATGTGCACACATTGAGTAATGGTTGGGCCACACGTGGAAATGCAACGTAGCACATGCAAGGAAGAATGTGATTTGATAGAACTCTGTGGGGGGATACTGTAGAATTGACCCGGAAAATGAAGCAGCATATGGTGGGTTGCGCCTTAATAAATTTTTTGAAGCTTCCTTGATTTGGGGAGGGGAGGGGGGGGCAGCATTAGCAGTCAGGAGTCTTGCTTGTTTGCGACCCTTTTTTAGTTTATTTTGTAATGTATCCACCAATTTGCTAAACATCCTCAACAAATTTCCTTTTGTTCCTCTTTCGATAATTTGTTCTTTTAAAAAGCTCAGCTGCCTTTCCAGCTTATTTCTCAGTGATTTCCTTGTGTGGTTGGAAAAAAAAGCGTCCATTTGATTAAGTCTCTCCATTTCCTCCTCATATTCAGATTATCAGCTTCGGACCCAGTAGGCGTGGCTTCAGTCTGCAGTGAGCAGGTGGAAGGAGCAGGAAGAGGGCGGAGTCTCACTGACATCCGTGTGAGACAGGTGTCAATCATGCGGCATCACTAGCTATGTGTGTCCGTCTGTTTTGTTCAAATAGGTCATTTTCATTGAATTTCACATGCAATCACATGAAGGTATCCTTTGTCATACTTTGCATTACTAGTGTTGTAGACACTGTATAGCTCTGAAGACAGGAGAGGCTATTGGAGGAATGGACTAAGTTTACATCGGAGCTGTGCAGTCCAGTGTTGTACTGTTCATGTGGTTTGAGGGGCCGCTTACAAGGTTCTGTTTGTAAGTTACTGTATCATGACACAGGTCAGCTACTTTCTCTCTGTCAAGTCTTACACAATGATTTATTTTTTTCATGTACAAAACAGTATTTTTTGTGTTCTGTCATGTCTCAAATTTGATTGTATATATTTGTTGGTACAGTAGGTCCTGAATTCCAATTAAGTATTTAGTTGTTTTTTTTAGGTCACTGTGAAATAATCTCTAGTTTTTTGTATTTTTTTAAATATTTACACCCCTTTCAGTGTTTGGCCTGTCTTGCTGTAGATGACGGCCAATAGCGTTAATGCTTGTAATCCAATAAGCCAAAACGGTGTGATATTACTGGTCAAGTTGCCCAAGAATTTAAACTCTATGCCAACTTTAAAGCTCTCTAACCTCCTTCTGCATCTGTTGCACTCGAAATCCCTTTGATTCCATGCCTTTTAAATTTAAAATCAATAATTACCTATTGAGAATAATTATTCCTCATTGTGACATTTTACCACTCAATTTCAAATCAATAAATACATGTTTAGCATATATCTCTTATTTCCTTGTGACATTTACCTGCCAGCTGTATCAATGAAGGGCCAACAAGCTGAGTTTATTACTTCATTTATATTTCTGGGTGTTTGTTAAGTTGATGTAATGCCGTCATCCTAAGGGACCTGCTGTCGTTTGTGTGTGGAATGCTAAATAAGAGGGGAAAAGTGGCCAGAAGTTTCCTGTTCGAGGCCTCTTGGTCTGTAGAGGTCTGTGGATGTTTCCACCCAACAGCGGTTCTCTCAGGATCCAGAGGCCTGTGTGTGTGTGTGTGTGTGTGTGTGTGATGTCAGCTACTATTTAGAACCAGCATTCAGTAAACACGCTGGAACGTCGGGGAGGATGTGACTCAAACTACACTGGCCGTCTCACACACTAGAAGGTTCCTGGTGTGCAGGAATAGGACGGCCAAGCACAGAGTAGCCATTGTTCGGGGGGGTGGAGGGGGGGGGGTGGGGGGGGTGGGGGGGTAGTGAGACTGAAGTCTGAAGTGGTGTGATATGAGGTCATAAGGTTTGTCTTACGAGGCGACGACTTTGGCACCAGTCGTGAAGATGGTGACTCAGAAACGACAGGTCCACTGTCTACCCGTACATTATCAGTGTTTGTTCTTGTCAGAACTTAAAATCATTTTTTATGTTTTATGGGTACAATCCATTGGGGTGTAGAAGAAACACTTTCAGGGATGGGTGTAATCAGGACGTCTTGCTCGTCTCATTGTAACGCCAACGCAACAGGTTTGTTTTGTCCCTGTGGGTGAATCATTGATAGAAAAAAGGGGAATGTTATCAGGGCTGGGGAGGCTTAACATGAGCCAACATGATTGTGTGCATGATAATCTGAAGTAAGCTCATTGGATTTGAGACTTGAGTTGTCATGGAACTTCTAGATCTAGATTCTAGATATCTAGATATCTAGATTTGATCACTCCAGAATGTTATAAATGTCAGATATTGTACCTTGTGCTATTTTAGCTTACTAGAAACATCAACTTTTAAGGTCAAGCATTACGTTGTCACTCAATGGTGAATGATAGCTATTTATTGGATCCATTGGAAACTGGAGTGTGTTTTTTTCTCACAGTTTCTGTAGCAGAATGAGTTTGGTGGTGTCAGTACAGTAACCCTAGCACTGCATGTAATCAGAATCTATTTTAATCGCTATGCAAGATTTACAAACATAGAATTAACTTTGGCAGAAAGGAGCAAACGTGACATAATTCAAGGTGTCTGTCAATGTTCTTTGAAATATGGATTAAAGTGACATTAAGATATTTAAGATCACTTGCAAAAAGTAATTGACAGTCTATTGTGTCTCCTGTTTCCCACTACTTCTGTGTGGACACATTCTAAGGCCTAATTCGAAGTAATGCTTTAAGGCACGAAGGCTAAATGAACAACCAGTTTGTAGTCGCTCTGTCTGTATTCCCAGCCTGAACTTGCTAAGCAAACTTCCCTTGGACATTTGGAAAAAGCAACGATGACTCTCTGAATTAGGACATCTTATTCACAATGCATTTTAAAGACAGATGACAGATATTTCTCAAATATGAATTGTTGAATTGAGTTGTAAGATTGAAAGATAATATACTGTGTAATCCTTTAGCATACGTTTGTATTCCTCTATTCCACAGGATCATAAAATAGAAAGATTGCGAATGGAAAGTTTCAGTTACACAATAGTTGGACCGGGGATGGCATTCCCAGATGACGTTGCATGATGTCACACTACGCTAACCTTCATACACACACTAACACATATATACAGGTGCGTTGCACGGCATCCCCTATTTACCTGTACACGGAACTCTGCTGCCTAGTAACCAGCATTCCAGCAACACAGTACAGGAACCAGCATTCCTACAGCACAGGGAAGCCCTTGCATTCTTGAACACCCATTCAGCACTCCTTTATAACATCAATAGCCATCGTTACCTACAGCCTAACAAACCTGTTATTCACACCTATAATCTCCTTGTTACACATGTACTTAATTAGTTGACTAATGTGACGCTTTCTAAACTCACACAAACAATATCACTTATAATTCGTTAATGTAAAAACCTATGACAAGCAGGAAAAGTCTGTTAAGGACCTGTTAAGGCAGTGGTTTCACCATGACAAAGGCAAACGAAAAGGTAAACCCTTGACATACGATTACCATAATTACTTATTTCTAAAGACCCATTCAAGTTTTGATATTATGTTGCCCTGGAAACAGCATTCAAAGTACAGTATTGCGTTACTGACCTTGGCTTGTATCTTCTACATACAGCACCAGCAACTTCTGGTGTCTGAAACAATCACTAGAATACCAAAATGCCCTCAGCCACAGTTACAGAATAGGCTATATATGTTTTATACATCTTTAGTATGTTTAATAAAGGTAACTACAAATGTACCAACTCCATTTTACAACCTCACATTTATTGCAGATTGTAAAAATAAATAAATATATCAAAGTAATACCCAGTCTAAATTGCAATGGGAGCTTTTCCTAAAGTGAAATATTTGCATATAACTTTTTACAGAGACTTCCTTATTGCTGGAAAAACACAACTAGTCTTACTCTGTGGTAACCTGATCCACACAGCACTGGTACCTTCGTGATATACCACCAAGCACCTGAGGGGATCAACTCCAGAAAATGGCCTTTGACAGCTTATTATATGCAAAACCTCCCAGGTTGGAAAACAAGGCATTCTTTACAGAAAGCAACTGTACCATGAAAGGAAGTCCTTCAGTTGTGACATAAATCTTCCTGGAGCATTAGGATGAAATGTCCAAAACAGTTGCTGCTAAACATATTTACATTTCTTAAGTATCGCATCCGCTTTAGACAAATAAAAGGCCTTTCTCTTTTTATTATCAGTGAACTAGACCCTGCTTGAGGCAACATGTACTGTGATTTCTGTGGTCTTTTCTGGCAACACAAAGCATCTTAATCCCTGTCTGTGTGGCTTGGTACTACACAGAAGACCGCCACGACAGCTGGATGTTAATTGTGAAATGTTCAAAGGAACGATAAAACCAGTTTTTGTGTCTTTTGAAGACCAGTGCTATTTGGAAACATGCTTGTGCTCTTCAATGCTGGGAGCAACAAGCAGTTTTTCAGCTTCTATCCAGAAGCACCTTGCTTCCATCACTCACTAGTAATGACAATCGCAGACACAAATACCAGTGGTCTCGAAAAGCCAAAACCCCGGCTAGCAATCCGCTCAATGACCATTAAATCTATTTCCTAATTCAACTTGATCTACATCTGGAGATTATCTAAAGTCCAACAGCTGTGATCCACATAGTCAGTGATGTGACTCCGAAACCTCACGTTCTTTTTGATACACAACCAGTTCGCAACCACTTTATGGTTGAGCTGTTTGCTACTGAAAATATTTGCGTTTGTCTTCCCCCCCCCAATGCCATATGACATAGTTTCTGCTCTCACCATCTAATTTCTCTGAGCCTGGTGATATTTTAGCGCAAGTGCATGGCAACAGCAAAACAAAGAGGCGCACGATGGATTCCTTTGCTGACCACTTTTTGAATTACTGATCATGTAAAAACCGGCTGCGGTCTCCAGATTGCAAACATCGGTCCTTGGAGCCTGCATGCAAACCAACCCTCCCTCTAAATAGTCTTGTCTATTTCTGTTGAGCTGTGGGGAACATGTGTTTGACATCAGTGTCACTTGGAGACTTTTGAAGCAGGCCCCTTCATTGTCCTTCATGTGAGGAGTCAATTTCGTAAAGAGATTGACGGGCGATGATGGGTGAATTTGGAGGAGGGGGGGGGGGGGGGGGACAACAGAAAGAAATGAACAAGGCCGTTTATTCCACATCTAAACAAGCATGGATTTTTGTACCAATATGGACCACATTTGGCGGGTCTTCAAGTACAATCCTTTCAGACCTGAGATTAAGTCTGGTCTAAAACCTAGAAACCTTTCTCAGCTGGAAACGTCTTTGACAAGGCATTATCGACACTCTACAAGACCTTGAATGCTTTTGTGGAACCCAGGAAGTATTTTCACATGACTGAATTGAAGCACTCATCACTCATCACTGCACATACAGGTGTAGATAACATCCGTCTCATACAGAATTGCTCATCCCTTCCTAGGAACCATGTCGGGTTATCCAATCAGCCATAGGTGGGGGTTGGAGTCGGGTTGGGGGGGTGGGGTGGGGAATGGGAGGTAGGTTTGGGGGAGGTGGGGGTGGAAGGCCTGTGTGACATCCACTCTCTCCCTCTATAATTTCAGGCTCTGTCTTCTCCACCAAGACCACTCAATCTTAAAGCCATGTGGTGGTTTTGTGCCACAACCACTCACAGCAAAGTAAAAATAAACCCTTGAGACACATCCTTCTAATGGGATGGGGGTTTAGAAGAGGGACCCACTGACTTGGTTTGACTATAATAACCTACAATGATTCACACTATCTGTAGACCAGTTTCTTCAATGTAATAATTTGCTAGAAGGATATGGCCAGGATAGCATTGTGGTGTGTCTGATATAACAGAGTAAAAACTCAAGGTTGAGGCAGAAATAGTATGGTACCACATGAAAAAGGCTCAGGCATAAGGGTTTTTTGGGGGTGTGTTCAGAGGGCCAATGTCAGGGTCTCTCAAGATGTTTAAGAACAGCAATTGTAGAGCTTGGGTAGTGATTGTGGGTGCATGTGTATGTGTGAGAACGGATTTCCTTGCCGTTGTGTAGTTGCGTTCACTCCCTGTGTGTTGGCCTTTCATTCAAAGCAAGAAAAGCCAGTTCATCACAACATGAAAGTGGCATATTGAACACACTTTACGTTCTCTGCCGTTGTCTACGTTATTACAGAACAATACCTTCCTCCTCTCTACCTTTCAACACACAGTCGACCTGCTACTCTAAGAAGAAGTGATTAAAAGCATAATGACACCCCCCAGGGGGTGTTCATCAGTTCGAAATGTTGAGCAACATCTCACGCAGAAGGTCACCCAAGTCCTGCCTCTTCATGGTATGTCTTATAACTAAATGTTTTTCCGGATGACGTATATCACCTTCCTTGACACCTTGATTGAGATCAGACATTATGCAGTGGGTAGACACGCGCACACACACACTTTCTCACACACACACACACACACACACACACACACACACACACACACACACACACACACACACACACACACACACACACACACACACACACACACACACACACACACACTCTCTACACACACTCTCTACACACACTCTCTACACACACACACACACACACACACACACACACACACACACACACACACACACACACACACATACACACACACACACACACAACAACCCCTGGGAGAGAGGTGAGAACAACAACCGCAGCCAATGGTGTCCCCCAGGGCTAAAGCTTGCCGCCTTTGATCTTTCACATCAGATATCATGAACGGAACTTTCGAAGCACCAGGACTCGCAATACCGCCTACTGAATTCAACCTGCTCTAATCTCTGGAATCTTAATCTACACACTTCAAAAAGAATTCAGACCAAAGGGACTCTTGAAAAATGTGTTACTGGATGTTTATCAGGTGTCAAAGGACTGCTGACCCTTCAGAGCTAATCCCTAATGATGAGTTTCACTCCCATTCTTTTTTTTTTAGCATGACAGAAGACAGATATGCCACCTGTTCCAGTTTGAGGTTACTGTCTCCAGAGAGTGAGGGACAAAGAGATTTCCCCAGTTTCTGTCAACTCTTAGCTTTTTAACAGATGCTAGATGCATGGTAGCCAAACCAGTCTTACTTTTAGTGTTGAACCTTGTGGTTAGGCTGTTTAGCTCATGCAGACCCCATTAAATTCACCCCTACGACTTTGGCCAAATATATCAGGCAATTTTCAGTTTATATGAAGTTGATTTAAGGGAGTCACATATAGGCTTCCCAACATCCACAGGTTGGTTTGAGACAATTATCCAGGAGAAATATTTTAAGTGCGCCTCAGAACACAGAGTATTTCTCCTCCTCTACTCCCAGAAGCAACATTTCTCATCCAAAACCAAACAAGGTAAAAATGAGCCAAAAGGAACCCATGGGAACCTTCCAAAAAGCCCAGGTTTCTACCAAAGGGTCCTGGGTAATATTTATAAACTAATCTTCTTATTTGCTCAAGGGCGGCTCCAATCCATCTTTGCTGTACACTCATCCCCTTTCCCCCTACAAGACCTGTAGACTGAATGTCTTGTATTGTTATGAGTTATGGCTTGTGCTCCTCTGTTGCACAGAACCAAACACAACTAGTGAAATACAGCGCTTCTCTATCTGACGATCGATATTAAAGAGGCAGAGGGTAGGAGAAGACATCTGTCTTATTTGTTGAATGTTCCTGTGTGATTTGGTACAACATCCTCATAAACGATCAGCAAACTCGTCATTATTCTCTCCTAATCACCCACTTCCGCCTACACATCTTCTACAAACCACTACGCCCATTTCCCCCTAGAGAATGGTTAGCTAGTTTAACGCTGATTCTTTTATAATGGCACGCAGAAATGTCCTTCTGTATTTCATAAGGAAGTAGGAAAATAATAACAGCAACATTCCAGAGGGGCTATAATTTTCTTCCGGCGGGTAAAAGTTGTCCATTATGGTCAGGGTCAGGGAACACACAGAGCCCCATCATCAGGCCCACACGGTTGGCCACATCAGAACCGCCCGGTCACAACCAGTGGAAAGGCCCTGTCTATGCAAACAACAGCCAATCAGAGGGCCCAGGCTGAGCGGCGTGCTACGTTTTGCCCCCTGACCGCGTCACGGCTCTAAATTCAGCACTATATTCCATTTAAAATTACAGTATACATACCCACCCATCCCTGCAATTTGCATGGTTTCACATTGATGGGCAAACTTAAACAATGCTGATACAAAGCCAATCCTCAAAGGGAGAAGTAGCTAAACTCTGTATTATATCCTGTCCTCATGGCCAATAGGAAATCAAAATACAGTTTGAAAGAGAACCCACCAATGAAACAGACTCTGACATCTAAGGTCCTGTGAAGCCCTAGATTCTGAATTTGACCAAATCCTACATGGACTTAGTAATGTATATGTCTATAGTAATGTTTTCAGGTCTTGCAGGTTTTTAAGTATTTAACTTCTGCAAGGGAGGAGATTACAGTTCTTTTCTCACAGACGCATCAATGCGTTGGACACTTTGTTTTTGTTTGACAAGGTTTTAAAATACCGTCCATGCAAAAGTAAAACTATGTTATCTGAAGCATGACTGTGGCTTGCGTGGGATGTTGCCCAACGACACTACATTAGCAAGCTACATCCTGTAGGGTCGAATTTTACAAGCGGCTTGAAAAAACAAGCTCCTTTCGCAAAGAAATCACCTACACACACAACCGCCCCCCCACCCAATAGACACACATGCACATTCACACACACACACACACACATATATACACATACAACACACCAGTTTATGTTGTATCTACAGTCATTCATTGACTTAGTCCTCCCTGAGTGTTGACAACGGCAGCAACAGAAGTATGCTGCTCTCACCTAGGCTGACTGCATGTGTTATAGATCTGAATGAAAGACATGACTGACAATCTATCACACACCCTGCTTGAGAATGCCTTAAAAAACATTGCCTCTCTGAAAAGATGCTGGTTCTCATGTCAATATTGGTGATGAGTCACAACCCAGAAGGAGGACCTATATTGGGGGTGCCTGTTTGGCTTGTCTGGGCCTAGTCTATCAGATGCAGACATCAAACTTGATCACCTTTCCCTTTATTAGGGAAGATAGTGTCCGTCATACCTTGTTTGTTTGCAGATGCTTCACTTATCCCCGGCTAGACATGCCAAAGCATGCGGGTGGATGTTGTGACATCGTACTGGGAGCCGTGGAGGGCATGAACCCATGAGCCAGGTGGATCTTGTAACCTTGGAAACACATGTTTGAGCCACAAACAGCAGCTGAGGTGATACTAAAGCATTGACCAAAACACACTTCGTGATGTGAATAAACGACTCCAGCCTGCTGCTGTGGTTCCATCCCTTTTTGATCTTCCTGCTACGCCAAAAGATGGAATCAGGAAGTCCCGCGGACACCATACATCAAAACATTGTTTCGTTCATTTGCTCAGGTGCGTCCACCCAAATAACACCACACTATCGCGCGGTGCAACTCTGCCGCCTGAATAGGAATGTGTTCATTGTCACATAAGATGGAGAGCCAGAGAGGGCTGGCAGGTATTTGTAAGGCCATATTTGAGGGCCTCCTTGCTGAGTGTTTACCTTCATGGACAAATGAGTCCATTGAGTTGGACGAGAGCTGTGAATGAGCTCGTTCTGTACACACAGGCTTTTTGATTTGCACTTCAAAACAACCTCAGCAGTCCCTGGGACACATACCACAGTGCTTTAATGGGAGGCCAAATAGGCTGCCACTTCAGTAAAATACCTCTCAGATAAAATTGCATAAGTCAGAAAAAAATGAGTGGTGATAGGCTTTCCCTCCGTTGGCCGAAGTGGAATGAGAGGTTGAAAGTTTACCAGTGTCTCTTAAAAGTTTGTTTGAAGAGCTGGATATAGTATGTTAACGGTTTTATGTTGCATATATACCACAGGTATGTACTGTACAGGTAGTAAAACATAATTCCAACAACGTCGGCTAATACTATTAATGTACACTCACTTACTGTGGCCTTAAATACAGTCTTACTCTATGAAAAAGTCAACTTTGGATAATAAAACACGCTTCTCTTTTCACCATTTGGTGGTAAAATCTGGAAGTCCATTCATGGGTTCATGCTTTCAGCTAAAACGACTCTTTAACCCCTATTTTTACACTACCATCGTTTTGGGGTTTTATACAATAACAATCTGCGACTGGTGAAGGTCATCCTATTTTAATGATATTATACCATAAGTAACCTCTAGCCCCTCCTCTTTCCACAACCCCTTCCCTTCACAAACATGCTAAAAAGGCATCACATTACACACTAACATCCCCGCTCCCCGCTATGTAATTATACAATCTGCAAAAAAACATTTTTATTTTTAGGGTCAGTAAATGTTTGACTTCTGTCAGTGTTCAACAGAGAGAACAGGCAGTTTTTTTTAGCTTTAAAGTTGTTTAATGACATGAGGCTCATTGTCCAACGAGGAGAGTTTATAGCCAGGGCGAAGTCGGTGAAAATATCTCAAACTTAATTTGAGATGGGGAAAGTGTAAGAAGCGTACATTTTTCTTTTCATAAAAGCTAGGGACATCCATGGCCATAATATCTGAAGTACAACATCTTTTATCGTCGCTCAATATCTATGTTGTTAACTACATTTCCCAAGACTCCAGCCTCCCAAAACAGCCACATCTTATACCTCAGATTGTCTGTTGTGGTGACGAGCGACTTCAACCAAGAATGCAGATGGTGCTTGTAGTTGCAGTGACAGAGTGAGAATAGATGCTGATGAGTCAAGGGACTGTGTTGGAACACGTTCTCCTCCTAGTTCACATCACGTGGGCTGAGGGAAGAGATGCAGCTGCCGTGCAGCTTAACCCACAGCTGATTGTTTGCTGGTCAGATACGAACAGTTAAGCGTGTTAACAAAGGACACAATAAAGTAATAAGCACATGTTCCACTCATGGCATTCATGTGACTCAGTCCTGTTGGCCTGTCCTGTTACGACACTTGATTTGTGTGCAAAATCCATGTGGGGACGCTAAGTGTTTGTCTTTATCTTGGCACAATAAATGCTAAACATAGCACTGTTGTATCTAATCTAACAAGACAGACTATTGATGGAATGCTTCCTAGAATTATTATCATATCTTATCATTTTGTTTGGTTTAATTGGTTGCTTGGTTTGGGAGGATACGTTTCTTTACTGGTTGATAATAAACCCATGTTGTAAAACTGGTCTGTTTATGACATGCTTTAAAAGTCATTTTGATATTAGAGGATTTGGAGTGCTTTACTTTACCATGACAGTATTCTAGCGACATATGAATTTAATTATTACAGGATTAACAGATTAGTGGCATACATTCTAATAGACATGGATAAAGATATGGGGGGGGGGGGGAGAGAAAAAAGCGAGTAAGAGAGAAATACATCACAACAAACAGGCTGTACTTGCAGGACTAACTTGAACCAGCACACCTAGAACCTCTAGTAGCCATGCCCCCTCGTCCACAAAGCCAAACACGATGCCAGCCAATAGGAGGACACCATCCTCGGATGTTCAGGGTGACTCATGCGCCTGACACGCAACCTTACACCAGTGCCATGGCATGTGATCAATAATAACAACATGCAAAACAAAAGGGACACCATAGCTGCTGCTTCTCAGACTGTAGAAATAACACACGTTTTCATTTGTGGTGCTGATTTTTTTTTTCTTCATTTAGCAGACGCTAACTTATTTATCCAAAGCGACTTACAAGAGAGAGCTTTTACAAAGAGCATCAGTCATTGAGCATAGCAACGTGATAGACCCCGAACACATTGGGTTTTTTTAGATTGTGAATCACACATCATGAGAACCAATAAGTGCCAAGGGAAGAACTATAAATGCATGACACAACGATTGTGAACATAAAGCAAGAGATACAACAACAACACTGGCAAGTCACCATATGGGGACCAACGAATAGTTCTAAACAACATTAGATTATGTGAAGTGCCATACTATTCCTAAGTGCCATTAAATTATCTAAATAAGTGAGTTTTAAGCCTTCTTTTGAAGGTGACTTCTGATGGAGGTGGGGAGTTGCAGTGGCTGTCGTCTCATTTGCTGCTCTTTCATGAACATTCATTCAGTCATTTAGTAGATGCTCTTGTCCAGAGCCACTTACAGCAAGTACAGGGACATTCCTCCCGAGGCAAGTAGAGTGAAGTGCCTTGCCCAAGGACACACCCTCATGTAGCCACAGCCGAGAATCGAACTCCCAACCTCCCATCTTCTCCCAACGCCTTAATCGCTGGGCCACATGACCCCCACGGCCCCCATGAAGGGAAACAATGTCACATGACTAGCTGACCTTTGGTGTACACCTGGGAAGATGTCCTTTGACTGCCCAGGCATGTGGTTTAGTGTCCTGCTCTGCAGGTAGACACACTGGTACCGTAGGAGAAAGAGGAAGGGTGTAACTACGACTGCTAGGATTAACTGCAAACACAACTTCCTTATATTCCTGTGTAAGATTCTTGCATGGCAGATCCCCCCACCCGCCCCCCCGCCACCCCCTGCCCCCTTCAACAAGCATGAAATGTGGCACTCTATCAAAAGAACGCTCGTCCAAGTAAGAGTAAGAAGAAGAAGAAAAACTCATATGAATGAGAGTCCCCTGTGAGAGCATGTGTACTTCATTACCCAGGTGTCTCCGACAAGGAAGTCAACAGCCCATCCGGCCCCCTCAGCAGCTGCATTGGCTCAACCTATAAGCTACACTGATGTGGATCTCCAGGCAGGGGGGCTAAGACACGATCGACCACTTCAAAAAATCCCTACATATATCTTGATTAACTTTCTAATGGATTTTTGTTTGTTGTGGGGACAGCGGTTGGACTGGTGCGGGCTCTTTAGGTTGAGTGGGGGGTGCGATGGTCGGAGAGGTTGATAAAAGATGTTGTCTCTGTCTGAGACAGGGGGGAGTAGAGGGGTGAGGGGTGTTCTGGCTAAGAGGAGATGCTATCAGGTGACTGAGTGTTTACCTACAATAGGGTTTGGTCTAATTAAAGGGGTCACCTTAACTAAACTCCTCAGACCCCTAATCACCTCTGCCCCTCTTTTTCAGGTGTCTCTAAGCAACCGTGCAGAGGAATGGTTCTTCTAGTCTAGTTGTTGGGAATAATAAAATATTTTTCAAGCATATTGAATTGTTAAACAACTTATTTTTTTAGATGATGCTGAAGTAATGAGGTCTAAATAATACCCAAGTATTATTATAATGTTGTTCGGTAAACACTTTATTTATATATATATATATATATTACCACATGAATCGAAAGCATTTTAATCTCCCTGTGAACACTATCACTGTATCCGGCAGGAGCTAGCATACAACTACCTCTGGGTCAGAAACGTAACACAACAGCAACAAATGACTGAATCAGTCATTTTAATTTACTCAAACAGCCAAGGAATGCAGTGTGTCTGGGACGTAAAGGCGGTTTAGCTTTGAAATAGGACTCCACCAGCCTGCACAACTGGCTTAAGGTCCGTGAAGACCTGGACTTGTTAAGCAGCCAATCTTATCTAGAACACATCTTCCAGACCTCAGACTTACCCAGTTATAAGATGACATGGATGTGTGAAGAGGTGAAGAGGTAAGGCAGGTGCCGGAATGGAATGGTTATAGGGATGAAGGCATCTTTTCCTTTAAAAAGAAATCTATAACTTTAAATGTGTTTTAAATGCTTCCTATTTAATGGGAAACGTTGTGTTAACGCTGTGTTACAATGCAGTGGCATACGCAAAGAGGAGTTAATTCCTCTATCAATCTCCAATTTTGACCTCCCAATAAAATACAGGTTGGAACTTGATCAGTGATGGCAGTCAAATGTGACTCCTCTCCATCAATACTGAGGCAACTGTTCTGCAACTGTCTCCACTTGATTTAGATCTGACTGACTGACAGTCAGAAAAGGGACCAACGGTCTGATTTGTTCTGGTCTACACTGGGTTCTGGTCTATCATGGTCCGGTTCATCCTGGTCTGGACTATTTTGTCCATTCTGGTCTTTCTTGGTTTTGTTAATGCCAGTCTTGAACATTCAAGTCTGGTCTATTCCGGTCTGGTCTGGTCTATTCTGGTCTGGTTCTTCTAGTTTGGTCGGGCCTGACATAGACTTCTTTGTCTTCCCGGCTAAATATTTATTCACCCTTACTGCCTCAAATAAAACTATAAATATGTGTAGAGTACAAATACTTTGCATTACTTAAGTCTCTTTTTTTGCGTCAGTAAAATGTACTCTCCAGTGTACTCAATGCATGTCAGTAAAACGTACTCTCCAACATGGGCATTGTAAAATGAGAGCACAACAGTCAGAACAGGCACAATAGGTAACCATATTCTCAATTTCCTCTGGGATTTGAATTGCCAATAAGACATAAATTTAAAGATGACATGTTGTCTCATGTTATGTCCTCCTAGTACATGTCCCCTAGTGCCCTTTGGAGTGTGAGACTCCAGTCCCTATAATGGATATCTGTTTGTCTTGTGTGTATGATGTAAACTCTGCAGTGCGTGTGTGTTCTAGTGTTGAAAGTGATAATACCAATAATGAGGTCAACAAAGGATAGGTTTCCTCTATCCTCTGCTGTCCTCATTCCCATGTAACACAATGCTGCCACACAATGGGACAGGCTCATTCACAGCTATTGTCCAGTGTATCTCAGTGTGCCTGTGTGTGTTACCTGAGCACTTCAGATTTCTCTTGCTCCCATCAGCAGGTACTTTTATTGTGAAGGGCATCTACAGACACCTCTGGATGATGGGCAGCGTAGAGTTGCATACAAACTTGTTTTCATCACAAAAGACGTCATCTTTCTGATGAAAAGGCTCTAAGGACACTTACTGGCTATAAATAAATGTCTTTATTCAAGTCACGTATATGTTCTTTGTTTGCCATCCTGCCACAGTAAATTCTGATTTTGAATCTTTAACTGATGTAAAAAAAAAATAACCAACCAAGAAAGTGAACAGTGTATATTTTGACTCTTGTTCAATAAATAGCTATAAAGATAAGATCTCTGTAAAAGAAGCAGTCCCCAGACTCAAGCTGGGCAGACTGATAGGGCATCCTGCTGAGAAACATTAAAAGACTGTCTGATTTTATGTCCAACAATTCTGTGATTAGCTCAAACAATGGGGCCAGCAGTAAAACCGCCTTTTTAAATAAGGCAGGCAGAGACACTGTGATTGAGAGGTTTAATCACAGCATCCTGAGCTGAGAGACTGGAGTCAAAACATGATTGTGCTTGTACTATACGTCTGTGTGTGTGTGTGTGTGTGTTTGTATGTGTGTATGTGTATGCCCATATATAAAAACCTGTCTGTTTTTGCCTGTGTGTTTTTTTGTAAAATCAGCAGAATGGTTTGTCACAATTACGGGAAAGACTAACCGCAGTACCAGAGGGGTGGAGAGGGGGAGCGACAAAAGTGTGACTTTTGGCATAAAATAGTTGTGACACAGGCTACATGAAAAAAATGAGAGCAGTACTCAGCGTTGCATATATACTATAGCTGAGAGAACAGGACTGAAGGAAGTAACCAAAATAGAAAGCTTCTACACGCTTCAATGTGACTATTGTGCCCTTGTACAAGGCACTACAAGCACAAGTCGAACCGGTAATAAAATTAAACCAAGACCAAGGCTTTACATCATCTGCTCTCAGGAAAGACATGTATTTGATACCTCAAAAGGATTGATTCTCTTCACTGTTAAGGGACTACCTCCTCCCCCCTTACAAACAACACACACACACACACACAAAGACAACACAAGACTGTCCCCACAATACTAACCCAGAGAGTTGGAGAGAATGGTGGCAGACGTCTGGACTGGGGATTATACTGCAGGTAGGCCTAGGGCCATCATACTTGACTAACAGGCAACCCAAGATGGATAGGAGGGGGGGAGGGAGGGAGAGGGGTGGAATCGAGAGAGGGGGGTGAGGGGGGTGAAGTGGCAGAGAATGGGAGACAAGTAGAAGTCCAGTTCTTACAGCAAACTGGAAGACCTAACACTATCAAGACCTAAAAATACATCAGTAAGCCCCAGGGAAGAGATTTGGGTAATTCGGCCACAAACATTTCTCACATGAGAAATATTCCAAACCAACTCCACTGGATCCATGCCCCCCCACACCCCCACCCCCCCACCCAACACACACATACCTTGTTCCTCCCCCACCAACAACTTTGCTCCTACCTCACTAGAAAGGACCGACCTTCCTTTCAGACCGCAGGTGGACTAAACTGGGAATTCAAATCTGCTGACCTTTCTACATCTCAGATCCTAATCTACTGAAACATCTGACCGCAAGACGCCAAAGGCATTCAGTGCTACACTTAAGTCATCTCTACCTTTACATTCACCACATTATCACACACTATCATTTCATTCTGTCCCTGTTAATGCCAGATATGGAAATGTACTTTGATCTGGCTGTGTGATGGTCAAAGAACTTTCATCAGAAAGACATCTGTTGTGCACTATGGACTGTCAAATGAGTTTATCAAATTACTGGACTATTAATCATATTGTAACTGTGTCAGATAGCTAAATGTGGCCATGTTAATATTTACCAAGCGAACATGGCAGTGTCAGATAAAAGAAAAAAGCAGTCAGCAGATACAACGAACAAATAGTTGCTTTGTTGAAAGTGCTGATATTTTTTGTATTTATTTTTTTTAAGTAAAGGAGGTGTGACAAGTTATGTGACTCAGTTATCTGACTTATTTGACCATTCAGATTTTTTCAGTCCAGCCCCATTCCTGTTCCATTACTGTTTCAATGCACACGTGAGCAATGAGCATGTATGTGTAGTAGAGGGGCATGTTTTTTGTGTGTGTGTGTGTGTGCTGGTGCACACATAAGCAGTTGCAGTGGGTGTCACCATCTTTGTGTTGGACCCAGTACTAACCTTCACTAAACTGTTATCAGCCTGCTTAAGGCCTACAGGAGTATTGACCAGTGGATTATTGGAAATGTTGTTTGTTTTCATTGCTGTTCTTCAGTTTCTTTTATGCTTTGAATGCTACACAAACACACACACACACACACACACACACACACACCCACACACACTGCAACATGTGATGAGGTTCCTGCAGGTGATTTAAAGAGCACTTACTCCACAACTCACTCCAGCAAAGACACCGCAGCTGCATTATCAGATTAGGGACCTTAAGCATGAAAATACCTCATCTCACCCTGGAAGCCTTTTATACCCACGAAAACTAGAGTATATCCCTTAAGCAGTCTGAGAAACAAACTGCCATGCAGGTTAACTATACAAACAGTATCAGACGTTTTCACGGAACATGAAAGCACACTTCTCTGAATAAGTCATTAAGATTTCATTTGGCTTTGACTGACAAGCTCCACCATCAGACTTAACAAAGTCAAACAAGCCTTTGGGAGAAGGGTCACTCTGTGTTCAAGTCAAAAACATATCACCTGGCTGTTATAATTAGTTGTTTGTCAAAAACATGGAATTATCAGTGATCTTGTACACAAGTGTGAGTGTGTAGCTTGACTCCCTTAATGAACACTGAACCATCAGCATAGAGTTTACAAAGCTCATACTCAGAATGTCTCTCTCTTTCCTCAGTGGGGATGCCGTCAATACTGCCCTAATCTAAACCCATGGCTTTATAATGGCCATAGACACGGTGGTGCTGTCCATATATTACCATATATAACATGCACATACAAGGATTTCTTGGATGTAAGCTACAAAATAAGCAGTGATACAGGTGTGGTAAACCTTTGAATGAACAGCATGCCCATGTTTTACTAGACTACACTGCATCTACAGGTTATCTAGGTTGTGTTTTTGATGTTTTTAATGACTAAATACATTTCTTTGAATCATACCAGAGCCTGGAGTGAGTCTAAAACAAGCATGGTAATTACTTAAAGGATTACATATAGTTACATAAATTCCACCACCCATCTCTTTGTAGCTATAAAACACTGTGGTTAGGTGGGGCTTAAAATGAGACAAGCTCATCTGGCAGGTAACAGATGGGGAATGTAGAATCGGAAGATAGTTTCCCAATTTAAATGGCTGTTCATATACACCCACACACACAAACCCACACACACACACACAAACCCACACCCACTCACACACACAATACACGTGTTATTACTTATGAGGAACAGAAAGGCACCATCTGCACCTACAGATTCATATAATCACAGGTGTAAAGAACGAATGATTAAAAAGTTACTAATGCCAGTCATGGGATGAGTCACCTTTTATCAAAAAAGAAAAGGAAAAAATTAGAAAGTCACACATGCACAGGTGTGCATTGCTCAGAAACAATCGAAGCATACCAGGGTGGCAAAATGTATGAATTCACTTATATGAGGATAGAAGGACTTAGTCTTAACGAGTCACAACATTAAGCAGAGCACAGCTGACAGGAGCCAAAAGCTCTTTCTTCACATAGGTCTCTTGGACAGGTAAAGTCACTGCATAACTCCAGGTGTCAAGAGTCTCCAGGTGAGAAAAGAAACCTGCAGGCCCTCCAACCTGTCCATCTAGCACTGAAGCCTGCTGAGTGAGGTCAATGTAATCTAGGATTAAGTTCCTCTCTGGTCAAACTGGGGTCAGGGCTCTCTCTCTCAACCCCTCCACTTTGTGTTTTCTTTTCTTTTGTTCGGGACAGGCATCTGAAATATTCCGATCATTTAGAGAGCTTCTTTCTACGCTGGGGTGGGGGTGGGAGGGACGGGGAGCCGAAGCGGCCAGCGCTCGATGCTCATTGGTCAGACGCGAGTTTGTGGTGGATGCTACTTCCAAGAATGACTGAAGGGAGGTGTGTGGCCAGGTGGGGTTTGTGAGTCCTGACAGGGGGGAGAGTCAAAAGCCTCCGCTGCTCGTTAAGACACTTGACAGAGTGAAAGAAATGATAAAAATGTGAACTAGTTTGGATTCTTAGAAGTAGTACTGGAATTACTAGTACGAGTTACTATATGGGTATTTCAACTGTACCAGTGTCAAATTCCCCCAGTATCCTTACTATACTTACTGAGTAAAGAATCCCCTTCTTTTCCATAGCTAATATTTACATTTGTGAGTTCTTCTAAATAAAGTTCAGGTTTCCCCACCCGTCTCTTATCAAACGACAATTGAACTTGGTGAAGGTTAAGCTCCATGTGGAGACGGAACCCTCCCATGTAGTGTTTACTTTCCTAGCGTCCATAACATGCTTTCACTGCATCCACAGGGCTATAAAATGCGCTAATTAAAGGGTATTCCTCGTGCAGAGGGCAGTTATCAGTTCAGCCATTGCTTGTTTATGATCATAATTTTCTCTTTAGTTGTAAACTGGTGCTGGAGTAGAAGCAATGCTGGCTTAAGGAGAGGAGCCAGGCTGGAGATAAGGAACTTGAGCTTCATATCTTGGCTGCTGTCTTCTGCGGTGTTGCATAACCCTTGGTCAGACTCAGACATAGTTTATCCACCCACATGCTCAACTGTGTGTGTTTTCTTTTTCTTTCCTGTCCAGGCGACGAGGCCTCAGACACAAGCAGACGCTGACAAAATCCGATTCGCAGGCGATTTACGCTGAGCCTTCTCCGAGCTAGTGTGACTTTTGGAGTTGCGAACACTCCAAAAAGGAGTGTGGAAGGGCCTTTTCCTTCCCAGCATCAGGTTAGACAGGTACAGTCTGTTAGGAGAATGTGAACGAGGGGGAAACGGTGGGAACATTCCGAGTTCTACCTCACTCTGAGTCACTGCAGCTTGGGTATAGACAGACTTGTCAGAGTGACTCAGTTTCATTGGCACATCGGTGACCAGCGCACATGGAAGAGGAGCACAAGCCCAAGCAAATAACTCCAACTGATTGGAACTGCAGAACGATGCCTGTCAGAAAGTTACACCCAGCTCTCGATAACCACTTGCTGGTTTAAATGTAAAAAAACGTGTTTTCAGGCATGTGCGCACACTTATAGGACATTCGAAAAGCGCACAAACTCATGCATGTAAACACATAGGCCGCCGCCCATCTCTTGTCGAAGGTGTGTGTACTGTGATGGTTTTTGTTATCTTTGATTCTACCTGTGGTAGGATCCTGCTCAGCCACCTGGGTCACCTGGCCCTGCCACTTGTGTGCAAACATGAACCTGGGACGGCAGTGAGTCACTCTGTAAACACCAGGCTTTCCCTCCACTAGCACCCATCACATTGTCCTGGCTTGGTTCATCCGCACACACGTTATAAAGCTTTTGCATATCTTGTGTGTTTGGAGATGAACCAGATGATTTTTTTTTTTTTTTGGAATAAGCCATGAAACCATCTGTCTTTTTTTTCTTTTTTTTATCTGACAGGATGACTTCTTATGTTTCATGCGCCAAGTATCGTGCAGACTAGTTTGATTAGTCACACAGATCCAAGAACGAGGTGTACCAGACTAATTAAACTCTGGTTTCTTTGAATTCTTCAAAGTGGATGAGCACACCGGGGGTTTTTTTGTGCCCTGGTAAATTATTATCTGATAATTCTATTTGTGGAGTGTGGTGAAGTTAAACTGGTGCATTGGGGAAGTCACAGAAAGCTTTCTTATCATGGATTTGCATAGTTTTCCCAAATCCACACACAACTCAAAAGAGCAGTGGATGTGGTGAGACAGACATGTAGGCCTGTGCACAAGAGTTTGGTGAGTTTGTTCCTTTTGGATTACTTTGAATCTAACTTTCTTGATCTATGGTAGGAAATGACAGAGTTGAAGTGGAGAAATGTGCTGTAACCTGAGTTGTACATTTACATTTAGCAGACACTCTTATTCAGAGCGACTTACAGCAAGTACAGGGCAAGTAGGGTGAAGTGCCTTGCCCAACCTTCTGATTACTAGCCCAACACCTTAACCGCTGAGCCACGTGACACCCCTCCATTTAGTTTCGCTCAACGTTTCTGTTTATAGTAGAGGAAGATTAATGGTTTTGGGTGTAACTTGATTGTTTGTTTTTTTTACAAAGAGGCCCATGAAGAAAACGACAAGTGGTTAGTCGACTTGTCAGCGACTGACAAAACATCCAGTGGCTAAAACGATGCATCACTCTGGGATCCAGCAGGGAAGACTGGCTTGGCAGGACCCAAACGCAGCACAAAACACAATGACAGAAAAGTTGATCTTCAGAATGTTTGGCGTATAAGAGCCATCAACCTCATAAAAAAACGACACTTTTTAAGATGCAACCATTTTGCCAGATTGTTGCTTTGCTCAAGTAGGAAGCAGAAAGCAGAGCCGGTAGCAGCTTCATGTGAACCTGTCTCTGTTATGCATCTGAATGCTTCATCGGTGAGGAGCTTCCTGTGGTCAAGCTGTCAGAGAAAGATAATTAGGATGTGGGACGAAAACAGCTGCAGAAGAGGTGTTACAGGGCTGAAGGCCCTTCAGCCTGGACTGTTGGGGGCCACAGGCTTGGGGGCCACAGGCTTGGGGGCCACAGCCCTGGTGGTTTCATCCACAGAATGGAAGCAGATTTTTCTCAAAAAACTGTGTAAACTCCATCGCCAAACCTGAGTGGGATCAAAGTAGTTATTAAAGTAGCCCACAACCCTGAGAAATAGCAGCTTGCGGTGGCGACCCCGAAAAAAACGTTATTTGCAACAAGGGCACACATTCATTTCCCAGGAATGGGGTGTCTGAAGCAATTGGCATTGAGCAATGACAGTTTTCTTTTTTAGTTTTTTTTTTTGCTACAGTATCTAGCGAGAGTTATGCTTTGCTTAATAGAGGGGGGCAGTGTTAAGACCTTGGATCAGAACCTTCATAGACATTTGAGGGAACATTAAGTTTCAGAGAGTTGACAAATTGCTAAAAAAAACAGTGGTAGCTGGTGAGTTTTTTAATCACAAAACGGTCAGTGTTTTCATTTTAAATAAATTCAAGTTAGGTCATGAAGTATTCTGTTTTTGATAATGAACTTGAAGGAAAGAACTTGTGCATTTGTATCATGACCATTTCCCTGAGACAAAAGTACACTATCGCATAACTAAGTCATCAGAATTTTTTACTGTTGACTTCAGGAAAAATACTTCTCACAATAGGTTACCATAACATTGAGCAGACGGGCCAAAATGGGTGTGACGTATTTCTTAAACATTGTGTGAGTTCCCTGTAAGGAAACTGATACAAATTAAGAATTCATGATTTGGATGTGAGTAAGGATATTTAATCAATACCCTGTTTCCATATTACAAACAACTAAAGTTGTATAATTCAAGTATTGTTATTATGTTATGCTATGACGTTGAATATGATTAAAGTACATTATGAAGTTATAATGAATAGAATTCGAACATTCTCTAGAATGTGAAAAGCCTAATTTATGACTGCAATTCATTGTAATTGAACTGAACTCAAGCACAATCAACAGGTCTATAAACAGGTGACCAGACCTTAAAATAATAGGTCCTATGGAAAGAAAAATGTGTTTTATGTCTAATTTTCATACCTCCAGCATGCCAGGTTCTGCTCACTTAACAGTTTCCGCCAGGCCAAAACAGTGAGCATGCTGCGTTCAAGAGCGAGGCACAAAAACAGTGGGACGTCTGTTCTGTGTTGGTTTAAACTACAGAGTGTAGTATTCAGATACAACTGAATTATTAATGTTAGTCCATTCAGTCCAAGGGAGGTGGGGGGGGGAGAGAGAGAGAGAGAGAGAGAGAGAGAGAGAGAGAGAGAGAGAGAGAGAGAGAAAGAAAGAGAGAGAGAGGAATATAGAGCATGTGAGAGAGAAAGAGAGGGAGAGAAAGTGAAAGATAATGTTGGTAGAATCTTTTTGGTTCCCTCACAACATTGAAATAAAGATGTTCCCAAAAGAGACTTAAACAACCTTCACCTCCCACATGAGAAAGTGCATGAGAGAGAGACAGACAGATGGGGAATGTGTGTGTGCGTGCGTATGAGCATGTATGATCACAGCGAGTGTTTCTGTTTGTGTGAATACGTCTAACTGTGTGTCGGTGTGAGAGGAACAGAGAGCAAGAGAGTGAGAGCAGAGGGGTGGGAGGGGAACCGGCCTAATATGCTAACCTCAGCTGATTACATTTTCCCGTCCAGACGGTAGACATTCCTTTCAACCTGTGGCTACTACCATAGCCCCGCTGCTCTGCTGTAAAAGAAGAGTGTGGGGTAGGAAAAAGTGTGAAGAGGAAAAAGAAGAATCGTTTTGAAGAGTTAAACAACTCACTTCATCACTATTAAAACATATTAATATGAAGTAGCCAAATGATCACTAAGTAGAAGTGTATTACCTCAGATATGTATTAATGGTTGAGTTATGTACCATACTTAATATGTGTATAACCCTAACCAGAGATACCTAGTGCCTCATATTCTGATGCTGACTATCAAACCTACTACAGTTGTGTGCATTACATGCAATGTGTGGCCTGTTTGAACTCTGACTAGAGGAAAGTAAGAGTCACTCAGAGCTAGGCATCGTCAGTTCGACACGTACATGTGAAAGACAGCAGGATATCGAGAGGGGGAGGGGGGGGGGGGGGCAGAGAGGGAAACGGCAGAGAAGGAAAGTTTTTTGTGTGTGGACATGACAGATGTAGGGATTGTTGCCATGACATGGCAAAAGTGACTCAGACCAACAAGCTGGTGGCAGATGTGTGTTTACGTTTTGACCCCCCCCCCCCCCCCCCATCAGTGTTTCTCATCAGGCCTGTGTGTGTGTGCGCGTGTGTGTACAGCCAAATGCCTGTGAACACATACACCTCACTTAAACCAGCGGCATCACATTTTCCGCCAGTGCCAGAAAGGTCAGGGAAGCGCTGGCAGACTTTCAGCAGGCCCCTCTTTCTCTGTCAGCTCCCAGCTTACTATCAACAGGAAACATCTTTCACAGAACAGGAAGTGTTACTTGCTAATTGGTCCAATGTGATTCAATAAGAGCTCTGCTCTCAGCCAATGGGAGTGGGCTTATTTCAGGAGGTGGTATAAAAGGAAGGGAAGCTTTCTGAGAACGCTCAGATTCAAGTTTTCCCTGCTGCTGCTGCCACTGTATGACTTCTGCGTTTCTGTGTTCGCTTCTGCTTTGTTGATTTACAAATCTCACACCCCAAAACCAATTAGGTGTTAGGTGGCTCAGTGGTTAAGGTTTGGGCTCACGATCGGAAGGTTGTGAGTTTGATTCCCGGCTGTGGCTATGTGACATTGTGTCCTTGGTCAAGGCACTTCACCCTACTTGCCTCAGAGGGAATGTCCCTGTATTTACTGTAAGTTGTTCTGGATAAGCGTGTCTGCTAAATGTAAATTTGCTGAGGACATGAACACCCATGGTACAAAACACTTGTTTTCTTTTGGTTTCTAGTTTTAGAGGATACTTTCTCTGAAATACAAGAAAAATATTTTTGGTCACTATTATTTTTTTTTTAACCTACAGTACAACTCAGACGATCAGAAAATCAGTTGAATTTAACAATTTAAAAATGATAAATGAAGGTGTATGGGATTGGAACGAGGTTCTTATAGTTTCGTGTCTCAACCAGGTGTCTATATTTGGAATACTGCCCTGGGAGGCCACAAGTGATTCGGTATTACAACATACTCTCTTTTTAGCCACGGCATTCCGATGGAGAATGTTCCTGCCAACGTTGTCATCTTTTTGCTTGAATGGGGAGAAGCATGAGAACAGAGCCAGGAATACCGTATGTGCAGGGAGACATTACGAAAGTGTGGCTGAGCAGTAGCTCTGACGGAATTCCGTAATTAGCCGGCAACGAGCGTTGAAACAAAGGCCTCCGTGGAGCAGCAGGAAAGAGAACAATCGGAGAGCTTGCGCACATTCCGTGAAAAGCAGGGGTCCAAAAGAACGTTCTGGCAGAAGTGACGGCTCTCATGATGACGGCATACTGCAATGCAGGTTCAGCAGAGTAAGAACCCGTTTTCGCCATCCATTTTTTGCGCCTTATTCTACACTTCGAAGTACCAAAGTTGATAAAAATAGAATTACTTAACTCCATAGAATAACTCAACTGCACTCAAAGTTCCTTTCCCAACATCTCATTACAAAATGGCCCCTATGGTTCCCTAACATTGGTTTGCTGAATTAGAAATGATCTCCCACCACACCACCATTTTGTGGAATCCTTGTAAGGGGGCCACACCCAACCATACATTCCCAATGGGAGTTAATTTAGGTCTCGGATGAGGAGAGCAAGGAAGAAATGATCTAAGAGAACAGCCATTAAATTGTACTTTAAAGAGGCGGCAGATTGAGGCCTTGCTGGTGAAAGCCACATTTCCTAAAGGTACAAAAACCTTGTGCAACTTGTCATTTCTGCGCACTTGATACCAGTCACATTCAACAGCACTTAAAAAAAAACATTGCAGAGATGATGTGAGAGACTTCTATTGCAAAATGTAGAAGTAAACCAACGGGGACATTTTCCCATGGTCTGTGTGGGTTAACCCACGAGCTGTGTGCATGTGCTGAGCTTTTCTCTCTTTCTTCTTATTCCTGTCTCTCTCTCTCTCTCTCTCTCTCTCTCTCTCTCTCTCTCTCTCTCTCTCTCTCCCCCTCTCTCTCTCTCTCTCTCCTCCTCTCTCTCTCTGTCTCTCTCTCTCTCCCCCTCTCTCTCTCTCTCTCTCTCTCTCTCTGTCTCTCCCTCTCTCTCCCCCTTTCTCTCTCTCTCTGTCTCTCTCTCTCCCCCCCCTCTCTCTCTCTGTCTCTCTCTCTCTCCTCCTCTCTCTCTCTCTCCCCCTCTCTCTCTCTCTCTCTCTCTGTCTCTCCCTCTCTCTCCCCCTTTCTCTCTCTCTCTGTCTCTCTCTCTCCCCCCCCTCTCTCTCTCTGTCTCTCTCTCCCTCTCTGTCTCTCTCTCCCTCTCTGTCTCTCTCTCTCTCTAGTAGTTGCTGGGATCCTCAGGGTGTTTGTGTTTCCTTCACTCTCACTCTCTCGATTCAACAAATAACTTGTGAGGCACCTACAACCGAAATGATCCGTATCTGACATCCCATCTCTGCGACACTCCAGACTGACAGCTTTGGGACAACCCCCCCAGCCGCCCAGCAGGCTCTGACGCTGGCTGGACCAATACAGATAGGGAGAATCAGGAGGATGCCAGCTGAGTGTAAATCTTCAACACGGTCCAACTCCAAGTCTGCAACAACAAATTACTCTTGGCAGTTTCCCTGGATTTCTCCCTGACACACTGTATATACACAACTGGCGTACATGTGGTCCTGCCAATCTGTGATTTGAAAAACAACAGAGAGGGCAGACACACACGTGGCATTGAAATGGAGTGGTGGTAAAGCTGCCTTGGACTCTTGGGAGGTCTTATTTACTGCAGTGAGATCCAAAAGGCTGATATGAATGGCGTGGTATTGTTTAGCAGTAATGCCGCACCCACCATGCGCTGCGCGAAGGGTACCAAGTGGTTAGGGGGGCACTAAGTGGTTAGGGGAGGACTATGGGGTTAGGGGGGGCACCAAAGGGGTGAGAGGGCCACCAAAGGGTCAGATACACAGAACTGTACTTCTTCCATGACTACATCACTCCGAAAACAGATCCACCGTGAGAGAGACAAAACGTGCCACGCAAGTACAAACACACAGATGAACAAACACAGAGACGCACACACACACACAAAAAAAGAATAGCTCGGAGAATCAGGGAGGGACCCTGATTGGTGGTTTGTGAGCATACAGAACACATAGAAGGCTTTAAGTGGTTGTGCAGATGACCACACACCGCAAAAGGTGCATGCACACGAATCGAGGAAACAATAGTCAAACTGTTAAACGATTCATTTGTCGAAAAGAAAAAACAAACAGGATGTGGTAAGGTTGATGCATCAAAGCAGAAAACATCTTCTCACTAATCCAAGAGCTGCAGCTACATGACATGTGCCACTTAATGCCTACCAAGGCCTTCGGTAATAACCCAGGCTAATGTTTAAACTGTATGCCTCTCTATGTACCTCTACTAGTATTTATGATGAACTTTATGAGACATGGTCATATATTATGTTCAACATCACTTAACTTCCACCAGACAATTATCCCATAGATGGGATTGATGTGTTTGACATTTGGCCTTTCAATCGTGTTCAAATTAAGATTGTAATATTTAAAGTCAAGACCAGTTAATGGCTGCATGTTCCAGAAGCACATCTCTTCTGCTGACTGCTCCCTAGCTTGGACTCTGATCAAACAGCTGTGGTAGAGAAAGTCGAATGTCACCCAGGGCTCCAGGGGTCGTTCATTAAAGCGCAGACCGTTTATAGATCAAGCGTGCGTCTTCACTACCCCCTCCATCACAATCCTGCCTCAGGTTGCAGAGTACGATCTGTCCTGCCTTCCAGGGGCGAGACGCCCAGACTTGTTATAATTCACCCCACTTAGGCCAACGATAACAAAAACACAGGGATGAATGTGAGTCGGGCGCTATTATGCGCCACTCCGGTATAGCTTGAAGCCCAAGTGAGCAGCAAGTGAAAAAATGAGGTCTGACAGTTAGGCTAAGACCCTGGCCCAAAAGAAAGGGGCTAATTAGTGGTTAAGGTAAGAGCAGGTGGGCCCTTAGGTGGACAGTCAAAGTCAGAAAAGGTCGCTTAGAGACTCTGAGAGGTTACAGACAACTTGGCTCCCTTGAGCTGCCAATCTTGACCTTTGCTCCCTGAGGATAAGGTTAAGATATCTGTTTATCTCTTTTTTTTTCCCAATGGTGGAGAATGTTGTGCATTTCTGTTGTCATAACAACACACACTGGTATGGTTTCTGGGAGGGCTTCACACAAAATGCTTCACACTTTTAAAGAACAGACAGAGCTTTTTGACTTGGCGGCTGTAGTTTATTGGCGTTCTACAAAAACGGACACTGTGACAACGGCTTATGCTGTCATCGCCATGTAATGCTAAAGTAGGACTACGATATCTGTGCTCCCAAATGTCCGTCACATGCATGCTGTTGCTAAGCACTGGCAGTGTGTGTATCCAACACACTCTATTCAGTGTGACTACATGCAATGATCACATCTAGGGAACAGTTGGCTGATGAATAAAAGTCCCAGTCATGATGAATGAATGCACACACACACACACACACACACACCTACACACCACGGTTAATTTCCGTCAGCACTGCCTGGTGTGTGCGGTAACCCGACGCACAGAAAGAAGAAAAGGCGAGTCAGAGACGGAACTGGGAGTGAGAAAGATGAGGGTGAGAGGCAGCTAGATAACGTCTGCAGCCAGTTTAAAACAACAGCAGAAGGGGAGAAAAAAAGATATCTGGAACCACCAAGTACAGCTACACAGCACTAAATAAACATGAACTGCTGCATGGGCAAAAACAATACCATCAGAAAACATGGCTGCGTCTTAAGTAAAGTATATAACTTTGTACTAACCATCCTACTCTGACCTATAGAACAAAGAGGGGGAGTTGAGTCAGAGCAACAAAGGAGCTTGTGAATGTTTTGAAGATCACCAGTTAACTGGGAGAAGCCCTGAAGACATAATGGTACAATAATTACACCTCTTTTGAAGACCTACTGATAGACTAGCCTGCTTTTCATTTCTTATAGGGATTATGTGTGGTTCCTGTACATCCTTTACTGGCGTGGTGTCTTTGTCAAGTACAGTGCTACTGCTACACGTACACTGCAATCTGGTGTGGATTAAGACAAAGAAAAAGTGATTTGTGATTGTTTGTGTGCTTAGTTACAGCAAAACTGCACTGATCTGAACCCTGTTACCACTGTGTTCGTTTATTCCATTCTGCATGGGTGTTTCTACTTTATTGTTTGAATAACTATTTTGTTTTAAGGGCATTCACTTTGCATCTGTACACAGCGGTTTTCAATCTCTTGCTGACTAATGATGTTGATGATGCAGCATTGGCTTGTGTGTGTGTGTGTGTGTGTGTGTGTATGTGTGTGTGTGTGTGTGTGTGTGTGTGTGTGTGTGTGTGTGTGTGTGTGTGTGTGTGTGTGCGTGTGCGCACACGTGGAAAATCTGGCCCACTGAGTACCAGTAGAAAGTAAGGGAGGAAACCAACTTGTGGCCCCGTAACAAACCACATTTACTGTCAACGTATACACCCAGAAAACAGTTCACTGCAGTGACAGTTCTGCACAATGCATAAGAACGGCCCTGGTTGAAGATTGGTTGGGAACAAACCACAGCACAGTATACACCCAGATAACAGATTTGTGCTTTGCTGAAACCTTTAACGTAGAAGCCGTTTGATCAACTACCTAATCATACTGCAACCTCCTGTCGCGTGTTGGGGTTCATAATGAAAGCCTTTTACGTTCATATCTGAAGGGAGCTTGTGCTAAAATCCTGACCGCCGGCCGGATCCGGTTTGTCTGTTAACCACACTGCAACCATTTTACTCTACCGTTCGGAAGACAAGCATCTTCAGAATTACTCAGTCATAGCTACACCCTATCGAGGTAATCCCTCCTTAAAACTGCCCTAACTGTACAAAAAATTTTCCCCATCTAACTCGTGTCACTTCTTCTAGAGGATGAAACCAAAAGGAATTGTTACAAACTGCATCCACCCATCACTTGTTCTAATAAGACTTGAGTCGCCCTGCAGTTTGAGGCCCCGCATTTGGAATCACTTCAAAAGCAAAGGACACAAACACACAGCAACAGGGGGTCTGCCTGTTGGCTTGGGGGGTTACTGTGTTTGGTTGATACACCTTGCTCCCTTTGTGATAACATCAGAAATGTGCCGGGGGAACCTGTCTGACCTGGAGGAAGAACGCTTTGTGGCAGTGTTGACAAATCAGTGGGGATCAGGGGGATGGGGGGTGGGGGGGGCAGCTGGTGGCGTTAGACCCATAGATACCAGGTTTCCTGCTGGCCTGGGGACACAGAGGGGAAATTACATTAGGACCGGCCTAGGCCTTGATAGTAGGCCTGTCAAGACAAGTGGAGCCAGAGGTCACCAGCCACCACAACCTCCTACCTTCAAACCTCCTACCTTTGAGGGAGTGTTTTAGTGGGTTGAACATGACCTCATTCTTTTGTAAGCTAGAAGTCCACACATTGTCTGATCATTTGGAAGATTTCCCAACCAGAACTAAGATGTGAACAGTTTAAATGTGAGGTGAGTTTTGAAAGTTTCTTTCAGGCAGGTGCTTTTGAGGACATGCTCAGGTCATTCAGATTGGAGCTTTTCTACTTTTTGAAAAAGGATATTTAGCCTTTGCTATTCTAAATGGTTATGAAGGTTTATTATATAGTTAGAAGTTACATTTCAACACATAGAAGGATGTATTAAATGGTTCATAATATCAGTCCCTTCACGTACAGTGTAACCAAACACTATGGGTGGGTCTCCACTATTTAGACGTAAGCCAGCTTATTCACAAAACGAGAGTACCAAACCGACTACAAGTGTTTTCAGAATATCCTTCCATGGAATAAAATCCAGGTGTAGCGGAGGAAATACCGTTGGCATTCCTTCGTAAAGGAATGTTTTCATTCGTTTTTCACAAATGTCGCCATTTTGAGGTGTGTACGTTATAAAGTGCAGTGCAGACTGGATCACTCAATCAAGCAGAGCATGGCCTCAATAGGCAACCTGTGTAGGAGCCAGGGAGATGGTATTTAAACAGCTGGCACAGTTTAGTTCGGCATGTTCAAATGCGCGCAGGTTTCTGGTTGTCGTCGTCCCATCTAGAGAGGTTGAAACAACACACACACACACACACCGACACACAAGCCCCTCGTGGATTTGAAGTGACTGCACTTTACTTTCTGCAGTAACATCGAGCTGGCTGCGTTTATCTGATCCCTGCTTCAATCCACATGTAAATCTTCAGAATAGGTTATTAGGTGTCTAGAAAACACAGTCGTGGTCCAATCAGAATGGTTTGTTTTATACACTCACCCACTGGTACATCATTAGTTGGTTCATTTCTATTTCTGAAGACTTGGAAACAGAAACAGATATTTACAATAACAATACACCAAACTTAAGTCATTCAGTATAAAGCACTGCTCAGTGACGAGACTTATACTGAGTTAGGTCAAATCTATGCGAGGCGCCTAAAATTCCACATGGAATATCTTGAAGCAATGATAGACTTCAATGTCATGAATACCCTGGGCCAAATAGTCTGTCCATTCTCATTAATCAAATAAAAAGCGCCTTTCTTCGCACTTTGGAGAAAGAAAACATTTTCATAGCCAGAACAAGGCGTTCAAGTGTGTGGTGTGTGAGGAGGCCTGTACGATGCCCTGTGTTAACAGCTAATAAATTGAGCCCATCCCCCTCACTACTAGGCCTCAACTCAATTATATCCACATGTAGCCAGTACTGCCATGTTAGCTGCATATTTTCGAGAGGTGGGTTTTCCGTAACACTTTCTGAAAGCTAAGTTGGTCGCTGAAACATGTGTTTGGGTTTGGTTCAAACCAGACTCTGGTTTTGTTAATATAGATGTGATGTGGAATGCAACGTGACCAACCAGGCCAGTGTAACCACTGTTTTCTAAACTGTGTGACTATAAACTTAAACGTTTACCTGTACTGCGTAGAGACTTGAAAGTTTAAACACATTTTCAAATAGAGAAATGAATGACTATTATTGCTTTATTGGAACATTGGTTAAGAAATTTAGCTTCAAGTCTGTATCCCATTTTGGATTACTATGACAACATGTACCCAGTATACTGTGACTAAAGCAAGGTGATACTCAGGTTCCCAAAACTCTATATGCTTTGTAGCCTTAGGACCTGTATTGTTTAGCGGTGGTGTTGTGTTAATGTGGTGAGTTTCAAACAGCCCATCAGCAGAACTGTTGTGGAATACTGGACAAGCAATATCCACTTAAATCTATAAATACTGTAAAGAAACCAGATTATTGTGGCTGCTTTTTTGTATGTGGTCAATTTGTTCGCAGTGGTTGTCGGTTACTGCAATATACTGGATCCTTAGATTAAACTTGAATACTAACGAAACAAACTACTCCTTGGGTAAAATGGTCAAACTGAAAGGAAACGTCTAGGTGGATTTTTTTCCACAAATATTTGAGGTCTTCTGAAATTAGAGCAGGACAGGGGCCAAGTCTTTGAATCTCACGCCATTGGCACGTGCTAACCTTTTCTGTTTAACATTTAGTCCCCAGCAACCCCCCCCCCCCCCCCCCCCCCCCCCACCACCACTACCACCACCACACACACACACACTTCTTTTCCTAACAGGAGATGGTGAGACTCAATGCTATCATTCTTTGATTCTGTTTGAATCTGGCCGCGTGTGAGCAGGAAAAAGAGCCAAACGGGCTTCCTGAGTGGTCCGGGGAGGAAACGCTGTAATAAGCAAGGAGTATGTGGTTAAAAATAACCCGGGTATATAAACTCAGAGAAGAATCCCACTCACTCTCAAACTCTCTCTGCCTCTCGCTCTGGCAACAAGTCCAATGCAGCTCCTATGTTCTACGTCCAGATTGGGTTTTCCATGGACATTCCACACGCAGCCAAAAGCACGTTGCAGATGTGTCCCAATCATATGCTTATACAACGAAAAATGTATAAAGTTTAGACATTTGTTTTGTTAATACAGAAAAGCAGTGTCCTGTGTAATACTCGATCATGGAGATCCGTATTCTAAACATTTTGTTACCTTTTGTGCTGACTAAGTTATGAGTGAGCGCAAAAAAAAAGGTGATAAAAGGTTGGTGAGTATCCCCACGAGTTGGGGAGAGCCTCTCCCTTTAAGATATATATATACTTGCGCTTAACTTATGTAATTGTGAAATGTTATATGGAGTTGCCCAATGTCCATATTGTGCAAATGTTTCTCAAACACAGCGTTTGGTTCTGTGGAATCATTGCTAATCCACATACTACTACAGTCACATGACAGTTCCTCTAATGAGCAGCACTTCAATATGATTACCCCTCTTAAGGTTACCTGTAGCTCAATGAAATGAAGAGATTTCATCTCCTAAGAGTGACTCTCGGGTAAATACATGAGGATCATTTCAACAAGCCATTCCATCTAGGGGGCTTCATATACCACCCTGCTTGCTACTGAAACCAAAGAATCAGAATTTGTTTTTATTTCGCCAAAGAACTTATACTGAACTTAAAGAAAGAAAAAAATGTAAAGTGGGGGATAGAATATAACACAAGTATAAAAATTATAGAGTATATGCATGATAATGTGTATATAAAACAGGGGAAGGGGGGGTATGTACACAGTAGTGCAAGACTATCTGTTTCAACCTGTCTTCATTTCTTGAACAATGAATGCAGAACATTCTCTATCTGGGCCTTATCGCTCCAGATCTTCATTTTTGTTCACATAATCTTAAGATACCAAAGTTCTGACATCTTGTGTGTTTATAAGCAGGTCAAGAACTGTGGTTGTTTCTTTGTTGAATATCTATTTGACCCGGTTAGGCTATTGCTGTAGGTTATGGACACTGTTTGAACACATTGTCCCCTATGAGAGTTCAGTCTTAGATGCAGACTGTATTTTACAGTTCAGATGAGGAAATGGTGTTCAGAGACCAGGCCAGGGGTTTACTATAAGCATTTATATGTCTACTCATTCACAGCTTCTCTCCAATACCAGAATTCACACTTCTGGCATGTTCACCAGAACCAGCAGAAAACATTTTGCATAAGGTATAGTCAGAAAGGCAAGGTGGAATGTTTTAGATCGTTGGCTAACAGTCATTGTGTTATGTTTAAGTGTTTCAATAAAGCTGATTGAAAAAAAACATTGTCAATACTTGTAATTAGGCCGTTATTAAAGTCTCTAATAACGCCTAAAGCAAGCTACCATTGACTGATTCTGGTGAAGGAGGGAACCACGAAAAACGGCCAGAAACTCTCGATTGTATCGCAAACCTCAACAAGAACGAAACTGATGCCCCCTGAATGAGATGCAAATGTTCCCCCCTCTGCATTTCAAAAACCGGGCTTCCAACACACGTTATTTACACCTGAATAGGATGCTAAACAGCGGCAGAAATTCCGAGTTTGCAAACTTGCGAAGCGCCGTGAAAAGAGTTTCAGACCAGCCTGGCGCCTGGGAGCCGCGTGCGTTTAGACAAGCCTGCTGCGCCAAAACAATAGTCCACCCATTTATAGTAGGACTAATGATAATGACTGCGATGTGCTGCAAGCAGGTGTAAATACCTCTCCGCGTCAATATCCCCCCGCCAAACAGCTTCAATTCGCTCAGTGTCCACGCAGAACACTAGGCAATTGAAGATATTTGGACATCGCCAGCCCCCAGTATATTATTTCAAGCTTATTTCAAAACGGTCATTTGGTAACCTTGCCTTAAGGGTATGGCTTACATTACGCAATATAATTGTTGCCTATTATCTACATTGCGAGTGTAACCTACAACTTTCAATTGTAGCTGCGCAGCCCCCACCTTTTTTTTCTTTTTTTTTCATAGGCGGAGCTATTGGCCTCCTGCGTCATCGTTTAGGGAGGATCCAGCGCTTTATAGGCTTGTAAGATCGACCGTGAGCGCAAGAGAGGCAGAGCGCAAAAGCTCTTGGAACTTAAAAGAGGGATCCTTTATAAACGGCTATATTTACTTATCCTAGACGTATTTCCTGGACTTGCACCATTGGTCGAGCTACGGTATTTTAGAAAGTCGAGAGGACCCTCCTACCATTCAAACCTGTGCATGTCTCTGAAGCGCAACTTTGGAGGTTTCAGTCTGCCAGGCGCGCGCGTTTGAGTGCGAGAAGTTGATCACAGGCTCTCGCTCAGTAAACAACGCAATTATTTATCATCATAACGATGGCCTTATCCGACGTAATGCTGCCGTCTTTTTCAACATTCTCAAACCAGAGGGAAAAATGTTGGGATAATGTAAGTATGACATATTCAACACAACACCTTAAAAAAATAGTTTGACAGTGATACATTTCTACTTTGCTTTCAACCTACTAAATTTTTTGTCTAACGGCTTCTCTTTAACTTTTCTTTGCAGAGATGGAAAAGCGAAATGGACAAACCGATATCTCCCAGCTGCTCTATGCTGGAGATGGTGCAGAACGTGGACGGTCACGGCAGAAAGGACGACGAGGATCTGAGCAACTACTTGGATTTGGATTTTATACTCGCCAACACGACTGCGGCGGATAACGTGGCGCCGATGGGAACAGGTGCGGAATACATGGGCTCAGCTGACCCGAGCACCATGTACACCACGACGGGACACGCCATGACGACCTACCCGTCAGCGGAGCACAGCACACCACCTCCACCGTACAGTACCAGCCTCATGACTGAACTACACAGCGACAGTCATTATTGCGTTCCGCGCGGCTCTGGCATACATGGAAGATTTTACGTGAACTCCGCAGCCTTTCCCAAGCAGGACATACTTGATAACATTAAAATTGAACCATCTATGGACGGTTACGGGCCAGTTTTTGGCATCGTTCCTCAGAACTGCCCCAAAATCAAACAAGAGGGGAACGTTTCTTGCATGATGTCCTTCGAGCAGCCGCGCGTGGCCATCTCGCCGCGCGCAACGAGCACCATGACGCCGCCGCTCAGCCCAGATGACCTCGGCCACTCCGACATCCAGACACCGATGTGTCACTCCATGAGCTTCCCGCAGAAGTACCACTCCTCGCCGTCGTACCCGCACCTCCCTCCGCCCCAAGCAGCCCAGATGCAGCTGTCCTATCACGGTGCGCACCAGTTTGGCATGTACGAAGAGGGCCTGGGCGTGCAGCCCAATCCGCAGAGGGTGCTGCTGACACCCCCCTCATCTCCACTCGAGCTTCTGGAGTCCAAGCCCAAGAGAGGACGGCGCACCTGGCCAAGGAAGCGGACCGCCACACACACCTGTACCTTTGCTGGCTGTGGAAAAACCTACACCAAAAGCTCCCATCTTAAAGCCCACCATCGAACTCATACTGGTAAGAGTTTCAATTCTATTTTAGTTGGGGTGGGGGGTGAGGGGGTAATTATATATTAATGCCCATAACACACCATATGTAGACTAAACATTGTGTTTTAACGTTTGAGGGAAGCTGTAACAGTGCAGATGTTGACATCTACTCTTTTTTCCATTGTCTACCCAGGTGAGAAGCCATACCATTGCAGCTGGGAGGGCTGCGGATGGAAATTCGCTCGCTCAGATGAACTCACTCGCCATTACCGCAAACACACCGGTCACCGTCCCTTCCAGTGCCATCTGTGCGAGCGAGCCTTCTCCAGGTCGGACCACCTGGCCCTTCACATGAAGAGGCACATGTGAACCATGGAGGGGCTTAGAGGGCCGGGGAAATCATATTATGTATTTTATGACCTTTTTTGGATTCTTTGTCGTTTTTTTATTTAATGTGTTCTTCATGACCAAAGCTTTTTATATCGATAAAAGTTTAGTGATATTATTTCGTAATAATGTAGCTGGTACTACCTTGGTTGTGTATGAAAGCTTTAGAAAAGCTTCATTTATATATTTGTTTTGGGGCAAACAGGCCAATAAAGGGGCTGGCCCTATACTGCTCTTCTTCAAAACTGGAGTGCTGTCGGACACAAAAGTGCCTTTCTATTGCGACTGTGTGCTACTGTAAAACTTTCCATAGAAAACCTGCCAGGTCAGCCAAACCAGTGGAGACAACATGATGTCTAAGTGAAATGTACCTGTGTGAGCAAAGACAATGTTTTGTTATTTGAACTGCCTCATTGTTTTGAATGGCCTGAATAGCATAGTCAACTGTGTTCTTAATTTAAAAATCACTTAGCTGAAAATTGTCTTCCTTGAATGCAACTGCTGGGTTCAGCCCCCTTGTACACTATCAGGGCTTGATGTCCTGTGTATCTTTATTTTTTACGAAAATTTATATGGACTTGTATATGAATTTTATACTGTAAAGTGTGTATTTATTGTAAATATTAAAACGTAACAAACCATAAAATATCTTCGATTCACGTGGGTATTTCCTGAGTTCTCACAATGACACAACGATTGTACGAGGTTAGTCAACAAAGTACTTCCTTTTCATGAAACGTGTTCACACATTGTCCTAATACGAACCACATGACCCCCCCCCCCCCCCCCCCCCCCCCCCGAATATCAATGACAGAATAACAGGCTGGATAAGGACACAGGTAAGCTGCATGTATCTGAGTGACTTGAGGCCCAGTCTATATACTCGCTGCTGAACCAAACAGACCTAGTATCACCGTTGACACAATGATGTTTTCCAGCTGCAAGACACACCAGGCCAGACGCTTGTGGGCTCAGACTATAAATACAAACAGTACATTTCCATAATTACAGAGAGGGAGTGGGGAGACGTCTGGACAGAGGGGCACACCAGCCCTCGTCAAGCAGCCCATAGACTCCTACTTCTGATGGGTAGAAATTACAGTTAAACATCAAAGGGGCCTTAATACTACAATTACACAGGCAACTGAACCATAGCTGTAATTTCAAACATTCAAAGAGCACATATTCCAAGGCATCTTCTGCCATATCACCCTTGCCAATGAAGTTGAGTGTAAAAGACCACTGCATTGTTATAAGTATATCCATTTTCACATGTATACTGAATGGATTGGGTACATAACACATTTGTGAAAATGTGGTTGTGCGTTTATAATAAATGTTTTTTCCTTCGTTGTGTAAATTACTATAAAAAAAAGTTAAACAAGCTCAATTAAACCACACCTTCCATCATGTGCCACTGAGTCACCCAAACTAACTTTTTTTGTTTGTTTTTTTGACGCAGTCCTCTATTCAAGAGAAAATGTTTCAAATATATGTTTAAAATTCAAAATTCAGGGGAGTAATGTGGCAAGAGATGACAGCCAGCAATAATTCCAGTTTAACTGTGCCAATCATTTGATGTAAAGTATCATGAGGAAGAACAAAAATAAACACAAAAAAAGCAGCTGAAAATTTGTGAAATGCATTTCACTTATCTGTCTGTCTAACTTTCGGTTCTGAAAGTAGTTTGTGTGTGTGAGTGTGTGTGTGTGTGTGTGTGTGTGTGTGTGTGTGTGTGTGTGTGTGTGTAGTGCGCCTGCGCACGTCAATCTACCTACAATGAGCAAGAAGTTATCCAGGACTGTTACACTTGCTTTTATTATATTAAAAGATATACATCGTATGTATCACATAGGTTTCAAAACCTGAAATAATATTTATAATCATATGTTGTATGTACTAATACATATGGCATGTTGGATTTCAATAAATAAGGCAGACATTGTGTACCAGTCTATGAAACTCTGTGTAGGCCACACATTTCCAGTCAACCATTCACATTGGAAGAGTAAGCAGCACACAGTACGCCTTGAATATGCTCCATACGCAAAGTTTTAAAAGCATCTTGGGTCAATACAATGATACAATGACATTGAAGCAACTGTCTATAAGGCATCTGAACCCACAGTATATGCATCAGATTGATTCAACTTTGAGCGTGGCTGATATTATGGTAGTCGTGAGGCTTAGACAGGTGATTTTAGTCCAACTAAAGGTGCCTTCGGGAGCAATGAGCGTATTGCCAGGAATACACAGGCAGCTACATCAAGCACACACAATCTTTCTCTGTTGAGAACAGTACTAGTCAAAGCAAATAGGTTTGTATCCCTGTAGAGAAGGTCACACTGGTACAGTAGCCTATAGAAACTTCTAAGGGTTGTAAGGTCACTGTGAGACATGACCAACACATGGTGTTTGTCAGCTAACAAGTAAGGCCAGTCTGACCTCTGGAATACCCTGGCAGGGAAGACAGACATGATTCTTCAAATAGCATTTCTGATAACCACACCAGCCTACATGGAAGATGAATGTATGCCAGCAAACGTTTGCAGTTTTATGTGGTGTGTGGGACTACAGAGCAGTTCTGATAGAGTTTTATTGCTAAGGACAAAAACGAAAATGTAAAATGCATCGCGTAACCATTTTGCTCCGAAGAATACCAAAAGGCATGACAAATTTGATGCTTAAAACAAATTATTCAAAATTCAAAAAGGTATAAAAGCCGAGAAGGCATCGAAAGATTGTTGTTCTTAAGGGTTTACACCTTCATCAACAAGCTGTGTCTTGATAAGGAGTTTTAAGAAATGGCCAAAGCTTGTGTATCATAAATGATACTACTTCTTTGGGGAAAATATATCTTTATCAACTTAAAGATAGATAGTGAGATACGAGTGAATATAATACAACTGACTGAAATATATTAAAAACTGAAAACGTAATCAAACAATACCTGTACTTTCATTTTTGATTCCCTGACCCAAAACAAGATTTGCACCAGAAACCTGGAATTCACAAGTGTCAGACCTCGAAACATGGATGAACTTCCAGAAGAGCTGTTGGAAGGTTAGGATAGTGCATTTACTTACTTCATAAACTACAGATGTATGATATAAATAATTAAATGAAATAAACTAAAATAGATAAAAAAGAGAGATTTCTTTACAACAAAGAGTAAAGCAAAGGTGTGTCTTCAAAGTGTTCCTTGCCTAAACCCACAGAGTGCACTGCAGGCTCTCAGACTGGTGATGAATGAAGTCACTTTAGAATTGGGCTGAGCCCAGGCTTAAATCAGGATGAAAGCGCGTCTTCATTGTAGTTCATTACAGTTTCAATGCAATGTGAGTGAGAAACACGAATGCTGCAGAACTTATGCGCCGAGGCTTTGGTGAATAAAGACGACTGTCGATGAAAATTTTGTCCACGATCCTTGAGGGCGTACATCAAAGCCTGTATCCGAGCTAGCCTCGGAGCTGAAAGGCTAGAGTCTGGGTGAAGAGATAATAGCTAGACGTGTTCGTTCGTTCGTGTGTCATCGTGTCAGTGTGCGGGAGCTGACGTTCACCTTTAGTGAGGGTGGAGCTGACACAGGAAGTGAGGTCAGTGCGTCGTAGAAGAGCGGTTAGACGCTGGGCATGTCTGCCTTGCTGAGGGCGATGGCCAGCTCCAGATCTTGCTGTTCCTGGAGGCGAAGTCTTCTCAGCCTCTCCTGCTCCTCCAGTTCACTCTCCCGCCTCGCCCACTCTAGCTGCTCGCTTTCACTTCCAAACTAAAGATGACAGCAGAGAGATAGAGGTGTCAGGGTGCTGGCAAGCAGGCTGGACAGTTTGAACTCAGCCATTAACACAAACACACACACACTAAAAAGAAATCATATGTGCTTCTGAAAGTCGTGAAAAATTTACAATTTGATTGAATAAAGTCATTGGCAAATACATTTTTCAACAAACACAATTTCAAAGAGTTCTGGGAATCAAAAAACGGTTGGTTTTGGAATTTCAATATAATTGTACAATACGATGTACCTGAAGTCCTACTGGACTTACAGCAATGTGTTGAACTTGCCATTCTGCTATGAGTCATTACATCGCTGAACTTAGTGTATGGATTCACCTGATTGGTGGATCTCAAACAGCAGTTCTCACCAATCATAGTGCTCTCATTCTGTTTCAAATCTCATTCTTGCATGCAAATCACAATTAAAAGGTCAGCACGCCCACAAGTAACCTTACCTCAACGCTTTCAGATCCTGGGAATAAAAAAACAAACGTTCTATAATACAAAAACTACATGTAGACAATGTACAAATATTCCCCATTTCCCCAAAAGAGAATACACACATAGCCAAACAGCCATGCAGCTGATAGTCCTGAGAGCATTGGGGCAGTACGAAGAGCAGTTAAACAGTAGAGAAGGAAAGCCACATTTAACATGCTTGATCAAAGGTGAGACTTTCTGTTCCAGGTACTGTAGCTAAACTAAACCAGCTCATTAAGGTGTCAATAAGACCCTTTCTAAGAAAAAGGTTGGCGATATCGCGATGTGCCAGCCCCAACTTCCTTCTTACAGCAAATAACATCAAAGCGAAAGGTGCAGAGACGACACAGAAACCCATCATCCCTGGCGGCCATGCTGACGAAGGTATGGAGATGTGAGGATGGACAAGGTCTGCCCTGAGACACCATCCCCATGCAGGCTTGTTAGGACATGTCCAGGACGTCGGTGTGGGATAAGCATGGATACCAAAACGAAACCCTGGTTACCATTCATTCATTCAAAAGGCACAGTAAGGTGCACAGACTGAAGGCTGTACCACAGTCAGACGTGGTACTGCAGGCCGATCCCAGGACTTCTCTAATCGGGGTCCAACTGGGAAAATACGAGGAGCAGCCATCCAAAGCGTAGAAGCCAGACACAAGGCCACTGTTATATACCATGGGATGCGATCGCTAGGAGCACATAGCAACAACAACAATAGGACAAAGGCGGTAACTAGCAAACTCCACTTACAGAACCCACATCTGCAAACCCTCCTGAGGTCTCTGTTACAGCAGCGCCAAAATCGAATGAATCTCTGCTGCTTGTGTCTCCAGCAGTCATTTGACTCTGACTACGCTCAGTACAGTGGAGCGGTTCCCCTGGGCTGTCCAAGGCAGCCAGGCCCAGCAGGTTTGCATGACTATGTGTACCTGGAGAGGGTTCAGAGACGGTTCACTATCAAAGAAAACGCAGAAATGACAAAGTTGTTTAAACACAAAACTCAACAACAACAAAAAAAGCGGAAACTAAACCGCAGTTGGAGTTTCACAAGTCAAGAGGGCAACTAGTGTACTCAGGCACCCGTGGGAAAGCATCAAGAGTTGGCGTACCCCCAAAAAAGGTGCTAACCACAACATTGATGAAATGTTCTCACATTTAAATCTTGATATGCATCATTTGAGCAACCGGTGTGGGCATCATGCTAAGTTCTAGTCAAACTTCAGCACCGCTGTTGTAGATTTCGTTGATTGCCCCCCGGGTATGTGCCAAGATGCTCTGGTTTTGAGCAGTGCAACTTGTACATACTTCCTGTGAGATAATAAAGGGTGGACTGTTTGGAGTGTGTGTGTGTGTGTGTGTGTGTGTGTGTGTGGTGATGGTGGGGTGACCTGAAGATCACACCTGAGGAAGGGTGGCACAGCTAGGTCACACAGGGTTGCGAGAGCTGCGCGTAAAAGAGCCTCTTCTCTTGTGAGAACCTGCATGAACGTGCCCACAAAAGACACTGCGGCGTGCCGCATGTTCACGCCGTCATGACAACGGGTGGGTCTCTGCAGCTCAGCGTGTGGTACACTGCTGCAAGAGTGACGACGACTTCCTGAACCGTGCTGTCAGGTTCAGACTCAGAAACAAACGTGTGAACAGAACCCCCCCTCCCCCCCCTCCTCCCTCCCTCCCTCCCTCCCTCCCTCCCTCCCTCCCTCCCTCCCTCCCTCCCTCCCTCCCTCCCTCCCTCCCTCCCTCCCTCAACACCAGCATCACCTGAGCAGAACCAATTCGTTCAGCTATGCTGAACACACACCCTGAAGGGCCTGGCGTTATCTACGCCACCAGCTTTCCTGTTTACAAGTTCAAGCAGAAGATGAACAAACTGATGGCTCTCGGCCCCCCTTGCAAGGTTAGCGAGGGTGGAGGAAAGGGGAAGTACTTTCATAGAACGCTCTCACAAAAACAACACTGAAGTTTAATAAGACAATACACCGCCCAGAAACGGCTTCTCCAAAAAAAAAAAAAAAAACGCTGACTCAACCAGCTGTTTTCGCGGACGGTTTCAACCAGTAAGAGTTACCGAAGTCTGTAAAACTGAAATGAAGTACAAATGAAGAATGAATACCAAAAAAATAACATTTCCATTCAAGCTTTGCTTCTTTTTTTTCATCCTTTTTTTAATGGAAACTCCACAGTTAATAAATGTAGTCATTTTGGAGCTTGGAGAACAAGATGTGTTAAGTGTTACATCAACAACTGAAAATTGACTTCACTTAGCGCACACACAAACACACACACACAAGTGCGTCATCGGGTCTTACCATAAGGAGGGGCCGGCCTGTTAGGCACGTTCTTCTTTGGTGGCAGCATAGGATTGTCTGGCTTCTGAAATAAAAACATAAAACAACCTTTTGACTCAAATGTGGATACTGCTCATTAAGATGCTCCATGATTCATCATTAAAAGAGGGAAGTCAACCCGGAATCGGTTTAATTATTATTCCGAAATGTTGCTCTTTGGACTATGAGACTATTTTCATCCAGCAGCTCACCTTTGACATCTGACTGAAGTCCGCAAAACCTCCCTTGGCTCCGTAAGAGCCGCCACCAAACGCATCCACCGACCCAAAACCGTCTAAAACAGAACACGACACAATGAAACACTTATGGGCACGACTAGCATCGACAAAGGCTTGGCCTTAAGCGTAGGTTCAAATCCATCATCGTACTCTGCTTATTCCAAGAGAACTTAGAACTTTATTTTCAGACGGGGGCGTACTGTTTGCGGGCCAGGCCGCTTCATTTACCGCAAATTTTCCGAAAACCTGAAAAGTTGAGGTACTGTTATAGTCTGACGTGTGCATCTGATTAACTCATTAAGGCCGTCAGTCGGAGCACTGTTGAAGCAGTGTGGTGAGCTTGTTTTTACACATTGTGGTATGCCTTTGGACTTAATGAATAAATTGCCAACTGTGCAGAGGCCCCAGTGGGGGGGGAAAAACGAGCCATTGTAACTAAATCTGTTTGTTGTGAGGGAGACCATAAAGAAGAGTATTCATGGGTGTTGCTCTACACAGCGGCTACGCTTTGCGTTAAGAAGCCAGGCTCCCCTCCCACACTTAGCTCTGTGTTCCCCCCCGAGCCTGCTGGATTCAGCAGTGCGTAGGAGTGCCCCCCGCCCCTAATTTAAAACAACTTCCTCCCGCAAATGAAGCCTGTATCAGTTCAATACCGGTTCGAAGAACAGGGGACAGAGGACAGAGTTGAACTGGTTAAAGCAGCGATGGCAGTGTGTGTTCTGGACCCCGCAGGTCCCAAATCGTTTCTGTTATGTTTGGCCCCCAGCGGGCCTCCTGTTTTTCCAGGGGGTTATTTTTAGTTGGCCAGCAGTTAAATGCGTAGGTAGGCTGCTTAAAATAGAAGGTTCACCACAGGAAAATATGAAGGCACAGTGAGAAAAATAGTATGTCACCGCTCATGCCCCTCCGACTCCAAAACAGAAAGAAAATCGAAATGTCACTATGGTTACGTTGAATGGCTGTATTTATTAAGAAGTGTTGCATGAGTCTAAAATAAAGATTACCATTTCATAAAACCCTGTGAACCTGTAAATGAAGCTTGGTAACAGTACTTCTTATAGATGCAACCCCAAGGAGGTCAAATCCAAACATACACTGTGGCTTTGACATTGCAACGTTTTCAGACGAGGATTGGCAGTCACACAACAATCACACTTATTTCTAAAAACGGCCTGAATCTGCTTTGACTACTGAACGTTAGCCTGATATTAATAAAGTATCTTTTATTTAAGAAAAGCTTTTATTCCAGTACCTGAGTCCTTTGGTTTGGGGCTGGGACTGTTGGAGAGGAAGTGGTCACTGCTACCAAATGCACCAGGCTGGTGGTGGAAAACATCACGTGTTTGTCTTTATTCTATTCCATATTTTCATTGAATAATAAGTAAAAATTATCTTTAAAAAATCCTTTTTATACCTTGGCCGGAGGAATGGGTTTTTTCTTGAAGGGGTCCGAGGATGCAAAAGGATCTGGCTTTTTGAAGAAGTCCTCTGAAGAGTTCCCTTTAAAGGGGTCAGTCTCTTTGAAGGGATCCCCTCCAAATGGATCTGTGGACAGAGAAGGGTTCAACTTCAATCTTCCATTCAGAATCAGAACTATTTTTTATTCGCCATGCAAGTTACACAAACATGGAATTTACTGTGGCAGGATGGAGCAAAAAATATATATGCAAATACATATATGGCACTTAAATAAGAAAGACAATAAGATAAAATAAAAGTAAAACGTGAGCAATAGCTTTACAGAGGGAGGCATATAAACTATAGCAAGTCCTCAATCAAGTCATCATCTGAAACACTGGCCTTGATTTACGATGCTTAAGATTCCGTTCATGTCCTGTAAAAGGCCACACATTTAACATCCCAAAAATGGAACATTGTATAAAACTATCCCATACGTAACCGCCAAGTCTTTCCCCTGAGAACCACATACACCGCGGTAGTGATAAAAACGTTTTTCCATCTCCTTTTTGACATGTAAAATGAAAATGTAAAAAAAATGTAAATGTGGCCTTTGAAGCTTTACCTCTGAAGGGATCTGACTTGAAGGGGTCTTCAGTTTGGAAAGGGTCAGGCTGAGGGTCCTGGGGTTTGCTGCTGAACATGGCTACCTTGGACTTAAAGGGGTCCTCCTGGGGAAAACCAGGTTCCAGTCATTGATCCCCATGAATTCCATTGAAAAAAGTATCTATACTGGTGTTTTAAGTGATAAATTAATTAAAAAATATTGTGGTAACATGAAATGTAGAGGAAGTCTGATATGTAACACTGCCAAGAAATAAATAATGACGGATAGTTAAAGCAATTACAGTTGGAAGCCTTTTGGGGGGAAAACACCTTTGCAAAGCTAGACCTGTCAAGATCTGACCTTTCTCTTCTTAAAATTGTTTTAAACTCAAGTCACAACGAGTCACCAGATTGTGGTGTTGGATTTTAGTTTGGCAATACGCCCTGCACGATCTTACCATGGTTCCAAAGCCTCCGTTCTCCTTCTCAGCGAATCCCTCGCTCATGTCAGCCAGGTTGGTCATGCTGCCTCCGTTGGTGCCGTTGATGGCGCTGTTGTACTGCTCGATGCTCCTGCTCACCTCCTGCTGACTGTCCTGAATCTGAGACAACTTGCTGCGAGCCTAAAGCAACAAACCACATTTGACGCGTGAATGCTCGCACCGAGACTGAACAGCACCAGCCTGTATGGACAGTGTAAGCCAGGCCTTGACCAGTGTGCACTTTTCCTAAAAACCTCTACAGGACAATATACTGTAGATACCCACATAGTGAAACATGGTGTCATTGGTGACAAAAATAAAAGCATCTAAAATGTTGTGTTTGTAGTTTTTTTTTCTCGCACCTGATTGATCTCGTCCTGGGTGGCTTTGAGGGACTTGACGATGCTGTCCAGCTGGACGCGGCCGGCCAGCAGGCTCTGCTCCAGATGACCCTCCTCCTGCTGCAGCCGGTTCAGCTCCGACCGGGTCCGGCTCAGCTCCGCCTCCTGGCTCTGCAGGTCCGTCTCCTGGGACTGGATCTGAGTCTGGAGCGACGAGATCTGGAGGGGAGGAGGAAGAGCGTAAAGCCAGAGACAGACAGCGAGGGCAGGGTGTGAAGGTGTTTGTCTAGACTCAAACCCTCTGAGCCTCGTCCTGGCACTTCTGCTTGACGTCGTCCAGCATGCCCTCCAGCTTGGCCCTCTGCTGGTCCATCTCCTCCAGTCTCTCCTGGGCATCCTGCTTCTGGGACTCCAGGTCCTGCAGGCTGCTGCTCTCCCTGTCCAGGTCATCCTGCATCTCCTGAGGACGCGAAGGCACACACACACATGCACGTGCACACACACACACAGGACACAGACATCAGTAAACTTGGGTCCAATTTTCTTTTAAGGGGGCACAGACTAGGGAAACTAGTTAAGTTAATATGGATGCCTACATCTATCCTCACAGTTGGACACACTTTTTTATTGCAATAAATAACATTCAGTCCAAATTTCTGACAGTTGAGCACATTTGCACCAAGACAGACTGACCTGAACCTCGCTGTTCTTCTGTCGGATGGTATCCTCCTTGTCTCGGATCTCCTGCTCCAGAGAAAGCTTCTCCCTGTCGGACGCCACAGGAAGGCAGGGATGAGGGCCAGAGCAAGGTGCAGGAACTGAGCTCAATCCCCATGCCTACGTTTCACCCCCCCCATCCCCCTCTTCCTACAAGGAAGAACATGAGGAAGGGGCCATTCTGTTGGTGGAAAGGGGCAGACTGGAGGGCTCACCTCTGCAGCTGAGCTATTTCCTGGCTGAGTTCGTCCAGCTCTTTGACGCCTGTTAGGTCCCCTGAGCCGGTGGAGCTGGTGCTGTCCTGGAAGAGGGGGGAGGGAGAGGGAGATAAGTCAGTCAGTCAAAGGAGCAGAAGACCTTCCTCCTCTGATGTGACGGTTCCCAGAGCACAGGAAAGAGGGAAGGAGGGCCTCCATCACCTCAGATCATCCATCATCCTGTCAAAATATTATTTTTGTAATATTTGTTTAATATGTCAATAAAGCATTTCTCTGGTAATCAATTCATCAATCAGACAGACCTCTCAAGACAACACTCTTCTTGAGAACTACCTGATGGCAGTGTTGCTTGAGAGTTTCTTGGCTGAAGACACTTATTAACTAATCGAGCACACAGAAAACTCAGGCACTACACAGGTCATAGTGATGACAGCCAGGAAGGAAGAAAACAGCAAGAGCACGCCGTGACATCGCAGCAGCACACAGCGGACAGCTACTCACTCTGCGCAGGTTAGCATAGGCAGCGATGTCAGGTCCCACAGCGGTCATGAACCCAGCAAAGCTCTGAGACAGAGGCAGAGAGGCAAAGAGGCAGATCTGAGAGCAGGAGGCAGGAGGCTTGCAGAAGCAAACAGTAACTCCGCATGGGGAGAGTTGAGACTTGAAGGGAGAAGGGAAAGGGGCGAGAGGGGGGCGAGACTCACGGGCCCGGCGGCGGAGGCGGCTGTCCTCTCTGAGGGGGGGATCATGTCTGGGGTGATGGTCTGGGGGGGGTCCAAGCCTTTGGTGACTTTCTGTTGGATCAGGTACATGGCCAAGGAGAACTGCTCCCTGGACAGCTTGCCCATCTGCTTGGTGTCGGCCAGGCTCCTGGGGAGCACAGGAACAATATGTAGACACTACACCAGAACTGGGCAGCAATGCGGATACGTGCTGTTTTGGCTCCCTCTAGTGGAGAGAGCCTAGAATACCTTGAACTGCGCCAAACCATTCTATTGGGACAGATCTTCACCTATCACACCAGACTAATAATGGGTCAGATCTCATTTCTCCGTATATCCTTATTAACGTCTCGTTCGTACGTTGCGCTCACCATATCTGAGCCAGCATGGTCTGAGGCAGGCTGGACTGCATGAAGATCTCGATGACCTCTGAACCCGTGACCAGGCCGTCCATGTCGCTGTCCATTTTCAGGAAGATGTCGTCGTATCGCCCTCTGTCAGCCAGTGGGACGACCCAGTTCACCGTGGGCTAATGTGCAGGAGAGGGGAAAATTCAAAACATTTAGGAAAGGAGAGGCAGAAAATTGAATTAAATCTGAAATGTGTTCTTATGTAGGTGCTGAGATGGCTTTAAACTGGGTTTGTAACCGAGTGATTAAACAAGATGTACGAGAAATATGCATTCCTGTCAACCCGAAATCATGTTGCAAAGTTGAGCCAGACCCTGCACATAAAGATCAATAAACTGAGATGAATCACCACAGCTACAATAGGAGATGAATGTGGAAAGAATAAAACTTGAGGCTGAAAGGCTAAGCTGAGCATGTGGTTAAACTGGTCTAAACAGAAGAGGGACGAGGCAGGTTTAGTCAGCTGTGTCCTAAACCAACCACCCAGGCAAAACAGGGGACATTCTTTACAATGTGCCCTGGCATGATTAACGACAGCAGCCACACAAACCAAAATATTCCTATCTTTTGTCTCATCAGAACCACAGGACAAAGAGGAAACGGCACAGTGAGGCACCTGACAGGGAGGCTGACTCCAGGCTGGCAGAGCAGGTCTTACCTGTGAGGCAGCTTTGAATGAATGTTTGGGGGAGAGGTTGGTGGTGATGGGGGGGGCCACGCCGCCCAGGGACTGCGTCGAGCGCAGGGTCTCTTTGAGGGGCAGGGAGCTGGTCAGGCCAGTCATAACGGGTAGCACAGCCACGGCACCTGGCATGGCCCCAGCGGACTTCTTCCTTTTCGATGGAGGGATGAGGGAGGTGGGTAGAGTGGTGGGGGTGGGCTCCTTCTCCATAGCACGATACACCAGGTGCATGGCCTAGAGGGAGGAAAGTGACATCATCTTCAATCATATTTTGACTGGAGTCGTTAACCGAAAACACATTCATCCAGTTCATTGGTCTGTAATGATCCGGGGTTAGAAACTTCTCAACTCACCACTGAAAACTCATCTCTGTCCAACTGGCCATCTTTGTCTACATCACTAAGGTCCCAAATCTACATATAAAAAGAAATAATTAAGATTAACAGCAGGTCTTTCGTGTGACGGTGACGTGACAGTAGTAGTTTTAGGGTGCTTACCCTTCCTAAAACATCCAGAGGTAGTTTGGAGTTGATCAGAACCGGCTTGACTTTATCACCCGAGAGCAGGCCATTGACTGGTGAAAGGCTGTCAAATATGCCATCGAACTTCCCTTTTTCATCAGGCTGGAGGGTGACATATGTTACAGATTGAGTGTGCTAGTTAACAGACGATGCATTGTTAATGACCGCATGCATGATTCATCCTCACCCTGACAGCCCACTGAGTGTCAGCAGAAGGAGAGATGCTCAGCGATTTAGTCAATGGTGTGTTCAGCGCTGCGCTCGGCAACGGGCTGTTTGTATCTTTCTACAAAACAATTCACACGTGACATTACACATCATTTTCTGCAACAGGTTGTATCATCGAAGAATCTCAAATCTTTCAACACTTACAAATATAGGTGCGGCCAGTGTCTGGTTGAGATTATTAAGACTGATGTCATTTCCTCCTTGAGCAGATGCCACCAACCTCAGAGCAATGAAAAAACCCTGACAACAAGGAAGTGAGGGCATGGTCAATGCTTTATGTTTGTTAGAAAACCAAAAATGCTATGAAATAATACAAGAACACAGCAGTATTTGTTCACCCGCTTATCCAAGAAGCCCTTTCTCTCTGGGTCGGCCAAATCCCATATCTAAACAGAGGAATGTTATTGATTAGATTAAATGAAAGTGTTAACTTTTCAAGGTCAAGGATGATATCCTGACAGTGTTTATACCTTCACTGCACTGGTGTACCTGGAAACACTCCAGTGTGTTTATGTCCTTACCTTGCCCAAGGTGCTGTCTGACAGGCCAGACTTCTTCAGGAACTGGGCAGCATCAGATGCTCCCACTTTTCCAGTGTTTCCTGGGTCAACCTTAGGGATTTAAATAAGAACACTTATGTTGTTATGCCTCAACTTAGTCTAATTGTCTTTATTTTTTACCAGAACAGTAAAAACTGTTTTCAAAATTCAGGAAAACACCACACAAGGTGTATTACCTGTCTGTAATAGTTCTCGTAAGCCGGGTTTCCATTCGACAACTGTACAAAAAGACATATGAAAGACTTATGAAAGACATAAGATAACCTCTCTAAACTGGCTACAGTAGCTAGCTAAGTTAGCTGGCAGGTTAAATACACATTATGTTAAAAACTAAACATAAAAGAATGAAAAGCGTCACTATAACCTCAAAGGGTGTTTAACAGGCATTCGGTATCGGACTTGAAATGTCAGCTTTAAAGTAAAGTAAACAACAGTAAAGTGACAAACTAAAAACACCAAATATTAGGAATCGGCTTGTTGGCTAGCTTAGCTTCATCAGACAACACAACTGAGCTTGATAAAAGGTCTTCTGCTTCGTTAGCACTTTCGACTGAAGAGTGTCAGCATGTGTCACCTTCCTTTTTAAGCGTGAATTAAAGATAGGCTAAACTCACGAAACTAACTTGGATGTAGGGCGTTAACTCAAGTATTTGAAGTTTACCTGGCTGAGAGTCATGAGCGCCGCCATGTTTCCTGTTGTCACGGGAGCGCGCACACCGCTCAGCTGTCACGGGAGCGCGCACAACACTCAGCGGACACGAGCCTAAAGTTGACAGCTGTCAATTTCCCAAATTCATTAAAAAGTGCAAAGAGTCAGTGACCAGCTCATGTAAATTCGCGTTTCCATAAACTTACCATCCTGTGTTACCAGCTTCTGTCATCACCGTGGAAATTCTGAGCGTTTATGAAATATCTTTATCAGTTAATGTCAGTCTTCTGGACAATAGTGCATTAATTTGATAGTATATCAGGACAAAATGTCGACCTTCTGGATTGCGACCATTAAGGCCACTCGACTAAGTCACTGGCAAAAGCAGAGTTTGCTTCATCGGTATCTGGACTCTGGACTCCAGTAATGGAAGGGCCTGCTTTGATACCCTGGCCTAGGCAGGCCTGTGATGCGGTTTCTCCTGAGAGTGAGTGGTATTTAAACCGTCAAGTGAGTAAACCGTGTGTCTGGAAGGAAGGACACTCTAAAGTAAAGGAGAGGACACATGCAATAGACTTTTTAGTGTAATTGTTATTACAAATTGTGAATACATCCGTTGCAATGCTATTTAACGGGATAAAAATGGCTCCAGAAGGTTGTTCAGGGTCTCTTCTGAGAATCTGGACTCAGCAGTGGTCTCTGAAAACCTCAATGTAACTGTGTGGTTCATATACTTTGGTATTTCTAACATTGTCTGTAGAGGGTGCGATTTCTCAGTAGAAAATGCAGGAGCACTCTTTTAAATACTCTTTCCTGTCAAGCTTTGTGACTTGACCAGAATGAACTCATTAGAGACACATGTGTTTACAACTGTGTGTGTGTGTGTGTGTGTGTGTGTGTGTGTGTGTGTGTGTGTGTGTGTGTGTGTGTGTGTGTGTATGGGAGAGTGTGTGCAGCGGAGCATGATCAGGAGTGTCCCCATAGGACTGACACATCCTTTTTCCTCCAAGTGAACATTGGCAAAGGAGACAAGCAACTGGCGCCAGCCATCAAATCACCCCCCCCCCCAACCCCCTGACTGATCCCCAATTATGTCAAGAGGAAAAAATGGTGTCCCTTTGAAAGGCGTTCTTAATCAAACACAATTAATTCCGCTCCTTTCCCTTATTATTTAGTCCTCCCAGTCAGCCTATTAACTGCAGCCCAGACCCTAACCAAGGTCATGCTTCACCAAACAATATAGTAGATAATGTGGTAATTAGTAAGTACTTAAGGGTGTTTCTCTTCCAAATTGAGAGACCAACCTTTATGTTACCACTGGACAATGACTGAATCAGAAAAGACTAAAACAGTAAGAAACTCTTCAATGAACTTCTAGATAGAACCTTCAGTGCTTTTCCGGGTTCCAGACTGTCCACATGCTTCACTTATGTGTTTAACCATAGACATACCCTTAAATGACTTTGGCAAATATATGACTGAACAATACTGGAACATTTAAGCCATGTGGTCTGTGTGTGCCTCGGTCCTAAGTCTGTCTATCATTCACGCTCCATACTCGATCACATCGGTCACGACCTCACCTCTAAGCTCCCTGAGACCTCTCCCTGACCCGTGTGTGTGTGTGACAGGTCCTGCTTATTAGTAACAACAGGGACAAGACGTACAAATACTCGTGATAGGCAGACAGGTGGTAAGGCCAAATTCAATATCTCAGTTCCATATCATCATACAGCATTGATCACTTTGGCATGTCGTTGACCCAGATGGGGTCCCCCAAGTGGCCCATCTGCCCTCATACACATACGTGCAAACACACACACACACACGCGCGCACACACAATGCACAGAGGATTGGCTGGCCCACACAGGACACTTTAGTGCGTCCTCAGGCAATTAAAAGGCCAGGACAGGCCTGTGTTCAGGGCCTTCTGACACCCCTGGTGAGGTCTGATGGAGTGGAGTCTCATCTGCCTAACAGCCTGGCAGGGCTCCATGGGCCTGGAGGAACACAGAGCCCAGGAACAACAGGTCACCCCCAGATCTCTCTCTGGGAGCGCTTCCATTGGCCCATTGTACGCTGGCTCTCATTAACAGCATTAAGTCATGTCGTGGGTCAGTAATGCATAGTACCGAGAGGGAAACTTACAGGCTTTAACAATCTTAGTGTTTCTATTGTATCTTTATTACCATTTGCACATGGAACATGGAAGTGTCGTGATAACACAGGAACTGCATAACAAACAACTAGACATAGAAATACTTTCAATAATATAACACAGTGTACAAAGATTGACTTATTTTCTCAACAAACTGTCAATCACTTAAAAAAAAAACATTCTTTTTTCATAGTTTATAAAATATTTTTATCACTTTTCTATTTTAATTCTTTGGCTTTTTGATGCACTGGATTAAACCTGAAAACAAAAGGATGCCGAATATTGACGGTATCGATGTTTAGATCTGAACTGTCACCATTAAGAAAATTGAATGAAATGCTTAATTGTAGAGCAGCACCTAATTGTATGTTTTATAGAAGGAAAATTCTAACATATTCTTTGAAACTGTACAAAAATACAAAAATGCAAAGTGTTATGAAGGTGGTAACATTGAGGTAACATGTACATGTGTCTTAGGAATACTCTGTTCACTTTTGAACGACAAATGACGTCATGTTTTAAGGTCTAAGAACCAAGGTCTGTCATTTTTTACGCCTGTTAGAGCCTTTGACCATTTTTTCTTTCAACAACCATAGACAAAGGAATAGAATCAATAGTGCTTAACAATGAATCGACCCAGTTTAGTGACATATCAGGCTGCAAACACATATAGCAGCGCCCCCCCAACCCCCCAACCCCCCCAGCCCCCAACACACATACACGCACAGTGAACACCATCTGACTTTGAACTCCAATAACAACCGCCACATTCTTTGAGTCTCTTAACTGAAAAAAACATTAGTTAAAAAGTCACACCCTTGTCTATTTCTCAACAAAAAACACAGAAATTACTATAACAAATCAACTTGCCAGTTCGGAATAACTTTTAAACATCGCGCTGAGCATTAGTTCTGACTAAGCTGCATCTATTTTGTAAGGACATGCAAGTGTGCATTAAAAGCAGTTGCATGACGCATTTCATCATATCAGCCACAAACAAACACATCTTAGCAAAGGAGTGGGAACGCATTGACTAAACTGCGTCTGTCTGCAGCTGCTAATGAATGGTGTCCATGAACTAGTCATTTTCAAGGCTTCAGTGAGGTGTTTATAGGTATTCTTGTCTACCTACCTCAGCTGGCATGACAGTTGACATACAATCATTGACTGATATACACCGTCTCCCATGTCAGGCCTTTCATCAAGCATGCTTGGCACCAGATTATCTCTACCATCTGCAGCAACTACATGTGATCACTTGTTGCAATGATTTGGCTTCACTTCACAAAAAGATGTTTGTTTAGCGATGGAGAGATTTCCTACGTAAAAATTTGAGTGACACATTGTGAAAGACGTGTTCTTAAAAAAAAACACAAGTTTTGTTTTGTTGTAAAAAATGGAGCAAAGGTGTCAATCATAAAACAATCAACAAAACAACAGGAAAATTGCAGTTTCTGTCCTTTCATGAAACAAAACAACTGTCGCCCAGTCAGTAAGACAAAAAAACTAAAGGTGTCCTCATCTCCCAGTCATCCGATGAGCTTTCAGTGTGCTATGCATCTTCCATTGGAACATGAGATCCAGACATCATTTGTAAACATACATTCACTTGCAGCACTGTAAACATCCTCACAGTGTCTCCATGATACATCCTCTCTCCTAGCTTCAGCCATTCCATCACATATGTTGCCACGTTTTATCCATAGATTGAATGTGCTCTTTGGCCTTCATTCGCAATGCTGCAATGCTAGAGCTTCTCTGGTCCACGTCCTCCATGGGGAACTTATCACTGAAGTTGGAGGGGCATTGATATGGTGGAGGGGGCATGGATTGCATACCTTGGACCATGCCAGGGGGTGAATTGAGGAAGCCATGGCTAGTGTAGGTAGGCTGTAGACCCTGGCCAGGCCCCATGTACCCTGGTATACTGTGCATGGGGGGGCCGCTGGGGATTGGCGAGGTCATCCAGGGATCCAGGGGTAGGGGGTTGCTCATCGGGCCTACATTGGAGGACATGGGGGTTCGATTGAAGGATAGCATTGGTGAGTCGTGGAGCTTCATGCTGCTGGTGTCCATCTTCTCTTGACGTCGCCACTTGGCCCTGCGGTTCTGGAACCACACCTGGGGAGGATCATCAGATGCATTAGCAAGTGGATTCGGCAGAGATTCTGTAGCAACAAAACACAGAGCTTTACAGGTTGCAGATACATATATCGTATGACTGACATCTAGGTTGGTCATTGGATAAGGAGAGACTCATACCTGCACACGGACCTCTGGAAGGTTGACCTTCATGGCCAGCTCCTCACGGCTGTATACATCAGGGTAGTGGGACTTCTCAAACGCTCGCTCCAGCTCATGGAGTTGGTACGTGGTGAAGGTGGTGCGGTTCCGTCTGTGCTTCTTCTTGGGATTGTCCTCCTCGGGCAACTCTGGAGACTTACAGTCACTGTCCACCTCTTTCTGCAGGTCACTCATCTCTCCCTCACACTTTTCATCTGAGTAAAGGCTTGACTCTGGTGGGTGAAAGTGAAACAGGTCCCGTTCAAATTGGACAACTACTATATCCGTTGCTATTTGTGTTGAAAACAAATGAACTGCTTCAGTTGTTAAGGAAGCTCAAATTAGAAACATTTGCAAGAGACATAATGGAAGTATGAATTTATGCCAACAAAGTTCAAGTGCTACACATCAGTTAGTCAAAGAAGTTAGAACTGTTCAGCACATCGGACAGCGCCTGCTAAACACAAAGAACTTCAAACAAGTTGTTAAGCTCGAATATTGGTCACCTTTCTCATTCTTGACTCTCAAAATAAGCACAAGATAGATTGTCTAAAGATACTGTACCAATCTGCAGCACTTATTTAGAGAAATTCAAAAATGTTAGCCAAAGCTTATCCATCTAATTTGTCTCATATGTGAAAGTGAACACATGATGCAGCCCAGTCACTCTTCTATACTGACAGACGTCTTTCTCTGCACTCTTGGATGTCTGTAATCTCACAGACACAGATGCTGCCATCAATCCTTAAAGTCTCCACAACTCTTTAATGGGTAAAGTCTATCCAGCCTGCCTTTTCTAAGAAGGATTGAACTGTAACTGATCCACATGTGCGTTGTTTATTTGGAATCACCCAATCATTGGCTTTGGTGTAAATAAGTAAACATGCATCGCAATCGCTCAAGTGATCCAGCCATTCCTTCTTCGCCTCTGATCATGTATAAACATCATAGTATAATGCTATCACATAGTTCATGCCATAATAAAAATGGATGTAAAGTAAATCCCTGACCTCATTCTAACACTAACATTTATCACTTAATCACTTCTACCAAATGAAAAAACTAACTTGCAACTTGTAAATTTGCCTTTGAAATAACTCATATTACTGTTATTCCAGTGCCAAAAATCAGACAGTAACAAACGTACTGTAAACGTGTGTTGTTTGTAAATGAATGAATGACTCACCATGAAAAGCCGAGTGCTGTGTACTGTCAACCAGGCTGGGAAGACGTCCATAGGGAACCTGCTTCCCCAGGTCCCCCAGCTCCCCACTGTCCACTTTTTGGGCCCCTACATCCCCCCCAGTGTTGAGTAAAGGGTCCTGGTCCTTATTGAAGCCCAGGATGACATCAATACTGTGGACACGGCCTCCTCCGATGGATGCCCCTCCTTTTACCATGTCATAATTGTCTGGTGACAGGCAGACATCATCCACTATTCCCAAGGTATCCATTGACAAATGCATTCGACCCTATTGGTTTCTCTCTCACACGCTCTCGCTCTTCTCTTCTTTCAGTTAGAACCCCAGCAGGTACAACAAGTGTTCGCAACTGACTGAGGTCACTCCTTACATTCGTATGGATTAGGAAAGAGCATGGAGGGGGGTGGGGTGGGGTTGTAGGTTTGAGAATCCTGGCAACCCCTCTTATGGAGATGAATGTCCAGTCTGCAAAATGAAGAGAGGAAGAAAATGAGATGATCACTCTCTCCCAATTCTTGCCGAAACTCTATTTTCAAATTGAGTTACAGTGTTGCAACAACAGTTTTCAATGCACAAAAACCATCAAATCTTCCTGAAAATTGAATCTAAATACATCTAGACAAGATGCATGCATTGAACATTTGGCTAAATGTATTTTTTTTACTATTTAGTGCAAAAATTATAAAATGATATGAAAATGATTTGCATGTGCATTACAAAGGATCTTGTACAGTATAAGATTTTTCTTCCAATCACGTTCTTATTTCAGAAACCCCTCCAAAAATATATGAATATAAAGTTTTCTAATTTTAATGGACATTATTTTAATATTGTGACTATTCACTCGTTATTTACTAATTAATACATATTAAATAAAAATTCAAATTCAGCAGAATGTAAAGCTGAAACTAGTTGATACTTGATTAAGATGAGTCAAATGAAAGCCCGAAATCGCCCAACTTTTATCGATTCATCTGATATTTACTAAGAAGTAACAAAACAAACCAAACATAAAGATGTCAAAAATCTAACAATTTGCTCAAGACATTACGACTAAAATAGAAAACTTAATTTGAATGCAATGAACATTTAAATATAGATGAATTTAAAAAGGTCTTACCTCTCAAGATTGCTTAAGGTTGTATACTGCACACATGTTGCTCCTGTCTCTGTAGTAGGTGAATGACAGAAGAGACACTTCTACTCAGCATACACTCCTCTCTCTCTGGGCTATAAGTCCTTGAAATCCTAAGCATACAAGTGAGCAAAGCAACAACAACCGCAACTCAATGTAACAGGAAAATGAATGTTCTCTCTCTTGAATAAACCCTTCTTTAATTGTGCAGAGCACATGGGGCTTGTAAAAGAATTGAAGTAAAAAGAAAGGCTTTAAGAGGTTTAATAATTGGAGTCCGTCCCCTTTAAGAATGATTGACAGTTGTTTTTTGGTCAAGTAATTGCTCCAAATGTGGCCTGCATTCAGCCCTCAGAGGGAGGCCATTGCTAATGAAGCCTTGACAAAACTTTCTTTCAAAAAACTATTGTCTAAAAGATAATGGCTTTCACTTAGAGTTTTTGCTAATCCCTTCATTATAGACAATATACGAGAGAAAAGATACAGAGATTGGGTTTAGCTAAACACTAAGACACACTGAAGACTTGTGTCCATGAATCATCTGAATTCAATCTGAAGTCCTTCTGAAATGTACAGTGAGTGGAAGAATGAAAGGAAATATGAGAATGTACAGTTCAAAGGATTATAATATGCAATAGAACATTGATATCTCTATGTGTACATGTGAATGGAATGTGATACTTTTCTATTTTGTTTTTAAATTTCATCCACTTTTATTCATTTCACATATAAAAATGGACAATTTAAAGTAACAAACAGAAGTTTGTTGACTACTGTCTCTACACTATCATTTACAAATAAGATGCTCACCTAATAGAATTTCATGGCTGTGAATCAAATTTGCAATTACGGATTTTACACAAGCTACACAGATCAGACAATTCCACATTTGTATAATATACTATTTATTTCCAACATGGCACCTGATGTTGCGTTTGACATTGATATGACTCTTCTCCTGAGATACTGCACCATAATCCAGGGCTTGGATTGACTTCTTGGCGGAGTGGGCAGACCCTTTTCTTTACTAGATATGTTTCAGACAGCTGGTGAACCCAAAGTTAGGGCAGCTAAGTGTCACAGAGATCAACCCTCACCTTAATGAGCCTAAAGACTTCACTGGAGATTTTCTCTGACCTCATCTGTCTAAAGATAAGTTAAAGTAGCTCCCGAGTTTCGTCCAATGTCTCACTGGGAAGATAAGGCCAAGGTCAGGTGACATTTGACATTTCGACTGATATTGATAAATTAAATATCAAGGTTATGTGTATTGCATAGCTAAATGATCGGATCTGGCAAATGTTCCAGATTCATTTCCTCACTTTGTACATTGTGGCAAACACGATCATTTAAAAGATTAAGTCCAGAGCCTTGGATGAACGCAAAGTCAGCACAATCATCTATGATGTGTACAAAAACATCAGTTCTTCAAGAATCAATAGCTTTGCTCAGACTGAGGGGAAAACTGCATTCCAAGATGGATTTTAAATTTTTTTCTCTCCAAGAAACCCAGAGATTGATGGTCAGCCACTCACGGTCCTAATCGTGTATGTGGGTGATAAGCTTAGTTAAAATAAATGACTTAAGGGGTGCACCTTTAGCAGGGCTTGTCCCTGAAACATGCGTACCATCCATGTGTTGTTCCACTTTGGCAGTAGTGAAGAAACAAAGCAGGTTACAGTATGAGCTAAATCATGTGTATACACACACTTTACAAATACCAATGTCATCGGTTGGCATAGTTGTATTATATAGCTCCATGGCTGGTCATTGGAGAGCTGGCTTTAAATATTGGGAAAGGCTTTGTGTTATATACTGTATGCAGTGCATTCAATTAAGAACACTGTAATTGGTCTTAGTAAGTTGATTCTTCCTTGACAGCAGGAGCCACAGGGGACAGTTAGATGGGATGATGATTAGATGTTTGGAGATGTACTAAACCACATTATATGGAGATCTAAAGGTGACGAGTTATGAGATTGTCTGGCAGTCTGGAGTGTCTTTGTAAAGCATTTAGACTGTTACCGTTTAGACTGTTAGTTTTGTAATATGCCAATTTAAATGTAATTCAGCATACAAACTTGAGATCTACTCCATGTATTTTTGTTAGATTATCTATAACAACATGCAGCCAGTATTTAAATCTGCACATAATATGTACTTGTTGCACCTGTATTTGGATACATTACACAGTATCCCTTAGTCCGAGATACAGTTTCACAGACAAATAAAAACCAACATTCTTCTGTTAAATAGTTGAAAACAGTCATAAACACTCATCTAGAGCCTAAAATATACTCAGCGAAATGACATTTCAACACGGCATTTGTTAGGTCAAGCAATAATCATTTTACAAAGTTAATATATTAAGGCTGTACTTTGCTTGTTTCCTCATTATCCTAATTGAGTACAAATTGGTTAAGAGGTTACAGCGTAGCTATCAAGCTGCTTAGTTTTATCAGATGACAATTTAAGTCTGGGAGATCCTATTAGGAAGAAAGCTGCTAACGCTTACAGGTGCTGTGTCAGCTAACAAGGGGAAAGGGGGATGGGGAGCGGAGAGGGGAAGATGGAGAGATAATTGAAAGGAAGGGTTAAAGGGGCTAAAAGACTTGTAATGTGTTTGTCAAAGATTGTATGATGTTCCGGAACACATCTACTTTCATGGCTCATGCTCAGCCTTTGTCTCTGTCATCCAATTGTTCATATAAGTTGGCCTACGCTTGGACCAACTGAAAAAATGTAGATATTGTATGTCATGAATCAGAATCTGTATTTATACGTGTATTTTATTGAGCGTAGGCCTTGGAATAGACAGTGTGTGTACTCCCTGTATTTTTTATTTTATTTAGGCTATTTGTTAAACAGTCACCTAACATGTTAACTTAATTATCGTATTATGTTAATAATATGGCATTACATGTCCAGCAATAGTATATTAGATCCTTTACTTAAACCTATGAGTGTTATTCTGTAAACAGTGTTGTTTGTGTGACTCTGAGTTTAGGTACCTAATGACCTGTAAGCTGACCTGATTTCCTGCTTAATGCAGGATAATTGTTGTGAACTTTCTGAATACGGTCAACTCGTTCTGCCTTCAGATTTAAATAGCCATTCAGCTCTAATGACTACCTCCAACTGGATAGGGAATAGCATGTGTTCAATATCTTTGCACTGCATGTTTATTAAGTAGGCATGTTACACAGCAGTCCTGTCCAGCAAATGTTTGCAAAACCTGGCTGCACAGCACCAATTAATGACGTAACACCGTATCTTGTTAACCAGGTAATTTGTGTCCACCAGGTTCGACCCAGCTATAGATAGCAAACCTAATACTTGAGTACTTGTCTGACAATTTGTCTTCCAAACCCAAAGCAGACAGATCAGTACAGCTATCTCAGTGGTTCTCAATTCCGGTTCTCAGGGCCCACTGTCCTGCATGTTTTAGATGTTTCCCTGCTCCAACACACCGGATTCAATTGAATGAGTCACTATGAAGCTCAGCAGAAGCCTGATAATTACACTTCATTTGAATCAGGTGTGTTGGAAGGGGGAAACATCTAAAACATGCAGGACAGTGGGCCCTGAGGACCAGGATTGAGAACCACTGAGCTATCTCATCAAACATTCTCCAAAAGTCCAGAGGGGCCATGTACAAACAAAACCTAATGCAATTGACCTTGTAACATTTACTAATTGATCTTCTCCTAAACTTATTGTAATTTTGTTATCTTCTGCAGTTAAATGAACCTGGTTTCAAGCTTCTGACTACAGATTCAAAACTAATATATGTCTTTGATTGTCCTTTTCTTTTTGGCATTTGCTACTCCAGAGCAGTGCTGCCGCTAGCCGTTTCGGTGCCCTACGCGCACTTTGCTTCCATTATTGATTTCTGATCATTTTGGTGCCCCCCTCTACACTTTGGTGCCCTACGACCTTAGTGATTTTGACGTGTCTGAAGTCCATTGGCGTCAAGAGGAATCCTGTGACTGATCACATGACAACACACTTCTCCTCTGCAGCTTGCTTCACCTCTGTCATGGTTGTCTGAGCTTTCATTCTTATAGCATCCATGTCCATGTTCTGAAGATTGCCCAGGAATGAGTCATTGATCTCCTCCTCTTCTTCATCCTCTTCTACCATCTTGGCAAGATCTTCTGGAAGGTCAATATCATCTCCAGCCATCTGGAGGGTTGCATCATCTTGACCGCTCTGTGAGTGAAAAAAATGAGGTTCACTGCATCTGTAGTTATAATTTCCACATAGCTACAGATACACTCAGTGCCACTGCTAGCCATTTGGGAGCCCTACGCAACACACCCTCCTCCCCTCCCACATGGTGGGGGTGGCAGTACACACTACAGAAAATACAAGGATAAATGATCTTGGAGATACAGCAACTGACTTTTAACAAGAAAGCATGCGCTTGTTATCCACTGTGCATCCTACAGATTTATCAAAATATGGACTCAAGTACATTTTAATGAAGGAACATTTTTGTCATTGGACGTTGTGCTGTTAAAAATGTGTCCGTGTTCGTTATTGGGCTAAGGAAACACTTACCTCTGGGAGGCGATACTTATCTCTCAGTGCCACTCTGAGATTGGCTCTCTCAGCCTTTTTAACAGCAAAATCCTTATCTCGCTGAATCCTGCAGGAGAAGAATACTCAGATTAATAAATCCCAATTCTGAGATGGGTCTTTTAGATGCATTCAAAATAAAAACATGCACACACTACATAACATAAACAGATGAATGATACTGCATTGGTTCCAAATAAAAAACATTGGAAAACAATTGGAGTGAATGACTCATTTATTGATTTGTATATTGATATGCATATGTATTTATACCAATCCATATGGTATATTGGTCTATATTCAACATTTTGTATTGTTTTACTTATTTAGTATTCTGTATATTCATGTATTGCATGCATAAATTCTAATAGTGTATTTAGGCATTAACATTTAAAATAGCGACTCATAAATATACGTGCTGTATAAAACCTTAATGAATACAGAAATGTTGGTATCCCTGCTCTAGTCATGTTTGAGGATCTTAAGTGTCTTGCCTCGGTACAGAAGGAGACAGAAGGAGGATGTATTAAAGGGTCACTGGAGGTTAGATTGAGGTTAGAAGCAAGACCAGAGAACAGGTGGTTTGCAACTGAGCATTCCAAGAAAGTCATTTGTCCTCAAGGCAGAATAATCTCACTGTCACATGGATCTTCAAGAAAGAACTGTGCTGGACTGGCTTTTAAACATGCACTGAAAATGCAAATAATTTGTGCCTGAGCAAATATTATTACATTTCTATTGAAGGTACCATGGTTGACTTCTTTATTGCACCACAGACGATTGCAGTACAGTAGATTCAGTAGCTCTATAGAGACACATAAGATATATTTCTTATATTGCTTTGGTTATAAAAGAATGTGTCTGCTAAATGAATATATGTAAATATTTGTACAACATCCAAACTCTCATGCACACTCCTGCTAACAAATGCATATACATTCACACGCAAATATTCACACACATTCAAAGTAATACTAGTAGTAGTATATGCTATAGTAGTACCTCATATTCATGCTTTTACACGCACATACTTATAAAATTTGCAGCTTTGCCTGAAACCTAAATATTTTTTATAATGTTTGTCTAACATACAGTAGGTATGGCCGTAAGTAAGTATGTTTAGGCCGCCCAGAGTCTCTACTTTACAGTACATTTCATATTTTTTTAACTGCCTATCGTGTTTAACTTAATAAACCCTACCCAGGTGGACTTTCTTGCTGTTTGGAGCAGAGACACTGGTTTCAGTCATATACATTCGTATAAAGCTGTAAACTTGAGGTCACCTTTTCTGCATTTCTGCAGCCTTTTTCATGTCCTGGCATTCCAAGCACTGGGACAAGTCAGGTGTTGGGATGTATTGTACAGTAAATATCTTTACCTTGCAGGACTTGTGTTGGTGTATTTGAGTTATTGGATTAAACGGCAATACTTGATGAGTAAATGACAACAGCAACCCTGTATGTTCAGACATTGGAAGCCTACACATCTTCTCCTACTCACTTCTCCTCCACCAGTTGCTTCTGGTACTCCTCAAACTCCTCTCTAGACATGCCTTTGGAGGCTGGAGTCTCCTTGCCGTCTGCCGTCGTGGTGCTGTCACCCTCCTCTCCTCCTCCTCCTCCTCCCGTCATGTTTTTTAACTGGTCCCCCAGCATGTGCTTCATGAGAAATGTCATGGCTGCTGGCGTTCTGGTCTAAAGGCGACACTGGGTAGGGGCGTGAGGGGGCGCGGCACGGTACCAGTTTCAAGGCCAGGAGAACCTCAGATGGAGAGCCAGAGGGAGACTTTGGAAGATGGCAATGCTGGGTTATTTGCAGTCATTTGAAGGTATTCCAGGAGACCAGCCTTGTTAAATGGCATCCCCAAACACCATTGACACCTCTGTCTATTGTCTCTGTCAAGGTAAGGAGCCGTGGGTGTCAATACATTCAGGCTAGATTAAAACCGCTCAAGGGCTTAGCTCATTATAGACTGCCTACTGACAATGGAAGCCTTTCACCTTGTGACAAGGTCCTGCTGAAAGCCTTGTATACACCAATCCCTCTGCAGCATGCAGGTGTTCTTACAGTGTATGAGTAGCCTTCTGCACAAGTATTTCACTAGTCGATTCAAATAGTGAATAGTGAAATTTAAACATTGTGTTTCTGTTGTGAATTCTTATTATTGGACATACAGTATTACTGTAGTAGCTCCTGTACATACAGTGTTTTATCAGTATAAGCAGCATTGTAACGTGCCAGCTGGTACTAAGAGAGATGGAGCATATTCTTCTGTCTCTCTCTTTGGTTTGTGACACCCAGTGAACTTGTATAATGTCACTCACACCTAAAGTGGTTAGAACCATGACCCCTGAACGAACAAATTAACTGACAGACACTTATAAAATCACACTCACAAGAGTTAATAGTCTTAATTCTCGATTTTCATGGGTGTGATCTCATGGGAGTCATGAGACTGAAGCCACACCTTAGAGGAAATTGGTCTTAATGAGGAACCTGGCAAGGCGGTGCTTGAATGTCAGGTATCCTCAGTAGACCTTTTCATCTCATTGACTTCAGATGACCGTATTAGCGTAGTACCTTAAATGTGACAACAGCCAGAAGGGAATCACAAGATTTTGAATTGTTTTAGAATGGCTTCATTAAGAAAGTTATTTTTCTTCCAATTCATTTAGCTGCGGCAATCACCATCTTCGAGTTGTGTTGTGTGGTCTATTTCTTTCATATATTATTCTGTGTGGTGTGGACACTTTGTGGCTTGAAAAACACATAGAAAACAAAGAAATATTTGAAATCTATTTCCATCTTTAATTTGTGGAGAAAAAAATGCATTTTTAACGAGGCTATTCTCACAAACCTTTTTGTGCCGAGACTTAGACTACTGCATGACAGGTGGGGGAAGGTTGCAGCTTATCTTCTTAGATAGGACCTGTTGTCAGTTTCTCCAACATGCCAAAGCAGACAGGAAGAGACAGAAACCTTTATAAATGACCTCAAGCATGGCACACACACACACACAAGCTGGAACGTGCAGGAGCCGTGTCCTGCTGTACCTCCTCTCAGCATGGTGCTGGTTGGGTGTGAGTGTGATTGCATGTTAACTTAATAAAGGGATGGGGGGGGGGGGGGGGGGGAGTTCAGTTGTGAGTGTGAGTTCACTCATCAACAGGGTGGGAGGAGAAGGATTTGCTGATGGGGGTGGAGCATTTTTACACAACCTGGGAAAATGGGTCCCCCCCAGACCTATATATGGGGCCCCATGGGCTTCCCCTTTGACACCACCTGACAGTGTTCAGGAGATAAGCAGTTAATGTGGTGTTGAACTTCTAGACAGCAGCAGGATGCTCTCTTACCCCATCTTGTGGTAGAACTGTATAATAGTAGAAAACACAAAACTGTTTAGGGTTTAGGGAGATGCTTACACACAGACACACACAGACGTTTCTTGCTTTATACCGTAGTTAGATAACCATCCCCCCCACCCCCCCCCCCCCCCCATTTAAAACTCCAACCCCAGAGCATCAAATTCAAAATAAGTATTTTACAAAATATTATTACTATGAACAATCTCAAAATAATCACGTAATTTACTATTTCTATACATATAATAGTTATGTCATTTAGATTTTCTTTAAAAAATCCTATGCTATATGTCTGATGTTATTTCATAGTCATCATTGTTCACCACCATTTATATGTGGGGCAAAAGCTTTTATGAGCTTCTGCTCAGCAGGACCATAGAAATGTGCAGAGTGATGTTATTAATAGAAAGATGTAAACACACCCCATAATGCATTTCACTCTGCTAGCCAGCCAATCAAAAATAATAAAAAACCCTGACTGGTCCACAGAGGGAAGCACAGCCAGAGGGATGATGCTCTCTGCTGCCTGACACTGCCCAGAGCTTAGTGCAGCTGTGTGCAGAGCAAAGCAGGACAGCGAGGGATGCACACGTCACAGGCACAAGGAGAGAACAGGGGGAGAGAATTATGAGGAGGAGGAGGAGTTTATCAGAGGGAGAGAAATGACAGCTACTGGATGAGGAAAGCAGAGAGAGAGAGAGAGAGAGAGAGAGAGAGAGAGAGAGAGATGATGATGATGTTGCCAGGGAACCGTGGCTAAGGGAGAATGGTCCATGTTGAACAGCTTGAGAGGGATGCATGCAGGAACGCACCAGGCAAACTAAACACTTGGTCCAGGGGTAGCCCAGATAATACACTGCACCATAAGCGCACACACACACGCACACACACACACACCACACACACACACACACACACACACACACACACACACACACACACACACACACACACACACACACACACACACACACACACACACACACACACACACATACAGAACAGAATCCAAGGGAAAAGGACTGCAGGTGAAATTATATAACAGCCATAACTCCACTCCCAGAGTGATATCATCATCAGAGCAGGATTAGAGCAGGGAGGGGGGTGAGGGCACTAATCTAGAGAGGAGAGGGCGAAAAGGAGAGCAAGAGGATGGTTACAAGACCCCGGGCTTAAATGAACGAGCACCGACCAGATCAGCAGACAACTTAATAACATGGCAAGGATTATCCATTGTTCAAAACTAAACGGTGGCAGGAATGTTGGAATCCAGCTGAGACAGTCATCGTGTTTGTGAGGCTTGTTTTCTACCAGGAGCTCTTTCGCCCCAACGCAAAAAACTGGATTTTGTTTGTTTTGTTTACAACCGGAGATGGTTTCTGAGCTCATAAAACACTCAACAAGTCTCACCTACGGATGAAAACATGTCCCAGATCTACCTCGACTTCCCTGCGTAGGAACTCTCTATCGCAACACCAAAAGATACTGCACGGAGTGAAGTAGACTGCATGTGAGTATTTGAGTGACTTCATCATCTGTTTGTAAACCTTTCGAAAACAGGATTTTAGAATGGCTTTTAGTGGCTTTTAGTCCTTATTCTGACAAACAGAAAGGGAGTGCTTGGGGTCGACCGAGGTGATGCTCCCCAACTTAGGTCATTAGTCTATCGTATAGTCTGACATTTACTGCTTTGCGTCATTAACTAATGTGGTTCAAATTACAACGACAGTGTCTTTGTCTATCTGTCAAGCTGAGGGTTTCTTTAGAAAGGGAATATCCTCCCACGCACAGTCCTTCATCAGCCTGAATTCCCACCCTCTATCTTCCTGTGTACATTCTGATCACGGACGCAGCTGCTGATCTCACAGACCTGACATCAACATCAACACAGCCTGATATTAACATACTACACACAAAAAAAGACACTGAAACCAACTGAGAAATAAACACTGAAAAATGGACACTGAAACCGACAATCGGCATTTAAAACATGACATCAACATGATTTTAGTGTACTTACTGTGCAACATTTTAAGACTTTTTAAGATCACATAATATGAATTGAGCAGCATAGACATCAAAATCTTTACATCTCATATAAACATATCCATATATTACCTGTACAGCAATAAAACTGTACACTTTCATCATAAGATATCCACAACATGACCTGAGAAGGGCATTACACTTATACTGAGCACTTATCTCAAATTAATGAAACGAAAACAAATATGAAATCAATGTGTGTATCCTGGTAACACAGTTTCCAGAGTGTGGTGTCATCATCTAATGAATCAATCATTGTTAAACTCCTGTCTGACATAATTATTTCCACATCCCTGTTTCTGTAGCATTATTATCGTATCAGATCAATGTTTCTATTGAGTGGAGTGCATCAAAAACACGCCCTTCGCTTTGAGGCACCATGCGCATGATGCTGAACATCAGGCGCGAACAGAACGGGAAGCATGTGAGCTGGTCGGCCAGGAGAGAACGAGGGGGCCTGTCACCATCTGGAGCCGAAGCCTGGGGAACACGTGCTGCTGACTCGTTACCCAGGCCTGTCTGTCTGCTCTGACCAGGACCTGAACAGCTGCAGCCGTGGCCAATGACATCTGCACAAACAGCAGCGCACACTAATCTTCTGCTTTAGTGTGAATTTGTCGGTTCGGCCTTTGCCAACAAGGGATTAGTACATTTTCTACGAAGGAGAAGTTTTATGTTTACAAGGACAAGGAGAGGAAATTCAATTAAATGAACGAGTGATGTGATACATTGTTGTTTCCCCAGTTGCTCTGTAAGCAAACTTCCTCTCCACCAGAAATGGCTGAGGGCCATTGGGGTCCTCTTTGTTACCACTGGCAGATTGGTTTAAATATGGGCACTCTTGCCTGGGTAAAATACATCACTAACATGCCACTGGACAAATGGACTCGACAAAGGTCTGCACTTGTATAACGCTTGACCTAATTAGTGGTGGAAACACACACACACACGCACGTTCCACCCCTCCCACACACAAACACACAAACATTTTTCACATGCGATGCACCAATGGTTTTCACTCCTCAGTCACGCATGATATGCTGTTGGCATGACAGCACACACACAGCTAAGAGCATGGGCGTGCAGCTCTTAGATTACATGACATCACTCTGCCCAGGGAAAGACATTCTGCATTGCTTGAGGATTTCATGATGTCATCCGTTGGTTAAGCAACGGCTGTGTGTATGTGTGTGGGTGTGGCGAGGATGGTGGAGGGGGAGGCTGGGCGCAAGCACTGTGTGTTATGCCTGAAGGACATAGTGAGCAATATAGAGAATTAGGTGGCTCAGTGGGTTAAGGTGTTGGGCTCATGATTGGAGGGTTGTGAGTTTGATTGACTAATCCAGGTGATGATTGTGTGTTGTTTATGTCATCTGCAGTGACCTCTGACCTGTCCCTCTGGTTGGAGGATGTGCTCAGCGGAGGTAACTTTCCGCATGGACAATATGGAGGTGAAGGACGAGTGGCAGGATGAAGACTTCCCCAGGTGCACAAGATGATTTTCTGTCTGATTTGCAGCCTAGGATCCTGTCAAATAGCCTACAATCTGAACTCTGAAAACACATTGTGTTTGCCAGCTTTGGTGAAAATACCCCATAACCTGGATTTAAGATCATGTGTGACAGTCTAAAATTGATTGTTTTGTCTATGGACTCATAGCTCACAAGATAAAAAAAGTATTGAAAGAGTACTAAGTTGTTTGGTAATCTTTTATTTGTCAATCTGGTTAAAATATAGTAACAGATATTTTAAAACAATATGGCTATGTTAGTAGATGCAGTAAAATCACTACATAATTTACAAATCAATTAGCTCATGACTTCTGTAGTACTACAGTATGTGTAGTAGGACTGAGATGTGGATATTTCCTGCAGTCCAGCGGTGGGTCTATTGATGCAGTGTTACAGATTAGTCTGCCCTTCACCACCACACAGTAAACTCTTCCTTCCTCCTCTTTCTCTTCTTTGGTCTTTCTCTTTCTTATCTGTCTTCATGAAGACACTGACGCAGGTATAATCATAGCTATCGCACAGGGGTTGATGGGGTTTTAACAGCACAAGTCTGTCAAGACTGAGGCAGGCTGGTATTTAAAACACAGCTTCTAGCTCCTTCTGTCTCTCACTGCCCCTCCTAATCCCCATAAATTATCATGGAACATCCGGAGAAGGCATTCATTAGTGGTGTTTACTTTAGACGCTAAAAACAGACTCACTGTTTCATATAGAACAAAGGAATTCAGGAAACCTCCTGAAAATGAATTAAACCGTGGACAAGGAATGACCGAATATAATTTAGAGTCCTAATGGACAACAGTAGATTCAATACCACTGAAAACTTCAGGCTAACATCTTGGAACTGAGAGGTTTCTGACTGGGTTCTGTGGTTGTGTTCTAGGCCTCTACCAGAAGAGGGGGAACTGGAGAACCACTGTGGTCTCACAGACCACAGAGTCGGTACGTACAGATCAGCTTCACTTCTGCATCCAAATGACAGACTGGTTGAGTATGAGAATTCATTCAAGAAATCAACGTGTTTATCATTAAAAAAACTATTACGGGGTGGACTTTCACATTAAGTGTGCTCAAGGACTTTTTGTTAAGATGCATTTTGGACTTTTAGCTCCACCTACCACGCTGAATGTGGGGGAGTCTGCCGCCCATCGTAAACGCCGCACGCTCGTGGCTCCAGAGATGAGCTTGTCCCTGGACCAGAGTGAGGGATCCGTGTTCTCAGATGACGTCCTGGAAACGCCTGATGACCTGGACATCAACGTGGACGACATCGAGACCCCCGATGACAACGACTCGCTTGAATTCATCAACAACAGCAACGAGTTGGAGTGGGAAGGTTAAGACGAGGGGATTCTGAGGAAGGAGTGGAAAACCATCTGATTTGTTTTATACTGTGTATTTAGCAGATTTACCAGTAAACATATTCATATAGTCAACATTCTATTTTAATATTATACTCATATTTAGAAATGTATTGGATTTGTTGCATAACATAAAGTTTTAGGCTCTTTAGGCTATCGCTCTGGATAAGAGCGTCTGCTAAATGATTAAATATAGGCTGCCGGAATTAATAACTGATTCATTATAAATGGGAAGCTAGCATACCTTATCACTGTATTATTCTGTTAGACGACACCCCAGTGGCGAGTGCCAAGAGTCTTCCTGGAGACCACGAAGAGGGGGACGCCACTGAGCGCCTGTGGAGGACCGTGGTCATCGGGGACCAGGAGCAGAGGATTGACATGCAGGTCATCCGGCCCTACCTGAGGGTGGTCACACATGGAGGTTAGAAGAAGACGTGCAGACATGTTTAAGATGTGGAATAATAGTATCATCGAAGGTACAGTATTTCACTCACTCCTCTATCCTCTCTCTCTCTCTCTCTCTCTCTCTCTCTCTCTCTCTCTCTCTCTCTCTGTCTCTCTCTCTGTCTGTCTGTCTCAGGTTACTATGGAGAAGGGCTGAACGCCATCATAGTGTTTGCTGCCTGCCATCTCCCTGACAGCAGTTGTGAGGACTACACCTACATCATGGAGAACCTTTTCCTGTAGGAACCAACATTTCAGTTGTCGTTTCTGATCTTTGACTCCTTCTTGCTTATTGACTGTCATCAAATGTCAGAGTTCGATCCATCTCTTTAGAACAGACCAGACCATATGTTTTGTACCATACGTTTGTGTGTTTGTCTCAGGTATGTGATCAGTAGTCTGGAGCTGCTGGTAGCTGAAGACTACATGATAATCTACCTGAACGGAGCCACACCTCGCAGAAGGATGCCTGGGATCAACTGGCTGAGGAGATGCTACCAGATGATTGACAGGAGGTCAGACACCGGACAACCAATCAGCATTTGTTGATGGCTTTTTTAATCTCCACAGTTTTCAGTGAATAGGTGCTCTAAGCATTTGATCATTCGATGATGTCACCCTGTACTAGATATGTAGGAGGAATAACTGTCTTCAATGTGGCTAACTTGCTGTTCCAATGTAAATAAATATTCATTTAGCAAGCACTTTTATCCAAGCTACTTACAGCAAGTACAGGGACAATCCCCCTGAGGCAAGTAGGGTCAAGTAGGGTGAAGGGCCTTGCCCAAGGACAGAATGTCACATAGCCACAGCGGGGAATCAAACCTTCCAGTCATGAGGCCAACTCCTTAACACGCTGAGCCCCCTGACTCCATAGTACCATAATCAAGTAGCATTACTTACAAGCAAACCTAATTACAGGACAATATTGCATAATATACAAATGACTAATGATAAAGATGAAGAGCAACACAATGTTAAATGTTGTTGGGTTTCGGGTCTGGATCTTCTTTTTAGGCTGAGGAAAAATCTGAAGTGTCTGATCATCGTTCATGCCTCCTGGTTCATACGCACAGTTCTGGCCATCTCCAGACCTTTCATCAGGTAAGGTCCATCAGGACTTCTCCATGGAACAAGGATCCAGGACACCTCACTGTCCAGTAGGGATTAGAAGGATGGGGAGAAGCCTTTGGGAAACAAAGAAAACCATTATTTGCTCAGGGCTTCTGTTTAGTTTGAAAACCTCTAATCTGATCGGGGCAGTCACATAATGTCATGTATTAATTCACCGGATGTCTTTATCCAAAGAAAAATACACCTGGGGGAACATTATGATAAGATAAAATAAGATGAGATAATCCTTTGTTTGTCCCGCAGTTGGAAAATTGCAGTTTACAACAGCAGCAGATGTCTAGAACTGCAGACCTTTAGATCTACCACTGAGTCATACAGTAACAAGCAGGTAGTGACTGTGTGATGTTTCTGATGCCCGTCTGTAGTGTGAAGTTCATGGATAAGATCCGGTATGTTCAGACCCTGGAGGAGCTAAGTGAGATTGTCCCGATGGAGCACGTTCAGATTCCGGAGAGCGTGTTGCAGTAAGTCCTCACAGCCCCCAGAGGGCACTAACAAGACAGTTAACGACACTAAAAGGAAAGCAATGTCAGCTCCAGAAAACAATGCCTTTGTAAAACCTTTTGGTTCATCCAAACCTAATCTAAGGTCATTATATTCATTTAAGATAGTACCTACATATTTGAAGTTCATACGTAGACCATAAATAACAATAGCAAATGTTCACAATTAGAAATGATAGGTTGGGAGTTGGTGGATTGTAGGAGAGTCACAAAATACAACTTTCTCCTTTTTGTCAGGTACAACGAAGAGAAGTTAAGAGCAAGGTAAGGAGAAGGTGTCTTAAAAAACAAACGTTTATGTACTGAACCTGGACCAGGTTCAGATAGCTCACATTTGTTGGAAATGCCACTCTTAAGCTGCTCTCTTTCAACCCTACAGGTTGGAGCTCGAACAGCAGACCAAACCAGGCCCTGCAGAGAGGTGACCCATTTACCGTCTGCACACTGACATATGGTCCGGTCAGTTCAGCCAGTTCAAAACAGATCACTAGATAACTGCCATTGATTGGTGTTGTTTATGTCTTTTATAATTCATTCTTCAATTGCTTATCATTTTGCAAGAACAAAGCCCTTTATCAATGCTCATTTGAAGTGATAAACATTCTATCTGGTTTTGTCGCCAACTTAAACCAGAGGGCTGGTTGGTTAGTTAGTAGCTGAATTTTGTGTGCCAAGTGTCGTGTTCGAAAATTTGTTTTCGCAGGCCGAAATCGATGCTATACGACGCTGGACGTGACATTTGATGTTAGGTAAGTGTTCTTCCTCGCTTCACTCTAGTCTAAACTAGTCTGAACTTAGCTGCACGAAAGAAGAAACTTCTAAATGGATATGGGTTCCTCCCTCCGTCCTCGCCGCCTAGACGTTCATTTAAAGACCAACCTGTGCCACTTGTTACATAAAGCACATCTGCTCTGCTCCTTATCGCACCCTACCCCAGACACATTGATCACTGCTATTTTTACTGGGCAGCAAGGCAGAGAGGAACATAAGGGCCAGGAAGCCAGACGGGCAGGGAACGCTGCGTGTCGAAACTGGGGGTGCAGCCGCCCCACCCCGGGGAGGTTATTTCAGAAGCCCCACCAACGGGCCCCTTAGTCACAGATTGTGCATACGATCCGATCCATAGATCACCCACATATTCCCTGCCACAGCTGCCATTTAATGTGTTACAGTGTGTGTGGGGAGGGGCAGTGGACACTGTTTTCCAGGGAACATGTTCCATCAGTTGGCGTAGTCAAGTGGGGTTCAGAGGCTGCAGAGGAAAATAAATAAGTAAACATGATGAGTCCAGGGGAATTCCTCGCTCAGTATACCTTATCCTCCACCAGCCGCAGTGATGAAAGTAATGATGATGGCTATGATGACTGCTTGGCAGTGAACCTCTCCAAACCGTTCTCAGGACAGAACCTTGGCCCCATATTCACCCCACCTTGGCCCCATATTCACCCCCCCTTGGCCCCATATTCACCCCAGCTTGGCCCCATATTCAATTACATCAAACATTCCCGAGGCTCGAGTGGAAAGGGGAAGTGGACCCGTGCGGGCGAAGCTTGATCGTGACATATCAATATATATCAATTCCCCCCCACCCCAATCCTGTCCCCCATACAGAAGCCACAGCATGCACTGTTTGGTCAGTGTGAAGGTACGGGCGACACCTGTAGCACAGTGGATCTTTACAGGGGAGACGACGAACGCTCTGCTACTGAGACTAATCTTTTAGCACGTAAACACGTCCAAAAACATCTCAGAGGAAGAATTCCTGTGTCCATCTTTCTAGCTCATATCCTGCAAATGAAAACTCCCACAACCCTTCAGGTCTACGTTTGAACGTTGCAGCACAATCTCCAGTCCCTCTCTGCATGGATAACAGAGTTTCACCTGTGGTTTAGCCTCCCCTGTAGCCTAATGCTGTTTCACCTGATTTAAAGACCAGGCTGAATGAGCTTTTTGAAATGGTTTCTTTTCCAAAAAGTAAAGTTTCAATGCAGTTTATAAATGTCATAGAAGCAGTACAGTTAGACAAATCTGTTTTCTGATTTTGTATTAAGATTATGGTTTTTGTTTTTTTATGTACAGTAAGATGTGAAACAAGAAAAGTTTGGTTTTCCACCAATTATTTAAGTCATAATTATTAAATTATTGATAACTGATAACTTACTGAAAGAAGTTTGACAGTTTAAATCAGATACAGGCAGCTACAATTACTGCATGTGCTTATTTATTGTGTACCAGAGATGATGTCATATTTCCTATAAAAGTTAATGCAGTACAGTACAGTACAATACAGTATATGGCATGCTGTTTTATATTGTATTTCCTTGTCATATGTCTAGTTTCATGCTTTTGATTATAGATATTTCATTTAAGGATACAGATCATCCCTTTAGTCCTGTGTTGATGCCAACATTCATTTGAGAGTTTTGCATTACTGTAAACAAACGAGACCATTCTTAATGACAAGATTATGTATTTTAAAATCAAATGTATTTCTTACATTCCACATGAGATGTGCCATGAATGAAACTATAAATAAAATATATGGTGCAACCTGTTCAGTTATTTGGTTGGTAGAATAACTAATAATTGTTATTTGATGATTTATGTCTAAGATGATTCACTACTTTAACTACCTCAGGAAAAAGATTGTTGATGTTGAAGCTATTAAAATCTATTTTAGTGGCATCATGCCTCGCAAGTAAAAAAGGAATGGGATCACAGGAAGTCTCATTGCCCAGGGTTATGCTGAACATACTGCTGCAATGTTCTTACAGTCAGGACATCACTACTGCAAATACGGATAGCTCTATTTTAAATACTTTATTTTAGATCCATCATAAATTAAGTATTTATTTATTTATTTAGTCATAGCTTGCCTCAAAGTTGTTCCAAGTCAAGGTTATGAGAGAGAAAATATGAAACCTTATCAAGTAAAATAATGTTTTTTTTGTGATACACAAATAATTATGTTATTTAGATGCACATTTGTCTGAATTTATGTTCCATAACTTGTCAGAATGCTAACCAACCAGTGTCATGTTTCCATGAAGACATTTACAGCAGAGGATAGAAGTCACGAGACATCGTAACCTCAAAGTTCAGTTCTAATCTAATCTAACATCATGATAACACAGATAAGAAACGTAATAAAACAAGTACTTGGTCAATACCGGATGCATTACTTGTTGCCTTTCTAGTGATAATATAATCCAATGGGAGCCAAGTTAAAAAAAGATCATGTTTGACGTGAATCTTTTGTACGATAAATCCTAACATATTTTTGACACTGTGTCACCCTGACCAGAGGCACAGTGGCACAGTCACATGGGTGGGGGACATGCCACCAGTTATGTAGCTACTTGCATCATAAGAATGTGTGACGCAGCAACAGCAGGTCACCAAATACACATGTATACACACAAACACACCACACAGACACACACAGCTCTCTAAATATAGTGGTTCTGCTATTTTTCCACAGAACTCTCTAAGCAGGGACATGTTTCAACCCACTGCCTTGTTAATATGTAACTCCGTTCAACACAATCAGTGTGCTGACCAACACCATATATGGTCTTGAGGAAGCACTTCTGAGATTCTAATGAAAGGTGCGGTAAGCTTTGTTCAGTGAGTTATTTACAACTCAAAACAAACACTACACAACCTTTACCAGACACATTCAACAGGTTCTCACACACAGCCTAGTGATAAAAGACCCATTTCTGATTAGGTGCTATCGTGGGGCTTTCCAGGAAATTATTAAAATTAACGGTGGCCATTTCTCTATTGTATTTTAGGACCGTTTAATCTAAGTCATGTCAGTGTATCTATAAAGTTAATTTAAAAACAGCCAACGCTGAACAAAGTACTGTAAAAAGTTATCAAATACAGCAAACAACAATACATTGGAAAAAAAACACAAAACAAGTAAGCATTAGAGAACCCTGCACTGACTCAAAGGCCAAAGTTTTGGTGTCACGTGGGACGCTAGTCGTGCTTCAGCCTGCTCCTTTCTTACCCACTGACCCCCCCCCCCCCCCCCCCCCCCCCCCCCTGCTGACAGAGGTCCAGCAACAGGTGGACATTCAGAAATCTGCTGCTATGCAAATGTAACACCACCTTGCAAACTCTGATTGGACTGTTGTAGCTCAATAGCTCATTGGCTGAGGTGAAAGAGACCCATTGGATGACAGCAGGGCAAGGTCTTGCATGAGGTCCTGACGAACTGTGACGCAGGGCTGGATCCCTTTAAATACCCGCGACACAACTACCCTATCAATGGAGTAGTAAAAGGGGGAACATTCTGGCAGATTAAGAAAAAAAGGTTTAACTTTTCTCAAAGTTTTTCAACAGTTTGTTGTGGTTGGGTTCCCTACTTTTATCTACTTTGTTGCCAAAGACCAAAATCTACAGATCAAAATGAAGTTCATCATAGGCATTGGCGGGTGAGTCTACTTTCATCAGGGTTTATAATGACATATTCATTTGTTCAGATCATTAATAGTCTTGAGTTTTTCTTTCAGAGTGACCAACGGCGGAAAAACCACGCTGACAAAGAAACTTATAAAGACATTACCAAACTGCTGTGTGGTGCACCAAGATGACTTTTTCAAGGTAAGACATTAAATACATCAACTAAGAATTATCACCATAACTATCCTTTTTAATCAAGATATGCCATACTGTGGTTAAGTTAACTGGTAGTGAACCCTTGATCATTTTTGATTGGCTACAAACTGTTTTATTTGTTGTAACATACACATCACACTTCGCAGATGTTAGGCTTGGTATTTTGTTACTTTAACATTGGGCTGAAAGTTGAGCACACCCATGAAAGTTGAGTCAAACTCATGTTGCTAGTACTTCAACATGAGTTTTGACTGACCATATAGCTAGTGATTTTAGCTTCAGCCATGTGGTTATTCAACCATAATGACCTTCCTATTCTGCATTGAGATGCTCCAAAATGAGAATAGAACAGGTTTATTGCTCTAAGTGCTTTCATGCTTCTATCTATAGAATAGATATACTCAATGTAACTGCAGGCGAGCGATAAACTGTGATCTTGTTGGTCTGAGGGCCATGTGCTGTTTCTGCGACAGCTCTAGTACAGAGGGTGTGGTCAGGCCAGCTTTAGTGGAGACGGGCCCTTGGCTTGGCATGTCCAGCTGTGATCCGCTCTGACTCAACATCACCTCCAGGTTGCAGCAATGTTTTATTGGTGACTGTTTCAGAAACCTGATCAGATAGAAGTCGGAGACGACGGCTTTAGACAGTGGGATGGTAAGAGTGGATTTCGCTGTAGAAAACCCCAGTAAAGTAATTTTTACTTCTGCACATTTCAAAAGTACCATACTTTTGTCCATACATAAAGTATGAAAATGTAATATTTCAGAAGGGCGTAACCCTGTGAATGCTACCCCATTCACTAACTATGACTAATGTGTGTTGATACACATTGGTGGACTGAATCTGTTCTTTTGTGCTGACAAGTGCTGTTCTTTCTCCCTGTTCTTGTAGTGATCACTGCCCTCGACATGGAGGCCATGTTCAGCACCATCAGAGGCTGGCAAGAGAACCCAGTCAAGTTTGCTCGCTCCCATGGCGTCAGCTTGTCACCTGAGGTGGAGGAATCAGACCCTGAGACAGGGATCCACATTCTCATTGTGGAAGGATTCCTACTCTACAACTACAAGTAGGCTCTTTTACCCTTTCTTTACATGCTTGCCTTGTGTCCAAGTTCAGAGCACATTGACTAACTAAATATGAAACTTGTTTCCCCCTTGTAGGCCCATGATTGACATCTATGACATGTGCTACTACATTGCCATTCCATACGAAGAGTGCAAAAGGAGAAGAAGGTAACACGACAATCTTTTTTTTAGGATGTTTGATTCAGATTTTGAGGATTAAGGCATTAAAATGATGGTGAATTTATTTGACAGTACAAGACAATACACAGTCGCTGACCCCCCTGGGTTATTTGATGGCCATGTGTGGCCCATGTATTTGAAACACAGAAAGGAGATGGAGAACAACTGCAATTGCATAGGTAAGTAACTGGCCATGTCAAGTAACTGTGTTTCTTTAATGTTCAAATCCCTCGTTCCTTCACAAACTAACCTTGTCGTTATTTTTGGATTGGCCTACAGAATACCTTGATGGATTGAAACCACAAGAAGAAATTTACAACCACGTGTATGAAAGCATTCAAAACACCCTGCTGAATATCTTATAGCAGGAACAGGGGAGTCTGAAGACTCGTGTATAAACTTGTAAATAGCATTTTGAGAAACGTGCAACAGCAGTACCATACTTTTGCCTTCATGTTTTTTGATCTGTAAATAATAACATAACTTATTGGAGAAACTTAGGGCAGAAGCATTGGTTTTTGTATTATCTTGTGTAACTTTTTCTAAATTCAAAAGTTTCAATTGCCAATTCAGTTGCCAATTCTGGAGGCCCTGGTGAACCGGTCAGAGTGTTGACCTTGTGAGACATCCCACACTGGGATTAAAGAATACATGCCATTCAAAGAAACATCTGAATTCACCTCATGTGTTCTGTCTTTATTCGCATGGATTTATCCCTAGTGGACACAAGCATGTAAGAAACAAAAATAAGACCACACACTTGATTATTTGAATGCCCATCACCCACTAATGCAGCTATTGGTCATGAAATAAATCTGCATTATGTATCATTATTTTAGCTCAATTTTAAGTAACTGACCTTTTTAGTTTTAGTTTTGTTTGTTGGGCGAGGTTAAGCTCTATATTGCTGTCTTATCATGAAAGCAGCATATCATGTAGATATTTATGTCATAAATAACTCATGACAACTGCCATTCACATGAAAGGGCACCGTGCAGTCCAAACAATTTCACAAGTTTATCATTGGCAAACTTGGTGGCTCAATAACAGTGATTCAACTTCAAACTGCTGGACTTCAATCACAGCCAAACCTTCCCTGTTCTGATATCATTCCACAACACTTCCTTTTTGATCGATTCATCATTTATCTCCATTGCTCATTCTATTCAATATGGCCACAGAATCAATGCCCAGCTACCTATTTCTCACATACTAGCTTCAGAATGCAGAAACAGGAACCACCATGAAGTTTACAAAGGAACCATTATGTCGTCCATAAAACCTTTGTAATCTAGCTAAAACTACCACCTAAACGTTCAGCTAAAAGTTTATATTTTGCAATGTAATAATTGATGCAAAAAGATTATTTTAATGGTGACATATTCCTAATTATAGACTATCAACCTCAGATATTTAACACAGTTTTATCTGGCATGATAGATGCTCAACAAAAATGACACCATGTACGGATCCGAAAACGATACAATCGATATCTTGTGAAAAGCAGATGCAGCAATATCTGGACGCACTGTATATAAGAGTTATGGAGGGCATGAGAGTCTTGTGATTCATTTCTGGAAGTATTTAGGTGCGTGCTGTCAGCTGGTGGCTGTGATTATATTTAGGCCAAATGCTTGGGGTGTCAAGGATTTATATTTAGGCCTCTACATAGACATACATTTACTGAGATCATACTCAATGACCAATCACAGGTTGGACAAGGAAAGGTGATAATCTTTGAAGTGGCTGCTGAAGGCCTATGTAATTTATCTCTGTAGGAACCAAACAAACCAAACCATCCGGTTTGTCCATATTTGGGTTGCAAGGCCAGAACCCTGGAGTTAGTGGACTATCAGTGGCTATTCCCTCATGTGAGGTCCACATGACCTGCTGTCTTTTTGCTGCTGTGAGACAACTGCATATCCTGTCAAGCACAAACTATGAAGACCACTTGGATCACCTTGTGTTTCATTATTTCCAACCTTCCACCACAAACTAACGCACATTTTATTTTGCTGGCTGAATAATGAACATTCAATATTTTATTGAGGAACAAACTCAAAGGCTACTAGCTCCTAAACATTACAGCATTAAGTTACCTCAAAAGGAACTTGTGATCCTGTCCAAATTTAAGTTCTTACACGCAAAAAAACACTTTGCAAAGAATCACCAGGGTCAAGTGTAAATATATGTGTGCTTAAACTTTTGTTAGACCAGTGTTGTCTTTATTTCCTTTGTCACGATTATTTAAACCATGACCTTCTGTTCTTAGTGCCGTCCATTTTGTAAATACCTTTCATTTACACTGTTGCAAGGTTTAGTTTGAACGAATTAACAACAATTGGATGACATTTGAGCATCCTATGGCACTTATTGTGTATTCAACAAATGTATCTGACAAAGTTATTAACTTCAGTGGGCTAACTAAACTGAGCCACGACATTCAAGACAGGAGCCCTAGTCATCACGTCAGTTATTTCCAGGACACGTGCAATAATCATCATATCAGTTCCATATCAACGTCAACAACCAAAGTTCAAATGTAATATACCTGTGACAAAGGTCACGTTTGGAAAGTTTGCAAATTGAAATATAGTAGACGACAGACTGTGAAATTACAACGAATATGTAGAATCGGTCCAAATAGTAGGCCTAATATTTCAAATGTACCTATTGATCGATGCCAAACCGAGCTCACAGTTGAGGTGGTGATTAATGCAGATACCAAGGTGGGGGAACGTGCTCCTCTGTGTGTTAATACTAAACCCAAGAGTAGCTCCACACCACCTGTCCACACCTCAAACTCTAGGCTACTACACCGTCTGTCCATCAATGGAAGTGCAGTTTTTGAACAGTTATCCAACTTTGTCTTTCCTAAAATAGTGTCTCACCTGTTTTGTCTCCCCCATGATCTGTTGTAATGTAAAGATGACCTTCATACCCTCTGGACATATGATTTAGTTGGATATTCCTCAGAAATGGAAGTGTGAGCCTCAGAGGTTACAGGAAAGAGAACTGGGGTATTCCTTGGGGGTTCTTGTAGTACAACCTTTAGAGACCATCTTCGTTATAGCTCACAAGAAGCAATGATCTGAGGAGCTCTGGATACCTAGATTTATGGAATAATATATTCAAAGCGTAAAAGAATTAGTCTCACTTTTCGGCCGCATCACCAGGGGAGTCCTAGGTGTTTTGTGAAAACAACCACAAGCGTCATGAATAGGTGATCAGTTTATTTTCGACAATAGTTCTACAAATTAGTTCTTGGCAACATCTTTTTTTGTGATTTGTTTATGTATTTTCCACGTCAGACACACATGTAAACACTAAATGTAGCATAAATACTTACTGGCTAAACTTTGTATGTGTCCTGCTTGTGAGCGAAAGTCTTGTGCCAAACATGTGGAGAGGGCTCGACGGTCTTATACAGCCTCGCCTTCTGGGCGGCGTTCAGGATAGGATCACATATCCGGCTAATAATAGTCAGCAGAGACCCAATGAGCTTTTGCCCTATTTAGCTAAAGACGTGAACATCCAGACTTTCAGCCACACTTGAGAGCCTCAAACAATGTAGGGAGTTTGGTAGCTGAGCGGTTAGGAAAATAGGCTTAGTACTTATGAAGGTTGCCGGTTCGAAACCCCGACCGTACCAACATGACGTCGTGTCCTTGGGCAAGGCACTTCACCCTACTTGCCTCTGGGGGAATGTCCTTCTACTTGCTGCTATGAATAAGCGCGTCTGCTAAATGTAATTTAATAAGATGTGTTACTCGAACTCGCACGTGGTGCATATGGTGTGGTCACTTAATAAGACCTATAGTTACTCCTTTTACGCACATTTTGCTCAATTCTTTTGACCAATGCACGAGTATACACTTGCCAGTATTTCCAAAATATCACCAGTATTATCACCAGTATCACCATCAACGTCAAACTAAGGATGTTATTTTTGTAAAATACAATCATGTTTAGCCTACATCGGTGCTCCTTTCAGGTAGTTTTCCTGGTTCATGATTGGGAAAAATGGTGAAGCGCTTGTAGACTGTCACTTAGTGGTCTACATTTGCCATTGACGATGAGATGCGGTTTCCATCCATTAATAGTGAATAGATTATTTTGTGAGGAAGGACAGAAAAGTGACTACTTAAGTCATGAAAAACTTGCTTAAATGTCCGAAATGTTTTAAATTAAAGCGTCTGCTAAATGAATAAATGTAGAAAATAAAAGCGTTAATGTAGACGTTGTAAATAATACTCTGCAGCTGTTTTGCCTGTTTGTCAAAGCAGCTCTGAAGAAAAAAAACCTCAAACATAAGTCTACATTCACCAGATATAAGTGAAACAGCAAAACGTATTTCTGAATTTACACAAAAAACTACTACTAAAATGGGGAAAGACCCTTGGTGACACCGGGGTGTAACATTTGCTCAGCACACGTCATTGTCTGAACCAAATCCGCCCGGAAAGAACGGGTTAAGTCTTCTCTCCCGAAAACTCGTGCTTTCTGTGCATGCGTAAGTAAACTAGTCCGTTTTGGATAAATGAGTGAAAAATCCCACAGTCCTGTTCTTCTCCACCTGTCTGTCCGTGAACTGACAGGCTATGCAGCACTGGAACGGATAACGGCAACATTTCTTTCTATTTCCATTTCTACAAATCAAGCATTTTCCTGTCAATTAAGCCTGGTTCACATGTTGCACTGTTTTTGTAATTTTTTGTTGATGTTGTGAATTATAAGTGGCGTTAAACATGGCGAAGTTCTCTATTTTCGTTTTATACCTGCTGCAAGGATTGGTTCACCTGATCATAGGACAGCAGCCTCCACGTGGGGGGGTCGGCCCGTGGAGACACAGGATCCAATGGGAGAACAACGGCCAGGTGTACAGTTTGATGAGCACTGGATCAGAGTACCACACCCCGGTGCGCCCTAGAACCCAATCCCGGGTGTTTGTCAGCAGAAGAGATGGAACCGGCCATTCTGGACAAGGAGGAGGAACATCTCAAACTAGAACCGGGCCATTGGATTCACATGGTGGTTCAAGGGACCGTAACAGTGCAGTCGATCCCGGTTCTATCGGTCATGGACAAGACAACAGACAGTATATGGTCCCCTATAGCCGCGGGTCAGGAGCCAGACAGCAGCTGGAGCTCCCTCACAGACAGGGGGCTGCAGGGTCTCCTGGAGCACGGCGCTACACCCCCCCAGACTACACATACAGAATCAATGCCTCCTCACACGGATTTCTATCCGAGTTATCAGGGAGTGGGGTGCAAAGAAGAGGGTCTTTTGCTGCTGCTCAGAATACTAACAGTGATGCTCAGTCGAGAGTTCCTCCATCACTGTCCAGGGGGGGCAGCGAGTCCGGGCCTGTAGAAAGTGCCAGTCAGGTGTCTGTCTCCAGGCAGCTGGCACAGACGGAACACTTAAACACCGAAAATGTTGGCTCTGACGACGGAAATGTTCAGGGCCCTGCCGTCGAGAGAACATCAAACGAAGCAGCGGTCGCTAACGGTGAAGAGATGGCCGCGGATGATCCACGCAATCCGTATAAGAATCACAGGAATTCCGTGCTCTACAACCCGTACCCGTCAAGAGGAAGGTCAGCGGCTCGGACGCGCCGTCCACCTCCAGGCACTGGATACGGAACAGGATATTTCCAGAATGGTGAGACTGTTGGCTTATTTTTATACCAAACATCAAGCCACAGTGGTTTTAAAGCTGTTTTTCAGCACATGTATTCACATAGCAGACGCTTTTATCCTTGCCTCCATTTAAAAATATATATATACAGTATATATACCGTAATCTCCAACAGGACTCCCAGATCTAATTCCAGACCCCTATGCTATCCAGTCCGGTGCCTACATCCAGCGCATGCAGATGTACGCTCTGCGCTGTGCAGCTGAGGAAAACTGTCTTGCCAGGTAACTTGATTGAAGCTTTGTCATCCTTCTGATCGGTTTTGTTTTTCCTATGCTCCGTACATTAAACATGATGTTTTTATCGCCCCAATTTCAGTGTGAATGAGTGTATTTTCACAGGAAGGAAATGACCTCACCACACACCTATTGCGTGCAAACACTGAAATGACATTGTCCTAGTTCAGAACTTATCTTTTAAACTGTATACATATGTTCCCCCTGGTCTTCCCAAGGTCGGCATACAGCCCCACGGTGCGAGACATTGACTACAGAGTGCTTCTACGGTTCCCTCAGAAAGTAAAGAACCAAGGCACGACTGACTTCCTGCCTGTGAAGCCCAGACACCAGTGGGAATGGCACAGTTGCCACCAGTGAGTATGTCCACCCCCCCTCCTGGTCCAAGGTTTTACAGTCACTTTCTGACCTTGGCTCCAACATGTCCCTAACTTTTCTTCAATCTCCCCTCCAACCGGTCTCAGGCATTATCACAGCATGGACGCCTTCAGTAACTATGACCTGCTGGAGGTCACCACTGGACGGAAGGTGGCAGAGGGACACAAGGCCAGCTTCTGCCTGGAGGACACTGGCTGTGATACTGGATTTAGGCGACGCTATGCTTGCACCGCACATACACAGGTACTGTACTCTTCGGTGTGACCAGGATGTCACTTCAAATTCCCTTGTGTGATCATTTGAAAAAGGATTCGAACAAAGAAATTGTATTCGGTGTGTGTATTTTTTGTGCTGGGCAGGGGTTGAGCCCAGGCTGCCATGACACCTATGCTGCCAATATTGACTGTCAGTGGATAGACATTACTGATGTGCCACCTGGGACCTATGTGCTTAAGGTAAGATCATTCATGTGGATCTCTTCTAGTGTCTGTCTGTCTATCTGTCTGTCTGTGTGTCTGTGTGTCTGTCTGTGTCTCTGTCTATCGTTCTCCTGTACATGGACCCAGCCGTTTGCTTGATTCTGTAGGACTCTTGCAAATGGTGTTGATTTGTGTTTCCAAGGTGACAGTCAATCCCAATTTTCACGTCCAAGAGTCCGATTTTTCCAACAACGTGGTCAGGTGTGACGTCACCTACACTGGCACGCAAGTCCAGACGCGCAACTGTCGGGTAGCGAGGTGAGATGTGTGAAATGAAAAGTGTGGCTTCCACATTGCTATGCTCAATGACTGATGCTCTTTGTAAAAGCTCTCTCTTGTAGGTCACTTTGGATAAAAGCGTCTGCATAAATGCATAAATGTAAATGCTTCTCTGTGTTCAGATCGCCATTGCTAATCTCTCTCCTCTATTAACAGGGGTTGAAACTAAAGACAAATGGTGGAACAACATTGAAATGCTTTCCAATGAGCACCTCTGAGTACTGTATACGGCAACGATATTACAGTTGTTGCTTTGTATAGATTTTTTTATTTTTAAATGGGTCAGCAATCCTTTTATCAATATACCTGTTACTAGATTGCATTGAGTATTATGTTTGCTAAATGTTCACGTTGTGCAAAATGAAACTATAGTTTTTTATTTTATTTGAATGACATAGCATACATGCCATTACACAAGCTTTACAATTTGTATGTGAAAAATCCATTGCCTATGGCTTTTTTGTATTGTATTAATAAAATAATCGTGGTCCTGCTTGAATTTAAACTTATGCTTGACTGTTATGTTGCATTAATATGATAGTGTTGACATGCCCGTAAAAAAAATTGCAGTTGTGTTTAACCACTTTGTGGCCACATAAATTAATTGCAAGTGCCTCTTCAGGCTGTATTGAATATCGATTAGATAATATATTTCCATTCACTTTGTAAGTGTGTATGCATGTGTGAGTGAAAGTATTTTTTTAATGTAATGTAAAATTTTATTTATGCGATATAACCTATTGTTATTGTGATTTGTTGAAGCTGTGCAAGACACAATAAAAACTACATAGAGTGTGTTTATTACCAAGATGCTCAAAGTTGTGTCCCCTTGTTTTATCTGACACAAACCGGGATGTGACATCATTGTTGTTCAGACGATTAGTCACAAATTGTTGTTGTCGTTGTAAATGATTGTGTCCAAATTAAATCTAAATCTTCCCTTCTTAGAAGGCTATTATCTACTGCATGGTACCTGCCTTTTCTCAATTAAGCCTAGCATGCTAGTTTGTTGGTGTTAGAAAGGGTACTGGGTACATTTTCATCTCTATAGTACCGCACCACTTAGCTCTGGAATTGTCTAAATTACTTCGCCTTCCATCCTTCCTGCCAACATTTGAGGCTCTGAAGCTGGAACACAGAAGGCTGGGTTAGGCTGGTTTGTTGGGTGCGTGCAGATAGAGCTGGTGTTCATGGGGGCCGTGCTGGGGCCCCAGCAAACAGTTCCAGAGGCAGCTTGTGTTGTGTTTACTCACAGGGCCCTGTGAAGACAGAGACTGACGGATGTTAAACTGCCATGTCATGGCCACTAAAGCCAACGGCACATGAATGAAAGGGATTCCTTTCTCTGCACTTTTCAAATGAAAAGCGTAGCCGGCCTATATATTTCTGACCGTCTGTAGAGGGAGCGGGGAGAGGGTGGGGGGTCCTAGACGCTTATGAAGAACATGCATCCATGTTATTCTATCGGACATGTTGACAATAGCGATTGCACGCGTTGCCCTCGTGCATGGCACATCTCAAAGCAGAGAGATTCAATTTAGATCAGAACAGTGGGCATTCATATTAACAGAGACTCAAATGGTTTACTCTGGACTGCACGTGGATGAGCCTGCCAGAATAGATTGTCTATGTTATTGAAAGAGTCTGGAAAGTTCCCCCTCCCTCCCTTTTAGTCAACGCCATTCCAGTCTGTCTAGGAATTCCAACCCAATATTTACAGATGGTGACAATCTCAGAGAAGCCTCACTTTATTGGTGGTGACGACTCCGCTTTTCTGTACAGGTCGAAAGCAGCAGTATTACACACTGAACATAAGTTTTTTTGAGTAAGAGCAGTCAAGGTTCAGTGCTTAAGGTTTACTGGGCTCCAATGCTATCTCACCCGTTCCTTGCCTTTTTGGACGGGCCTGTCATTTCAAACATGTCATGTTAGAGAGAAGACTGGGCTTGTTTGCTCAGCTGTGCGCCATGCGGACTCACCCTCGCTAGCTCGCTCAGACATCTGGAGCCCGCCTCGCTCATTAGCCCTGCGCAAGCAAGCGCACCGGCGGTGCCACACAGATGCCTGTGTTCGTCCACACCGGACCGCAGCAGGAACCGGGTTACGTCAACCTTATCCGTGCGGTCCGGTGTTCAGATTGTGAGGAGGAAGTACAGCGGCGTGTTGCCCCACAGAGACACCTGGTCCTCCTCACCCTTCCCCTTCAGTGCTTCACCCTCCAGCTGAGTCATGTCTGCCCCATCCAGGCACACTAGAAATCCTGCTGGTAAACATTGACATTCTTCCCAAATATACCTGCACGTAGGTGGACTGTGTGCGGGGAGAAAGGTGTCAAGAGAGAGAACGCTGGACAGGATGTTAGCAGGTCAGATTTGACATGTAACCGGAGCGCTGTGAGATGGTGGGGCACAGGAGCGGAACATGCCGGCCCTCCTCTGTCCTTTCTCTGGCAGGTTGGTTTAGGCACAAGGCAGAGAAATTCCTCAAGCGCTCAGTCATCTCATTGAAATGAAGAATAGTGCCGGGCTGAGCCATAACATACTGTACATGTGACTGGCAAAGACGGGCCTGACGCAGGCATGCTCATATCTTTGCATGGGTCACTTATACAACTGGCAGACATTTCCACCAACATACAGTATAAACATCTTCCCTGCTTGCCAAACCCAGGAGACCAAACATGTTGTCGTTTATTGGATTCTTCCCTCCAGCAGGGAGACCTTTGTGAAAGTAAGATTGAGGTGGTTCAACCAGGTGGTAAAACCTGATGTGTGTGGCCGTGCTGAGAATTAAAATCGAAATGTATCTAGCCATTTTACCTAATGAGGACTTACGTTTATTTCATTTTTTTGTTTTCATCTTTTTGAAGTTGTCACACCTATTTCAGTTATGTTTTACAGGAGTTGAAACATGAAAAACAGCTTGTTTTTGTGTTCTAGAATCCTCCACTGTTGACCGTTACTTTTATAAGCACAGGGTGTACCTACTAGCACCTTTTCGTGACTAGACACAGACATGCTCTTTAGTAAGACTTGTTTAGTCTCAGTACTATCATGTGATGTGTTCTCAAAATACACTGCAATCAGTAAAAAAGTGAACAGTCAGTCCCATCATACCTGCAAAACCAGACAAGCTCTTTAAAGCCTAGAAAATTACGAACCTCGACATTCTGACCATCACAGCCAGCAGAAAGAACAGTTTGTCTGCACACACCTGCTGTATTACCAGCAAAGGGAATCCTATTATTTTTGGGTGGAGGAGGCAAACAGGAGGTGGTGATGTATCAAGATGGGCAGTTGTTCTTGGTCAGCACTCTGGCTTACATACCAGAGTGATTCCACTGTTTACAAAGGAGGCACCGCCAACATGGCAGCTACTGCCGTCTGTCTGAGGAGATGAATAGAGACAAAGTACAGCCTTGGTAGGTGGTTCACTGTCTGGTTCAAAGGCTTGTGGGCTGGAAAGACCTGAGGGAGTACAGGGCCACAATTGTCCGTGAAAACTTCATTTACTTCGGTGTGAAATGATGTTCGTGCGTATTAAACCATGTTTTTTTTATGTATAAAGTTAATTCCTCAGAAAATTACAGGTTTTGCATTGATTTATCTGAAAATAGTTTTCAAAACAGGCAACACATCAGTAAGAATGTCAGGATTTTACAGTGTGTGTGTTGTGACATTTAAGCAAATGATTCCAGTTGCTTGCATGTTTGTCAAACCATTCTTGATGGTTTGACAGGTAAAAATGGCTGTTGGTCTGTGACCTCTACCACCACGGTTAACCTTCATTGGCTTAGCGACTACTTACAACCTCACTCCTCAACATCAAGACGCACATCACTCTTTCCTAGTCTCGGAGACAGCGGGTGATTCACAGTTTGCACTCGTCTACATCGGCCATTCGTCAACACCCTTACGAAAACTCTGGGAGAACCGGGAGACACCGCTGGTCTGGTGTCACATACGTGTGCGTGTTAGTTTGTACGTGTGAGCGTTTGCATGTGCGTTAGAATGTGTTTTGTGGTAAACCGCAGGAGGAGGTGGTGAATAGACATGGACCCAGAGCTGGACACCAGGGAAAGGCTTTCAGGGTGAAGTGGTCAAAGTTTCGGATGACAAACAGAACCACAGACATTAGTCTGACTGGTGCGACGCACTGCATTGTCATCATCCAGACTGCCCTCTTCAGACGACAAGCAGAAACAGCCTGAACAGGATGAGTTTTCTAAGAATCAGTAAAAGACACGTGCAGCCAGAACAAAGCTTTTGTTAGTGACTAGAACATACTGTGGGTCATAATTCATTAAATACTAAAGGTAAAGCATTCAAGGCAAATTAGATCATCAGTCACATTTTATTGTTTATTATAATAATTATTAAACTCAACATTTTCAAAATGATTACTTGTCATTAAACTTATCGTAACTTATCTTAAACATAGTGAGATCCATTTCTACTATTACCCAGTTCTTTTTCCATTTGTCTTTGGCAAGTCTCCCACCATAAAGCTAAGAGGATGAAGAGGGGCAGGGTTACATAGAAGTGCTCACTGTACATATCTTAGGTGCTGACTGCATATTTTTAAGGCGTTCACTGGATACTGTACTCATGTTCACTGCATACTTTATAGATGATCACTGCATACTTTATAGATGATTACTGCATACTTTATAGATGATCACTGCATACTTTACAGATGCTCTCTGCATACTTTACAGATGCTCTCTGTGTACTTTACAGATGCTCACTGCATACTTTACAGATGCTCACTGCATACTTTACAGATCCTCTCTGCATACTTTACAGATGCTCTCTGTGTACTTTACAGATGCTCTCTGTGTACTTTACAGATGCTCACTGCATACTTTACAGATGCTCACTGCATACTTTACAGATCCTCTCTGCGTACTTTACAAATCCTCTGTGCGTACTTTACAGATGCTCTCTGAGTACTTTACAGATACTCACTGCATACTTTACAGATGCTCACTGCATACTTTACAGATGCTCACTGCATACTTTACAGATTGCACTGCACAGTCTTTAAGGGTACGCTCATATATTTCCTTGACGTTTACTGTATTCAGCCCTGGTCTTTACATCCTGCATGAAATGTAGATTTACGCCACTTTCTGGAGTGTTTTCCTTTGGAAATACCCCCATCTTCAGGCCAGGCCAGGCTTCTTCACCACTCTGATGAGTTATTTCTTTTGCAGAAACTCCTGTTGACGATAGAAAAGAACCTTTTAGAATCGGAATCCATCTACCATGTGAACCAGCCAAGCCATTTCCCCCTCTGAGAAAGGTCTCTGCATAAGTACAGGTAGATGGTAAAAATATGACACATTCATTGGCTAGAGCATTACTGTGAGTCATTCAGCCTTGCTTGAATGAATAGCGTCAGTATTGAATACATTTGATCGTTTATGTGGCACAATGTGCATGGTTGATTGTAGAAAGCAAATTATATCTCGGCACTCAGCCTACCATTCCACAAGTAATGACTCATTAATGCAGATGGTTGAATTATATACAATGTTTTTCTTTTGTTAGTACATGTTTATTTTGGAAAACAGATTAAAATATGCTGATTTCATGCTTTTACTAAGAAAGGCGAATTGGGTAAAACAAAATGATGAACAAGCAAAATAAATGAATTAACATTCCATATTTTGGTGGTTCATTGTCTGAAACGGTCAGAAGCTAATTGCTTGATGATAAGTGCAAACCATAGGCAATCAAACCAGATTTCAGACAATAACGCTAATTCTAAACATTTTAAGTGCAAGATGACTGGTCTTGTGGGAAAAAAACACAGCCTTTGTTGCTCCGGGAGCTCGTCTCACTGTTGCTGAAAGCTCAGTAAGTCTACTGCCTCGGTGAACAACTTCTAGATGTGCTTATGTTTATATGGCCATCACAAATATAACGAGGGTTTGCTTCATTCCACTCTGGCACACGTCCAGAGTCTTTTATGATTTAAACCAGATTGTGCTTGCCCAACTTTGAGAAGGTCTAGAAAAACAGATTGCAGTTTCACATACTCTGCACAAGAGGGAAGTATCGGCAAGAGAGGCAGAGATCTCCCTCACCCCTTTGTAGTCATTTTGACTTCCACCTACAGTAATTATTCTCCAGTTCATACCAATGTTCAGTATTGCTCTCCTGTAACACTGAGTCAATGCTGTTCATTACTAACACTGACCTTCGCACAGAGGTGGGATTCTTAGTTAGCTGTGAAGACTCATGACTATAATTGTCCTCTTAATGTATCAAGTAACTGGGGAAGCAAGATATGTCTTTCGCTTGCAGTCTCACACGTGCCCTAAATGACTCAACTCCCTCCAACGCATTTCGTCTGAAGTCATGATAAACTTCCTGAGAAGTGGGAACTCATGTGACATGAACGAAAGCAGATCCCCTTCTCTCAGACTTCTCCACAAATTATTTTCCCTTTTTCTCTCTCTCGATCTTTCCCTCTTTTTCTCTCTCTCTTTCCCTCTTCTCTATATTTCTCTGTCTCTCTTTCTCTCTGTCTATATTTCCCTCTTTATCTCTCTCTCTATTGATCTTTACCTCTTTCTCTCTATCTTTCTCTCTATCTCCCTCTCTCTATCTTTCTCTCTCGCTCTCTGTCTCTATATATCTTTCTTTCAGACAACTCAACAACCCCCCTCCTCATACACACTAATGGAGTAATCTGAAATCAGCAGACTGCATTTGTAGTCATCCTTCTTTCTCCTTCACAACCCAAACAACATTTTCGGTAAACGCGACAAACACAACACGCCCTAAATCCCTCCCCCTGCAAACTGGAAATGTAAACATTGTAAAGTGTGTCTCTCTGTAATCTTACCACAATTCATCTCCCGCCTGGTCCCTCTGAGACCACCTCTGAGTCTCCCTGTCTCGTGTTTTAGGCCCTGGGCCTCAAGTTTCCTGCTCTCCCCCCCTCCCCATTTTCTTACACCATACTGGAGCTCTGCCTGCATTTCCCAGCAGGATATGGGGGAGTTCTGAGGTAGGTGGGTGGAGGTGGAGCCAGACCCTTGCTACCCTTCTCCACACGTCCATTGTGGGGGTAAGGGGGTGGTTTCTGGCTCCTTGATAGGGTAGTCCTATTCCCCACTATGACGGTGGGGTCTAGAGTACGGGGAGGTGGGGTCGGGTCCAGCTGAGTCACATGGTTGGTGTCTTGGAGTGGGCACGTGAGAGGCAGGTGCCCGTTGATGCCACGTTGTTCAGGATGGGGGTCTTTTGGGGGGCTTGGAGGCACGACGCGGTTGGTTTTCACCACCGACGCCATGTAGATGGGGGACGGGGAGTTTGTCTGGAGAAGGACTGTGTCCACTGGTGGCAGAGATCCGTTTGTCTTGTGGTTGGAAACCTGAATGTCACCCAAGGCCCCTGAGTGGGGGGGGTCTTCAGTTAAACTGGAACTGGGACTGTCCTTGCTGAGGTCAATGTTAGCTGTCAGACGGTCGATCTGTTGGACCACCTGGTGGAGAATAACAAGGTTGTTAGGGAGACGAACTATGTTTTACACACCTTGAATAACAAAGACACACTTTTAATCTCACCAAGTATCTCACGCTGATATTTTCATCAGGGTCTTAAGGTTATTTCATGACATGTTTTTATAAAAAGGACATTTGGATACATTGTTATTTTGTCCTTATTTGTATCCTAAGCTCTGATGTTGGGTTTGCCAAACCAACCATTCACAAGTTGATGTAGTTTTTTGCATGGACACAGTAAAAGCAAGCCATCATTTAGAAATGGTCCGGAGTCTCAGCTTGTTAATGTGCTGTGCACATCTCTGCCAATTTCAGCAGAGGCTTGCTGGTAAAAGGTCAGTCGAAATTGCTGTAAATCATGGCAAGTAACTCACAAACAGTACTGTAAGCTCCTTCACTTCACATTGGCTTGTGGCAATCATCTCTCTTTCTAACAGGACATTGAATCGATTTTGAAACAACGGTTCGAGCAGAAAACTGAATATCCGAAGACACATCAGGCATCCAATGACCAATCAACCAACACAAGCATAAGCTTTAGACCTTTACAAAGATCCATCTCACCTCTTTCATTTCAACGTGGACTTCCTTCAGACCACCCAAAACTCCCTCCAAGTCGGCAACCACTTGTCGGATCTGGTCTCGGACGGACACCCCCGGCCCCGCTTTCGCCCTCTCTGGATCGGAGCCCTGGGGTGTCACCCGTTCCTTCCTCTCGGGGTCTCCAGCGTGAACCGTGCCCTGGGGGCAGGGAGGGAAGAGTCCAGGCCTTCTTAGGGGTTGGTCGAGGTTCCTCTGAGGAACCTCAGTGGAGAAGAAGGACTTTGGAGAAGCTTGATGTCTGTAGCAGCGTCCCTTTGATCCTTCCCTCACTTTACTCCAGTCTAGATGGCTATCTCTGCTGTCCCCTGCCTGGGTGAACACGGGTCTTGGAACGCAGTGTCCGTTTGTCACAGCAGGAGGCGAGTGGAAGTGCTCTGGAACCCGCGGGTCTAAAGGATGGTGTTCGCGACCACCGCACCCCCAGCAGGGCTCAGGCTCAGGTCTGTAGTTCAGAGGTCTCGGCCTCAGCTGCCCTTTGAACTGGCCTGGTGGGAGAGGCAGCTGCGGTGCATGCCTGTAGTGGAGGGGGAGCGTCCCTGCATCCCTACACATGACACAGCCGCTACACTGTTCTCCTCGCACAGGCAAATAGTGTCTCTCACCCTGGTCTCGGACTGCTGGGTAGTTGCACTGGGCTGGGTGGAAATCCCAGGAGCAGCTTTGGCTAAAATGGTCCATTTGGCTGCACGGACCCGGCCCTGTGAACACAGGCCTCCTCTGTGGGTTGTGATGACCATCTCGTCCCTCCCTCTCCAGGCCAAAGTCTCTCCTTCCCACCTCATTCAGGAAGGGGGAGTGTATGTCTGTCCAGCGGTCTAGCAATGGGTGGTCCAGAGTTGGTTTCGGCAGAGGTCGTGGGTAGCCCAGCACGCCAGGGTAAGGCGACCCATACTGGGCACAGTGGCCACAGTGGCACAAGAAGTTCTGCTGCTGGAACCTGTAGTGTCCCGTCCGTGTGGAGTCAGAGAACATGTCAGAAACAGTCCCAGGGTCGCAGTGGAAAACGCCTTAGAAAACAACTGGTTTCCTCTTCCCCTCCCAGCTCTCCAAACTAGCCATTCGCTCAAGCTGTTTTCTTCATCTACTGCAGCACTCACCAGCAGAAAAACTTTCTTCAGCTCCTTCCCCCCCCCCCATGCCCCCCTTTTACCTTAACCTTCCCTCCCCCTCTTCCGGACCTTTTGTTTCTCCCTTCTTTCCTCTACTTTTTTCTTTTTAGCTCTCCTTTCTTTCTTTCTTTGACCCCTCTCTCTCACTTTTTCAACTTTTCCCTCACTCCTTCCCTACACTGCAGCCCTCCTTCCTGCTCGGGGGCCCCTCTCCACCTCCCTTTCCCTCTCATTCTCTCCCTCTCGATCCTTCTCTCTCTCCCTCTCTCTCTTTGTACGTCTCCCTCCTGGTAGTTCAGTCTCATTTGCTGCCGCAGCCTTTCCGTCTCACTCAGCTGTGCATTTCCTCCCCTCCTCTCCCACCCTTCTCTCCCCTCTGATTCTACACCTCACCTCACTCAACGCTCTCCTTCGGTCTCGCTCACCCAAAACGGTAGCTTGCCAGGACGTATTTTCCTCCTCCTCCTCCCCCCCTTTCTTCCTCTCCTTCCTTCACATGCGTTCCTGGATGTCTGCGTCTAGTCGAGCCCCCGGAACTGCAGTGGTGTGTGCCTATACTCCGGCACAGGGATCATTAGCCTGAGCTAAAGCAACGGGCACTCTTCAATTAAACACTGCCGCCTGACTGGGATTCCTTAGCCTGAGACGGGAAGGGGAGGAGAGGAGAGAAGTGGGAGGAGGGAGGGGAAGCGTAAGGGGTGGAGTAGAAGTTTTTTTTGTGCTTTTTTTTTTACTCACAGACCAAGCAGAGTATATGGGAGAGAAGAGGCGCTGCCTTTTGCAAAGGGGGTAAAACTGTCATAACCGTTCTGATTCTTTCTCTCTTTTTCTCTCTCATTCTCTTTGTTTTCCATTCCAGAAACTCTAGGCTATCTCAATCTTTGTTTCTCTGGTTTTCTCCCTCCTCTTCCTCTCCCTCTCTCTCTCCCTCCCTCTCTCTCTCTGTCTGGCTTTCAATCTTTCAAACTTTCTCAGTCTCTCAACATCTTTTTTTATCGTCTGTCTCATAAGGTGTGGTGACATTCCTATATACTTTCACACTGATCTGTTGAGACAGCTGGTATGCATAGAAAAGACATTTCTCACATTATGGTAAATATAGCGCTTTATTGAAATACATAGTTTTGCGTCCAACTCTGGGGGATACTGAGGTTTGAGGGACTGGCCCATTCAAAGAACCACAGTCCAGCTAAACACAGTGTACGGTTTAGCAAATATTTACTCTGAATCGACACTGAGGACGGCGTCTCATCATTTCAAAGCTCTGTCAAGTATACTGTAGATATGCACAATCTACATCTGAAGAACGCTCCTTCAAAGTGTCGTCTGTTTGCATATCTTCACATGCAGACAGCTTCAGGAAAGACCAAGACCAGCTCACATATCTTTCTGCTTTCCAAAATAGCACGGCAATGATTGTATTGTTGCTCTTTGCTCTGAACGTTCGAGCCAAGGTATTTGTTTTCAAAGAAAACAAGGCTCACTTTTGAGGGACAATGGCTCCAAATCAAGACTGCTGAAAATAACAGCAAAGAATTGTGGGTTCCTTCTGAGCGTGAGCCCTCCTGTCATAGACGTTCTGATGAGTAGAAAAGATGAGAAAACAGACTTTTTATTGAGCAGACAATGATATGCATAACCACAAAGCACACGAGTGAATACACACATGAATGAAAAAAATATATACATTACACACACACACACACTCACACACATCACCAGTTCTTCCCTTTTCTCTCGGACTAGAGTACGTATAGCACACGGGTGTGAATTTGAGTTTGCGAACGTGTGCGCTAGTGTATTGAGTGTTTTTCCACGCATGCGCTTGACAGAGCAGCAAAGCCATCGTGTGGGTTTACATGTGTGCACATTGGTGGGCGTGGGGGGGGTGGGGGTGGTGGGCTTGGGGGGGGGGGGGTGGTGGGCGTGGTGGGGGTGTTGGCGGGTGGACAGGTAAATGTCTGTACATGTGTGCGTGTCGGAATGTTCGTGTGTGTGTGTGTCTTTAAGAAGGCCCTTGTCTGCTCTGCTGAAAAGGGAAAAGCTGTCTCCCCCCCAACCCCCCACCCCCCCGAAGGCTTCCTTGTGCCACTCCAGCTTTTCAGCGCGTTGAGTCTGTCTGTCTGCCTCCCGCTTGACTGAATTGCTGGGGGGACATGTGAGAGGTAGAGTATAAGCCTTTCATTTGAACATGTGTCCTGGATAAGGTCATCCTAACCTAGTACGACATATGGATAATTAAACAGAGGCCCGTTCCACACCTCAGTAGGTTAGACGATGCACAGTGTGACCTCATTACTGTAAAATTACACCCGTCAGGTCGAGCATGGGTGCTGCGTACTGTATGTCTTCAGATGTCAGTGTAAGGTGATATGGTCATTAAAGCATGCTGATGTGCTTGTATAGTGAAATCATCTCACGGATGATGACAGATTTGTAGTCAGGTCTCAACAGGTACTATCACAATGTGCTTCGATGTTTTATTGCAGAGGCTATTTAGTTATGCCTGCTATGGACAAGTCCATGGGATGTCAAAAAAATTAAATAGAACAAGGATTTCCCATACCAGTGACATCTCTGGGGTATTCCCAGTTTCTAATTTTACATTGAAGGAAAGGCCTAACATGCTCCCTGTTTTGGGACACAAAGGATGTTTTGTTTTGGGGTGGATTATCAAACAGCAGCCAAGACATCAAAGATTACGCAATCCATTAACAACCCAAACACACGCATTGTAGTTTGAACATAGTTCCAGGAGTTAGCCCAGAGTTAGCCTAACTAGCAGGCCTACTGTAGATGTGAAGTGCTCGGTGTTTAAAGAAATGGCAAGTTTGATCAATTTACTTGTCCTTACAGCTTTCAAACAGTCAACAGCAGACTGGCAACTATTTTAACTGGCAACTATTTTAACCATGTCATGTTCTTCCGAGATTGATTTTTCACTTTTGATTTAACTCACTGAAGGACATGAGCTGTTTACGTTAACACCACAAAAATAAATACAGATTCAAAGTATGATTTTCAGTGGATCTAATGATGTCAGTGCTGTTATACCAGTGGAGAACACTGAGTTCTATTCAGCTGTGACATTAAGTGTTCAGGTAAGCTGGTTGCCATTACCATCAGTGAAAATGTGCCTTAGAAAAAATGGCTCCAATCTCTCCCTCACTCGCTTTCCCTCCACTTCTTTCTCTCTCGTACATAAATGAAATTACTGCACTTCGCAATGTGAACACAAATGGGGACATTTGAGGGGGAAAAAAGGAAAATAAGTATTTTTCACAAAGAGAACTTGGTTGTGTCAAAGGAGCACAAGGACAGCATATTATTAGCACAGTGAATACAGGAATTATCTGAACAGGGTCTCCAGTAGCACAAACAACACATTGGTAATATAAGACACTGTGAGAGAACGTCAGCTTCCCTCATGCTGCATCCTGGCCCCAGTGAAGTGTGTCTAGAGCAGGGGCTGCCCATTCAAACAATTATGTCAGTGCAATGGGACACAAGCCTCAGGATATATATGGTGACTGGGGCTTTTTTCTATCATGGGTGTTCGTTTCTCCAAGATAGTCTTGCATTAGATCACATATCATTCATTCTGATGATGATTATAGCAAACTTATCACGTAACGGTGGAGGCAGAGCGATATCAGACCTTTCTTTCTCATCAATGAATTCATTTATTTTCAGTTCAGTAGTTATATTTTTTGGCTAAATTATATGCTGCATAACATTTTAAGCCCAATGGCAAAAAGATTATGCTTTTTCAATTTGGCATTGGCCGACCCTGTTATGTTCCAGCTCTATTCATTACCTTGGGACAAATGAGTTTCGTCTATAAAAATTTGACAATTGCTACACTCCCAGTGGGTGATGTAGTTCATGGTCAGTACTTTGTTTAGCACTAAAGGCTGGGACTGTGACACATACGATAGCTGAGAGCTAAAATGAGAGCTCTAATCTAATCTAAATGTTCATCAACTAACCCAGGTCTCAACCGAATGAGACGGTTGGTGAGAGGATTTGAACTGCGACAAAAACAGACAAGGTCCAAATAAACGCCTATTCATCACAGTGCATCCTTGAGAAAAAGAATCACATATTCTGAGATGTGTTTCCCAGCATAGTACTGAGAAGCCATATCAAAACCATAAACACAGTATGTAAGCTAACCGTATTAATAGTGCTGAGCAATCCCTCATCAAAAAGAGGTGGACAGTGATATACGATGTGTGTTGAAGCTCTTCCAGAGAGGCTATGTGCGTTGTGGTTAACCTCACCGTGCTGACACAGTCTATGGGCAGGTTTCCAAAGGAGGGCCCAGCGCCTATTATCTTAAGTGGCAGCATTGTATTATGTGTGTCTTCCGTACTGGAACTTTGTCAAGTTATCTGGATTTAGGCGATTTAGGTTTGTAATTTATTTTGGAGGGTTATTTTCTAAATGAATTTGCACAGAACTTGAGGTATAAGGGACACTTGTGGGTATTTCATCTGTCAAACACCCATCTAAAAAGCAAGGATTTTAAATCTGCCATAGAAAAGTTTCTGTGAATAGGGAATGGCATTGACAGTATTGACTAATTCTATTGACTGAGAGGAGGTATAGTTTTCTGTGCTTTGGAGTGTGTTTGATCAAACTTTCACACATCCATATTTCCTACAAGAGAGCACTGTCTGTTACCACAGCAATTATGTTCCAAATTTTCGTTTTATATTGAAAGAAGGAAATGTGGATTGGAGTAAGTCATGTATCATCACAAACACAATTTGCTGAACATTATAAAAAAGCAGTGTGTAATTTCGTAATAGTGGAACTATTACGCTCTCTATCTATCGGTAAACTTTAAACTGTAAACTGACATATGAAAGTGAACTATAAATTGATTGGACTGTTATTCAACTTTCTGAATGCAAACAGCTCATTTTTAGAGAAATTCAGTATCAGTATTGAGAAGCTGAAAGCAGGAAGGAGGTTGTTAAGAATGCTGCAGCATTGACCTTTGAAACTCTCCCAAGCTCATTGTGCATCTTTGAATGACCAACCAGAAATGTTTCAACCCTCCCTCTCTCTCTCTCTCTCTCTCTCTCTCTCTCTCTCTCTCTCTCTCTCTCTCTCTCTCTCTCTCTCTCTCTCTCTCGCTCTGTTTTCTTTTTTCTTACAAGGAACACAACTGTGGCAGGATGGAGCTCTTTATCTCTCATTCTTTCTGTACCAATAGAAGACACTGCAGCCTCAGTAAATATAGATTTCTAGCACTTTGTAAAAAGCAGGACGCTCATCCAGTCCATTTCAGTAATAAAACAATGGTTGTTTTCTGAGTGGATCTTGAACTCACTGCTTGAGTCCAGCAGGAAGCACACATCCTCCATGACATCACTGACAACCCTGGATGAAGATCCTTTAACCTTACTAGTCACAAGAACATCTGACAGTCAATCTTTCCTACCCAAAACTTCCAGAAGCTATCTCTCTTTACAGGGTATTTGAAGTTCAGATAGTTGTCTTTAAAACCTGTTCAATCTGAAATTCAAGGGGTTTATTTACTTCCATTGACACACATGATCACTGATCTGTGTAAACAGTGTCTATGGCGTGTACAGACTTGTTAAAGAGCTGGGTTTATTTCCCTTTGAAGTTAAGACTTAAGAACTTAGTTATTCCATGACTGTTAACCATTGTACTGACATCTTTATCAGAAGTCCTGCTATAGACTGAACGGCATTGAAAAATTTGTCCTATAATTCTTTTTATTATTTATTATTCTTTTTATTATTCTTTTCATTAATACTGTATTGAGTTCACGGCATGTGATGTTCACTTTGACCACTAGGTGGCAATGTTAAAACCGTGTCACTGAGTTGAGAAGGCTGCAACACGTGCTTTGCAGAATGCTTTGTCATGTCATGTGGAGGAAAACACAGTTTAACTGTGTCACATTGTCATTGCCCACATCTCAAATTCTTAGTTCATAATTGATTTTAAACAATTACGAATCAACTTCAGAAGCAGCGATGACAAAAAAAGCCACTGTAACAACATTCCAAGGAATCGTGCCTGTGATGATTTAATTGTAACGTGCCTAGTGCCTTTCACCGGCACTCTCGTGGAGATCGGTGTGCAGACTATAGGACTGTGCTGTTGTTCCGAGCCCAAGGTAATGGACAGGGAGGCCCTGTGGAGCCAGAGAGCCCATTAAGATAGGTTAATGCATCCAGTACACCCTGCAGTGCTCCACTGAACTGCCCATCACTTTGTACTGTATCTAGTTTCACGCAGGGAGCTTCCTCCTTCCCCTCTCTGTTCCTCTGTTGCAAACTCAGAAAGTACATACGTACATGCACTTAGAAACAGAAAGTACTGAAGTACATATAAGCCTGCTGACCCCCTGGAGGGGTCAAGCGATGGGTCAAAACAGTGTGAACTACTCCTCGGTCTTCTTATGTTGCTTTAGCATGTAGATAACACAGTAATCATGAGTAGGTGGTTGAGAAGGTTGATGACAAACCTGTGTAACACTGTAAACAGACTGAAAAACCCTTTCTGTCTGATGAAGAACATGCAGGTGAAGACGGGCATTAGCTCAATCTGCGGTTGAAATTGTTTCTATGCTGCCTCTGATCTTGGGTTACACTGTGTTTCCCCCTTTCTAAATGGACTGGGTGCATTAGGGCTAGGAGAGGAGCACGTCGCAGAGTGGTTTTAAAAGGCAACATTAAAAACCCCAGACAGCTTATCCTTTGTCAGCTCCCTGCCCCGGTGTAGAAAGAGAGTGACACGCACCGCCCTTGTATGGAACCAGAGGAATATCAGGTTTCAGACCATCAAATCAAAACAATTATTCAGACTGTGTCGTGAGTACGGGTTTGGGGGGAGGATTCACAGGCTGGAGGTACATGTTGCCCTAGTTCGGATTCTTCATCAAGACTTCATGCACCCCCCTCTTCCTTTGTGTATCTCTCTTCCTTTCTCTCTCTCGCACACACACACACACTGCACACACACACACACACACACACAATACACCAAAACACACACACATTCTGTAGGGAAGGAGTGACTGTTATGACAAACGCTCACCTAGTTTACCACCAGTATAGGAGGGTGTGTAAATTCCTCACCTGTCGCACCGTCCTGTTGTCCCTCCTCCCTCCCTCCTCCCTCCTCCCTTCCCCCCTCCCTTTGCCTCTCCTTCACACGCACTCCCTTTATTTCTCTCTCCCACACACCCCTCATAAAGCACATCTTCAGGAGCTGAACTTCGTCTACATGGGAGCATTCAGCCGCAAAAACATCAACCTGGACGACCTGACACAACCTTCTTCCATCATCAGTTATCCATGGTGAACATGTCCAGTTTGGTGAGTCTTAATGTCTTTCTGTAACTACAACATGTATAATCTAAAAAACTAAAGTCAACTTCAAACATTCAGCTTCATCTTGTAAAGACTATGTAACACACACCGTGACTATATGTGCAGAGAAATTCATAAATGATTTATATTGAATATATCATTTAGATTTGATCAGATCTGACGGAAGGGAACGGAAGAAGGTGGATTTTAGATGCGTGCACTTCTCTTTGATAGTAAAAGTAAACAGACCAGAACTTTATAGTAAGTATCAACATTAATGTAACTACAAAGGAAGGTAAAAAAAAATAAACGTGTACATACGTGAATCCAGCAAAAATCACAGTGACCTGTGCAACAATGATGTAGATAAGATATTTCTGTACAGCACAGTTCACACTTCATTGTTTAAATAACTCCGAACAGTGTCAATATGAAATCATTGTGTTTTGTGGACCACGGTAGGTTTGCATTGTTGTTGACCTCATCCCAGTAGGTTGGATCCTACTTAGCCAGAGGAGCCAGAGGCTTGACAAAGGCTGCTGCTGCTTCTGTTTTTCAGGTGAGAAATGACAGCCTGGCTCAGGTAACTGATTTCTGACATGGATACCTTTGAAAGTCACCCACCGCGGAGTAGGATACGAGTTTACAATGCTTAATCTCAGTGTCAGTGCTAGTATCACTAAGGAAGATGTATTTAATGCACTGTGAAAACGTGACACTTTGAAGATGTATCTAAAGTAGGAGAAGGCATCAAAGGAAAAAGTGGGAAACAACAATAATGCACTGGCTTGGTTTTTTGTTATCTAGCGGGTTCCTTGAAGTCATGACTAAACGGCGTCCTACAACTCTGTGGTGTTTAGACTTGCACTTCAAATCGTAAATGGTACGTTATCTAATGTTAGTATTCGACTATTTTTCCAATGTGTCTTATTTTGTTCTTGTTATTATGAAATGGTCCATTTGGACTGTGTAGGAGTAAATTGCCTGGCTGACTCCTTCATGTGTGACACCATCCTGTCGGCTTCAGCTCCCTTGAAAAGGTTTCTACCATGAGAGATGCCTCTCACGAGCAATGATGTCATGACGTCTCTATTTGTCTGCTAAATAGTTTACTGGGTAAGGTGACCCCCTGTCCTGGGGCTCAGATAGACTCGGAGTTCTGGACGACCAGCGAGGAGATTCCTGCAACCCATCGCCAGAAGAGAAAGATGAAAACGCACACCCTGGATGAAAGAAAACCCATATAAATCCATGTGTTCTTTATTGCATGCTTAGCCAACAACCCTCTTTTCTCAGAACTCAAGCCTCTAACGCTTTGATCATAGGACACGACAACAGAGTTATCTTCATGCCGGCCCCAACGTCTGAGAACACAAGGTAAACCATGACAGCTTGGGGTACATCACATTTGATGTGTATTTTCAACATGCTTAATCATTCTTGGGTTGGGATTCATTTTCTTGTTTCAGAACACAAAAACAAGATGGATCTTAACTGGTGTACCGCTATAGCTATCACTGACACTGTAAGATAGTTGGCTCGTATCCAATAAGTATAACCTAATTGATAAAGGTTGTTTGGAAAACAAAGTTAATTGGTACCTAAGCAGGAGATAAATTGAGGTCTCAAGCTCGCTTGAGCTGTTGAAACAATGACAACACAGGGCTAACGATGTTTTCTTGAGTTCAGATGTGGGCAACATCAGCAGAATGTCAATAAAATGCTGAATTGGGGATTCTAAAGTATACACCACCATGTCAACCATATCCTATGGTTTCTCTGTACTGACCCTGCTTGTAAATGTTACTGTTCATCTTCAGTTCAGGTGGACCCTTTTCTTGGTGCAAAGTGACTTTCTGAAGATACAGAACTTAGCTTACCGGTGAGCATTAAACCTTAATGACTTGTTCACAGTGGCTAAGTTCAGTTTCTGAAGTGAAATAAAAAAAGGTTTTCGTCTGCTAGGCATTTCAACAGCTCATGGCTCGAAGGTAAGAGAAGAGGACACTTTAATTGGATAGGACAGGTTTAGCCACCTGTTAAACATAGAGGAATGCCTAAGATAATATGCAAGTCCAGACATACAGTACAGTATGCAGCGCTCACTTGTTGGTAAGGGGAGGGTTCCCCACAGTAAAGATTAACTAAGTATTAGGATCAAAGAAGCTACTTTACACAACCTGCTTTTAAACAGGAGTTTGTTGAGAAAGACAGAACAGAAGCCTGGTGTCTGAGATGGTCAGGAGAGGGTAAAGGCAGACAGACAGACAGACAGACAGACAGACAGACAGGCAGGCAGGCAGGCAGGCAGGCAGGCAGGGCTACCCTCCTGTGCCTACTGGACTGGAATCAGTGTGTGTAGAGAACTGGCTCAGTACAGCAGGAACCGGAGTGGAGCCTACCTCATCATCATCATCCGCCGTGTTTTCTTGTCAACATCCTCATCATTATTGTTTTCAGGATGTGATGTTATCATTGACAGTAGCGTTGTATTGTGTAGTGTGTGTGTGTGTTTTGTAGAACAGAAGGTCACAGAGTTGCATTACAAAATGGACTTCTGCTGCTTCTCCAGTGTACCCTCTCAACAACTTGATGTTACACTGTATCACCTGGGCCCAGGAGAATATTACACTGAACTTCTCCCACACATGTATTATTAAACAGCCACGGTGGTAGCTGGGTTTTAATGCCAGAGATATCGATCTTCTTAAAGTGACATATTGATTTGTGGTGGTTTGTGTTTTCAGGGCATGACAATTATCTTTCACCTTGAGTCACGCACCAAAGACATACCTATAAGAGCGAAATTTCTGCAGACGTTTGTTGGCTACATTGCTTGCTGCCACATACCTGCTTACTAAGCACTGCAAGACATAGTTTGCTTAACACTGTAATTGCATTACTTTTAGAGGAAGTTAAATCTGTGATGGAAGACCAAATGTTGGGAGAGAAGACCAAACCATAATTTTTTACACCTTTTTAATCCATTGATTTGGTTTCAGATTAAAGTGAATATCAAATTAACGTTGAAAATTTTAGTAATTTAATCATCAATGACAATCAAAAATGTGTCTATGAATGTAATAAAAACCATGGGAAAAAGAACCAACTGCATTCAAACTGTTGTTTTTTAATAATATTGATTGTATTTATTCATTATTTTAGTTTTTAATCACAATACGTCTGTAAAATTGAAATACATAGTCTCCAAAATGTTACAGGAGTCTCTGTTTTTAAGTCAATACTATGAAACCCCTGATTCAAGAAAGGTTTAAGTAACTGAATTCCATTTGTGTAAAAACTATATAATTCATCTCACAGGGGCCGTCCTATGGACTAATGTGAAGTCCTCTGTGACAGTGCTTGTAAAAGGGCTTTACAAATCCATTTGGATTTGATTTGCTATAATTTAAAGAACAGTAATGTCAATGTAGTATTTTTAATCTCCGCTAGGGGGGATCAATCCTCGCACACGAAAGTAGAAATCGCTCAATCAAGAAATTGCTCAATCAGACAGTCAAACATGACAACCGCGATGCAGTAGGCCTATGTGAAAAAAAATATTCTGTATTTAAAGTTGAATTATATGTATATGCATATGTATTGTATTAGATTAGTACTTTCTTTGCACAATTGAGATGTATTTAGTCAATTATTGTTCAAAATTACTGTAGGTGACGCCAGCTCAGACAAAAACGCGTGGAAAAATCTAGGAAGTAACCAGACAAGCCAAAAGACATTTCCCAACAACCTGCTCTCAGTCATCTGTCGGTAAGACTTGAACCTGATCGTCAAATTCTCCCTTCGCGAATCATTTGACTTTCGTTTCAATTAAACGACAATACTTTTAAACACCTTTTCGGTACCCAGCAGGTGCATATTTCATCTGAACGTGTTGGGAAACCCGTAGAAAAGAGGGCTTTATTTGTCAACAATGGTTTTATCTACACCACCCGAATAATAAGGTAGGTTGACCAACAAACTGATTGTTTGTCGTAATATTTGTTTTAAAAGTTGTATAGCCTTGAATGTATTTGAGATGATAAAAGTAGGATTTAACCATATCACTCCAGTAGTGTCCCCTTGTCAGTGCAATAGTTACAGAAGTCAGGACAAGTATGTACATGCTTATTTTACTGTTTGCTGGGATCATTCTGAGCTTTCATTCAGCCGTCCTTCTTGAAGCTCTATCTTTGACATATCTTAAACAGGACTATCTTACATGGACTGGAATTAAATAATTCCATGAACCTTTCAGCGATCTAGTTGGTCTCGTTTCAGTGAATAAAAAAAGGCTTTGGTAAAATCTAACAAAACAAACAACAATGAACTTATACCAATGTCTCCAATCTTATGGCATGTGTTTTATGTCTCCCTGCCCTCCCAGCATTGTGTACATGTTGAGTTGGGCTGTGTGAAGGCATGAGGAGGGCTCCCAGGTCGTGTCAGTATGAGCGTCACTCTCTCGGAGGGAGCAGCCGGTCAGGATGAACAGGCGTTCATGCTCCAGATCTACCCAAGGCTGAGCCAGGACACTGCATCATGTTGCACCCTCCAAGTCAGCGCCGGGGTCACCGCGGCCCGGGTCATCCAGAACGCCGGGGCCACCCTGGGCTTGGACATGAGCCGGCCCTACTCCCTCCTGGAGGTCCAGAGGGAGGGAGGGGAGACCAGGGCCCTGGAACCTGGGGAGCTGCCCGTGGAGAGAGTCCTGCTCTGGCCTCCCAGGTTCCAGAAGCAGCACCCTCAGGACCAGGGCTACTTCTTCATCCTCCAGAGAGGAGATGAAACCGATCAAAGACGACCTTCTCTGGTACAACAAAACGACCAGGCGTTCCAGGGCGAGGATTCCGATGACTTATGCAACCTCGCCGTCCTGACGGAGGACAGTATACTGGGCGCCTTGCGCCAACGCTTCCACTCTCAGCAAATCTACACCTTCGCCAGCGGGATCCTCATCGCCATTAACCCTTTCAAGTTCCTTCCCATCTACAACCCCAAGTACGTCAAGATGTACGAAAACCAGCCGCTGGGGAGGTTGAAACCTCACATCTTCGCCGTGGCCGATGTGGCCTTCCATGCCATGCTGAAGAAGCAGGTGAACCAGTGTATCGTCATATCCGGGGAGAGCGGCTCAGGAAAGACCCAGAGCACCAACTTTCTCATTCACTGCCTGACCGCCCTCAGCCAGAAGGGCTTCAGCAGTGGGGCAGAGCGCACCATCCTGGGGGCGGGGCCTGTGCTGGAGGTAGGTACCTGATAGGAGGAGAGCCTCTTCCTGTTGCGCCACTTACAAAAACAGCTGCAAATGACCAACAATAAAGGCAGACGTTAGGTCGGTTGGTTAGCATGGTTACTGCTTAACGAGTGAGAGTTGAGAGGGTTTTGAGGAACTGAAAGATAGTATTGCTAGTGTTGTTCTGTTTGTCACATGGTCAGGGGAGTCAGGTGGCGGAGTGGTTAAGGTGTCAGGCCCATAATCGGAAGGTTGCAAGTTTGATTCCCAGCTGTGGCAACATGATGTTGTGTTCTTTGGCAACCCTACTCGCCTCAGGGGTAATGTCCCTGTATGTGCTGCACTTGCTCTGGATAAGAGCGTCTGCTAAATGACTAAATGTAAATGGTTGAGACGGCTCATGGAGTGTCACTGTTGAGAAAAAATAACATACTGCAGATGCCATGGAATCAGTCAAGGAGGTAGACGTCGCACTCAGACAGGAAACAAACACAAGCGCAACAATATCTGTGTTTACTTCCACCTGAAAGCACGCCCAGAAGCCACTGTCACCGTGGATAGGGGTCGATAATGGAACACATTCAGTAAGGCCTGTTCTCATCATGAGCTGTAGCGTTCTTCAAAAGACAAGTGCTTGATTTTTGCTAGCTGTGTTTGGTCAGACAAATGAAAAGGTATAACCAGGCTGTGCACCCTGCTAACTTTGTCCCTATCAGTGCTGTGTCCAGGTGTGAATGGGGGAAAAAAACCATCCTGGAAAATAGGTTTCTTTAGTTCTGTTTCTAAGTCAAGGTCATCTGGAAACACCCTTCCTTCGTAACTCTATGTCCTGATCGCATGATTGCAAAGGGAACCATCCATGTCACTTTTGATGATTTCATTTGTAAATGACCGCTTTTAAGACAATTCTCTATACTGGTGCACCAGATATTTATTTATTTTTCTTTAAAAAAGAAAAAAGTTTACAATTACAGTTGGGTAAGTTAATGGGTGATATATTTAAGTTATATCCGTACATGTGTTGTTTTTTTCCAGTGTGTTATTGATTACCCTTTGCATACTGATAGGACTCAAAGTACTGTTGTATTGAAAACCTAACACACCCTTTCCTGAAAGCTCTACTTGCTGGATTTCTTTTTCCCATGGTGTTTCTGTAAACAGGACAAACAGGTTTCTCTGACGTTTAAAAAAAACCAGATATTCGCTTCATCTGCCCTCCCCTATTCTCTCTGTCCATCCCATGCATACCTTCCATTGCCAGTCTACTGGCTGAGATTTATCTCTTGTTGGAGCTGAGAGGTGTTTTTATGTGTTGGTCCGAATGCATTTTTCAACCAATTAGAATAGGAAATGGGTATTGAGAGCGTGTGCCAAAGTGATTAGCCTCTGGTGCTATTGATGGGTTGCGCAATCAACAAGCCATTAGGCTAATGTAAACGCTAAACAAGAAGCTCTTCTTTCCAACCGAGAAATCGCTGTGAAAGGTTAATGGCATTTCAAGTGTTCATCAATTTTCGGTTATTGTTATGATGTGTACTTCTACACTACTTGATCTCCGTAGGAAAAACTGTCCGTTTTTTAAAAACTCATTTATTAATTGTCCTTTTTTTTGCCAAGAAGGCTAAATGCCATTTATTGTTTTAGCTGATGGCCAGTGTCTTCCTTCATCTCAGCATATCGCAGCATATTCCACGAAATAGCATTTCACTCAATGGGGAACTGATTACTGTGTGCAGGCAGCCATGTTATCAGTTTAGAAGACATGGTAGGAATGGCTAACTCCCTAGAGAACAATGGAGTTGATAGCACCTGGAGAGGACGGTAGGTAGAGGCAGAAAAGCTGGTTCATCTGAAGGGGCTGGGTTCTGTGAGACTGAGGGTGCAGCAGTGGCTCAAAGGCCCCATGAGGAAATCTGGAGGATAGGGTGTTGGCTTCCAGTGACAGACAAGGAAAAGAAAGATGGAGGAAGAAAAATGAGAACATGTCAAGACAGGCTGGGTCGGCTCGTCTGGCCTACGGACCTGTAAAAGTCTCGTGTGCGTTTATCTCGTTTTCCCCACTTCTACCTACCTACCTTCCCATTGTCTCTGTGTCTCATTTATCTCTGTTTCCCTCTCTCCTCTCCCTTCACTCCCTGTTAAACCTTCTGACGCTGTGAAACGGATGGTTGTCTGAAGGAGAATGCCCCGAATATTAGACAGGGTCTTTGTTTATGGAGAGGGTACAGTGGGAGGGCTGTCTCTGCTATCGTGCCTGGTTTCAGTGCTGTGGGTCAAAAGGGGAGGGGGGAAAAAAACCCTGTGTTTGACATGAAACGCTTCGTAATTAACGGTCAGCGATGGGGAAAGAGACATGCATGGTTTGAGTGTGGCCAGGTGTAGACTTGGCTTGTCACAACAGGAATTTATGGCGAGATCGTCCAACGCACCATTCAAACTGCAGGGATGTCGTTCCTATTCACAAAACAACATTGTTGTCAGTGAAGCATGAGTCTTATCAAAGTTATGACACCGCCGCTGTTGAGAGGGTAGATTCCTATATAAGTGCGCCAGTTTGCAGTTGGCGTGCAGGTTTTCCGTTACGCGCTAAATCAAGAGTTCTTTCAAGTAGACTGGATTGTCCTGTATGTTCAGAGCAGTACGCATGTATTAACCTCAACTACATCCTACTGAAGAAGCCATACTGTATTTAACCGCAGTGATTGCTTTGACGCTGGACTGTGTGAAGTTTACATGAGGTATTCCCTGTGACCTACTTAGTTTTATGGCCATCACTAAACATATCCTCCATGTTTACGTGTCCAGTATAACCTAATGGGGAATTTTCTTGCTCTGACTCATTGTCCCTCATTGTGCCGTAGAAGTTTATTTTAAAGTAAAACACCTGTGTATCTTTTGTCAACAGGCCTTCGGCAACGCCAAGACTGCGCAGAACAACAACTCCAGTCGCTTTGGAAAGTTTATCCAAGTCAGCTATCTGGAGAGTGGTGTAGTGAGGGGGTGAGTCACTCTCAGACGAACACCCACCAAAAACAACACTTCTTGTTGCCCTTGGTAACAACACTTAAGACGAAGGCAAAGCCTTTCTTAAGTTCTTGGGGGTTCTTTCTGTTCTTACTAATGATGGATTCGTTGTTGAAAACCAGTTTGTCCTGCTCAAACAGTATCATTTGTAGGTCACCAATCAGAAACAAGGGTTCGATGTGTGCAGCTTCCTCGAGACGCTTGTGAAAATCATTTATCTTTATTTGTTTTACCTTGGTTACGGTTTTTGTCCCACGCGTTCTCTGGGGAATTTAGTGAGCTTCCTGATCTGACCTTCTGTCCTATTGGACAATACTGACCGTTTGCTTGTCTGTCACACAGGGCGGTGGTAGAGAAGTACCTGCTGGAAAAGTGTCGCCTGGTGTTCCGAGATAAGAGTGAGAGGTATGAGCGTGTCAGTAAAGAGTTTCCCCTTGGGGATCAAAGAAAGTCTTTATGATTCTGATTCGGAATCAGATCAAATGCTGCAACGCTTCGCAAATACAGTGAACTCGGAAATCGAAACTCAAAGCATGTGATCTTTAAAATAATAATAAAATGGGAGGGGGGGGGGTAATATTGTGACCCTACAGATTGAGTCTGATGAGTAACTGTCGCTGTGATCAGCCTGATGTCTGTGTGACCTCTGACCCCTCCAGGAACTACCATGTGTTCTACTATCTGCTAGTGGGAGCGGCCAAGGAAGAACAGAAGGACCTTCAACTATTAAAGCCCCAAGACTACCTCTACCTCAATCAGGTGATCACTTGTGCACCGACACAGGTGGACTCACCTGGGTTTCCTGAACATTCCATAAGGATCTAAGCAGCAATGCTTTTACTGTGATTTACTCACAAGATGCTGCATAATGTGCTGTAATACACAATGTGTCTGACTGTGTCTTTGTCATTATGTAGGAGAAGTTTGATCAGGAAGATGAAGAGGATTTCCGGCATGAGTATAAAAGGCTCCACCAAGCTATGGAGATGGTCGGCTTCTTGCCAGCTACCAAGACACAGTATGTACAGAATATGTGTACTATGCACGTAATATGTGTACTATGCACATAATATGTGTACTATGTACATAATATGTGCACTGTGTACATAATGTGTACTACATACAGAATATGCATACAGTCCAGAGTATGTGAGAATGTGAATACAATCCAAAGTATGTATAGTACATGTCTGATCAGGAAACATTGTTAGTGAAGGCTCCTTGACCCTAAAACTCTCCATGCTCAGCAGTATCTCAGACGTAACATTTATCTCAAACGTTACCTTTCCAGGTGTCATCAATTACTGCAATGTAACCACACCCCCAAGATGAAATAACTTAAAGTTGTTTTGGGTGTATCGTTACCGTGCTTAAATACCATTGCAGTCAAGTTGTTATTAAACTAAATGAATCCAAAGTGAGTTATTCCATATAAAAGTCACACCTTAACTTTACCTACCAGAAGGAACTTCATATTTGAAGTATCTAGGCAGGTGAGTGGAGCAAAGCATTCAGTCATAGCATTTACGAAATACAACTGTGTACAACGTACACAATTTTAAATCTATTTCATTTTTTATATTTTTTTTTTTACATTCGTGAATGACTCCAGCTGGGAATGATCCAAAAACCAAATACATTAATCAGCCTCCGCTTGTTTAATGGAATGACTTGTTAAGTGGAATTTCCAGGAATTCCTCCTGTGTTTGGGGACAGCCGCAGGTTGGAACAAGTCAGTCCAGGAGGGGAAGGAATGTGGTTCTTATCTCAGACAGGCGCTGCGGGCCTCAGGGCCAGACAAGCGCAGTAGGGCTGAACCTCCCACCTGCTCCTGGGTTCTCCAGCCTCAGTTCTTTATGAACATCATCCGTTGCGGGATGATGTAAACGAGGGTCTTGTGAATAGTGTGAATAATAATGTATATAAAAGTGTAATAAATAATTGGAATTCACAATCGTGATCTGCGTTTATGCAAACTTACCGCAAAGCTTATTCCAATTGTGATTCTGTATCTTGTCTACTTTATCCAGTAGACAAGACGTCATGCTATTTTTTCAGTTATACTGGTGTGTGTGTGTGTGTGTGTGTGTGTGTGTGTGTGTGTGTGTGTGTGTGTGTGTGTGTGTGTGTGTGTGTGTGTGTGTGTGTGTGTGTGTGTGTGTGTGTGTGTGTGTGTGTGTGTGTGTGTGTGTGTGTGTGTGTGTGTGTGTGTGTGTGTGTGTGTGTGTGTGTGTGTGTGTGTGTGTGTGTGTGTGTGTGTGTGTGTGTGTGTGTGTGTGTGTGTGTGTGTGTGTGTGTGTGTGTGTGTGTGTGTGTGTGTGTGTGTGTGTGTGTGTGTGTGTGTGTGTGTGTGTGTGTGTGTGTGTGTGTGTGTGTGTGTGTGTGTGTGTGTGTGTGTGTACAGGATCTTCTCGGTGCTCTCTGCCATTCTCTACCTGGGCAACATTACCTACACACTGTCTGAGGATGGGCAGGTGCTGGAGGCAGGGCCAGCAAACATCCTGTCAACCCTGTCTGACCTGCTCAAGGTAAGTTCAGCTGCTCTGTCCAGCTCTGGTACCCTCATACAAGTGTAGGATCTGGATATCTGTCTGCCTCTGTTCTATTCATGAGCAGGTTTATCTGCTTCTAGAGTCAGTACAGAGAATTTTCTGTTTGGGATTATTTTTTCCCCTCTCTCTCCAAAATGACTTATTGTCTTACAGGTCAAAAAACAGCTGTTGGCGGAGGCTTTGACCAAGCGGAAATCGACCACGGCCAAGGTCACGCTGGTTCTGTCCTACTCGCTCAAGGAGGTTGAGATTCTCATGCCCGTTCCCCTTTCCATTCGCTCGTCATCCATAGCTTACTTCCTGTTAGCTGACCCATCTATTGCCATTTGTCGCCGTCCTCATAGGCCACCACTACAAGGGACTCCATGGCCAAGTCTTTGTACAGTGCTCTGTTTGACTGGATCCTCCTGCACATCAACCACGCTCTGCTCAACAAGCGAGACATGGAGGAGTCCGTCTCGGTACGTCCTCCTCCACGGCAGGGTCAGAGAATGGACGCGCACTTCTTCTTTTTTTAGGGCGTTGTCAGGTGACGCGAATCTGCTGGTTTGGTTTCAGTGTCTGTCCATCGGAATCTTGGACATCTTTGGCTTCGAGGACTTCAAGATCAACAGCTTCGAGCAGTTCTGCATCAACTATGCCAACGAGAGGCTTCAGCACTACTTCAACCAGCACATCTTCACTCTTGAGCAGGTTGGCCCTCCCGCCCGCCCGCCCACTCTCCCCTCCCCTCCCACCTGACTCACCCCTCCTATTTGTTTTAGAGCAGTTGTTATTGTTACCGTCAGCACGTTCCTTTACCCCTCCCTCCCCCCCCCCCCCCCCCCCCCCCAGGAGGAGTACTGCAAAGAGGGCATCACCTGGCACAACATAGACTACACTGACAACATGAACTGCATTCACCTGATCAGCAAGCTACCTACTGGGCTCTTTCACCTGCTGGACGAAGAGAGCAAGTGCGTCCGCATGGTCTTGACTGTCTGCTGTGTCCAGCTCCGCTTGTGAACATGTCTCTCGTTAGTTATGACTGATAATAGGATTCGTATACCCTGTAAACAAGGTGGAATATGGCAGTGCACGAGAAGTGAAAATATTATGAATGCTTTAGAATGTATTTTGTCCCCTGTCCAGCCTCCCTCAAGGCACCAACGACACCCTGCTGAACAAGTTCAAGCAGCAGCATCAGAACAACCCATTGTTTGTGCCCACGCCTGTGATGGAGCCAGCTTTTGTTATCCAGCACTTTGCTGGGAGGGTCAAATACCAGATTAAGGTAAAGGAGAGTGAGGTGGGGAAGCTTTCTCTAGCTGTCCTTGTCCTTTAACTGATACATAGAAAGCTCCAGTTGCTTGATCTGTGCATGCATGCTTTGTGAAATGTAATATCCCATGATATTGGATACGCATAAACCTTTTTTCTTCGAAATGCCTCCCCTCTCAACTGTAACCACCCCTCTCTTTTTCTGTCTGTCTCTCTCTGTCTCTCTCTCTCACTGTGTCTCTCTCTCGGTTTCTCTCTCAGGATTTCCGGGAGAAGAACACAGACCACATGCGGCCTGACATTGTGTCGTTGTTGCGCAGCAGCGAGCGAGCCTTTGTGCGTCAGCTGATCGGGTCCAACCCCGCCGCCGTGTTCCGCTGGGGCATCCTGCGGGCCACCGTACGCATCCTCGCCGCCTTCAAAGAGGTGGCACGCCAGCGGGCCAAGGAACGATCAGGTAGCTCTCCTTCCTGGATTGGTCGAATGCTTCAGTGCGGTATAGAGTAGCAGGACTTTGTACAGAGGGGTTTTTATTGATGACGGTGTATTTACCTGATGCAGGAGACCCTGGTCAGGTCACTGGAGGGGTGAGAAGATCGAGCTCCCGTGTGTCTCTGGGGGAACTAAGAAGGAAAAGGTCCGGTCTGAACTTGTTGAGGTAAGATCTACTGATCCATGTTCATTTCTCTGGGGCACTGACACTGCACTCAACAGGCCCCTTATCAATAGATATGTTCACTGTTCCATTACGTTACTTAGCTGTGCAGAACTCAAATTCTTTACTAATCAAAACACAGTTGGATGGTCGTTGGCAGTAAAGCAGGTAATGTGTATGTGTAGTGACCATTAACAGTCATCTTTGTGTGTGTGTGTCCCTGCTTGCCAAACTCCAGCCCGAACCCCAGCTCTGTCCTCGATTTCTCCTTCGACCGCTCAGATGAGCTTCCTCTCGATGTGTTCGAGGACATCTTCGCCAGCTACGAAAAGAGGAAGTGAGTGCCTCAGGCTGGAGCTGGAACACGGCCTTGGTGGTCCAGCGATATTTAGCGTGTGTCTGTGTGTTGGAAAGGGGCCTTGCTCCTGACCACCTCGCTAATTCAGTTCCTCATCACCCATTTCTCTGTCCTCCGTCGTCACAGGAAAAGCAAGGGCAGCCGCCAGAAGCAGCTCATTCCTAAGGTACGGTCATGGTAGCTCTCACAATAAGATGGGCCACAGTTTTTAGTTAAGTTTTAATGAACCGTTATATAAACCAAACTCCCCCCCCAAGTGATCGTATCTCTCTGTTTCTGGGAACAGTATCTCCCACTCCCACTCTCTTTCGATTGTGTGGGCTTGTTTTGGTTCTGTGGGGCATTAATGTGTTCTTCCACAGAACCTAATGGACTCCAAGTCCCTCAAGTACATTGTGGGTCGCACCCTTCACGACCGCACTACCCAGGCTGTCCTCCACCCTCTCCAGAAGAAGAAGTCCCCCAGCATCAGTGCCCAGTTTAAGGTTGGTGGTTTTCTGACGGTGCTCTCTGCTCCACCGAACGCTGGGTGAGGCTAGCAATAATGAGGCAAACACCGTTGAAGTTAGTATCGTTGAGGCTAGTATCGTTGAGGCTAGTAACGTTGAGGCTAGTACCGTTGAGGCTAGTACCGATGAGGCTAGTACCGATGAGGCTAGCACCATTGAGGCTAGCATGCCAAGCGAGGACTGGGAAGGAGAGCAGGCTGTGTGTTCCATGCTGATGTGTTTGTGTGGATGTGCTCTGCAGGTGTCCCTCAACAAGCTGCTAGAGACGCTGGGTACAGCCGAGCCTTTCTTCGTCCACTGCCTTCGCTCCAACGCCGAGAAGGTGAGCGGGCTTTGGTCTACCTCAGCAGCAAGGTGGCAGATTCAAGAAGGCACTAGCACACCTGATTCTAATGAATCGTCATTATCAGGCTTCCACAGAGCTTGATAACGATCCACTCATTTGAATCGGGTGTGCTGGAGCAGAGAAACCTCTAAAACTGTCTCGACAGTGGCCCCTCCAGGACCAGGATTGGACACCACTGCCTTAGACAGATAAGGTGGTGTTTTATTGGAATGATTTGAATGAGTTGTGGAGCGTGTTGCCTTTGTGTGTCATCCACAGAGAGAGATGCTCTTTGACACAAGCCTGGTGCGCACGCAGCTGAGGTACACAGGCATGCTGGAGACAGTACGCATGAGGAAGTCGGGCTACGGAGCCAAGTACACTTTCAAGGTAGGTTCCTGCGCCGTGTCTGGGTCTCCTCACAACGCCGCTCTGCTCACCCAAACATAGGCTTCACACTGATTAACGAGCGGCGACTGGGAACTGTGACACCATTACAGCAACAGACATGGTTATACTCCTCATGAAATTTTTATTCCAGGACATTCCAAGACAAAAATACGAAAATGTCTTGTTGTATGTTTGCTCGTACAACATATGTCTTAGTCCTGAGTATGAAAAAACAAACTAAAGAAATTACGTGGTTCGGCTTTCTCTTGGTTTATAAAGGAGTTCCTGGATAAGTTTAAAGGATTACTGCCGAAGAAGGCTACCGCTAGCCCACAGGACATAGCCAGCTTTCTTCAGAAGATGGGCTTGGAACCGACCACTTACCAAATAGGAAAAACCAAGGTAAACCTTGCATAGATTATATGTTCTAATCCCCAGATGTCCTATTGTGGCTGTTCTCCTGACTGGTCTGTGCTTGTCTAGGTGTTTCTCAAAGAGCATCAGAAACGCTGGCTCCAGGAAACACTCAACAAGAAGGTGATGCAGAACATTGTGGTTCTGCAGCGCTGGTTCCGGGCCTGTCTGATCAGGAAGCACTTCCTGGAGAAGAAGGATGCAGCTATTCTCATACAGGTATCTTATGCTGTGGCAGTATACGCTTCCTTTTTTCAGCGCTGCACAGTCATAAAGTTCTACTGCTTTGTTTGTAATTCCTGTCTTAGTTCTGTGATCTTTTTATCTTGCTTTTGACACTGTTAGAAATGTAGCATATGATGTGTCTGTGTCGTTTCATCGAGGCTTCATTGTAAAAGCCTTGCTCACACTTGTAAGGTGTTTTGGTTCTGTCGTGAAAATCTTCATGGCCGTGTTGGACACCTAAGATGACATTGCATGAGATATTTGTTGATAGTATTGTGACTGACTTAGACGTAGAACTTAAGAGGGTATGCGTTACCAAAGCAACACCACCACCACAGTTGAACTCCTCCTCCCCGGCTTCTCTCTCGTTCTAGAACATGTGGCGTGGGTTCTGTGAGGAGAACCGGTGCCAAGCTGCCACTGTGATCCAGGCTGCATGGCGCACCTCCCTGAAGAGGAAGGAGTACCTGCGCACCAGTGAAGCCGACAAGGACAACCTCTCTGAGCGGCAGAGGTATGGTACCACCATGTAGCACCACGGTCGTAAGAATACAGATGTCCTACTCTGCAAGGCTAGTTGGCTAGGTAGCTTATGAGTGAAGGACAAATGCATGCGGAAAAACATCCAATGGGAAGAGCAGAACTTTTATTAACTTTTATCTCCCGTGGGTTTTTCTGTAGTCGTTCTCAAGAGGAGACCAAAGGAAGGGATGATGTGAAGACGACTGTGGATGAGAGGCCTTCCAGCCGGAGGAGCCTGGAGAGAGTGGAGCTGAGGAGGCAGCGAGGTCTGGAGCTCAGCCCCAACAGGAGCCAGGAACCTGGCGCCATCAACGGCCAGGAGACCTCCAGCAAGGCTCAGCCCGTACAGAGGACCAAAGACGAGGAGCAACAAGAGGCTCGAGGGTCCCCGCCTCCCCTCAACCGACCTTTCTCCCTCCCCCTGGACAAAACGCAGAGAAGGGACCCGAGTCCATTGAACACAGGCTCCCTCCAGCGCTACACAGGGAAAGAGGACATTAAAGAGAAGGGGGAGAGGTGGAGGGAACGAAGGGGCGACGGAGGCCAGTCGAACGACTCCAGCCCAGAGGCCAATCCTTCGCGGGTAGACAGCTTGCTGAAGTACGTCGTCGAGCGTCCTTCTCCACCTTTTGTCCCAGCTGTTTTCTTACCTCTCCTCCAAATGTTTCCGAATTGCCTTCATTGACCGTTCCAGAATGCACTGCAGTAATAGCTAAATGTAATTTCATGGTGAACTTCTCCACCTTGTTTACCAGGAACAAAGGGAAGTCCATGTCAGTGGACAACTTGACCAAGGCCAGCTCCTCGGATTCGGACTCCTCTCCTCACGCCCCTGAGGTACTGTGTCTCTGTAACACTCCACACACCGCAGGTTTGTTAAGACTTAGATAGGACACGGAGTGAATAGATGTACTGTACATTCACAGAATATCAGGCTAATTGACGTGATGGATATATTTTTTCATATGACTTGTAAATGTTATCTGCAGTCTTTTAGAAACATCTAATCATCCAACAGTGTTGCCGTGTTACTCGTGTGCAGTGTAGCCATCCTAAATAGAGCGGTCACATGACCTTGTTGTGCTGTGATCCTCCGATCACCTTGTGTCCATCAACCCATGTCATGAATGGGGGAGATCGGTAGCAGGTCTGCCACTTTCCTGACCCCTCCGTGTCTCACTGCCTCCCCCTGACCCCACACGCTCCAGGTCAGGGTGCGCCGCCACAAACGGACCAAACATAAGCGCCGCTTAGCCCACGCCCGCAGCGGGCTGATGTTTGATTATGAGGGGTCCAAGGACAGCGAGTACTGGAGCTTCCCCCTGCCCCCCATCAGCCCCTGTGTGACCAAGCAGGCTGACAGCCTGGCCCACGTAGAGCTCCGGCCCAGCAAAAGCGGGGTCCAGGTACAGCCCCTCCCACCCCCTCTGCCCACCACCTCTGCCGGGGGCCAGACTAGGGGACGTGTCCCAGCGCGCTGCATGCATGGAGAGCTTTGCTTCGGTATAAGGAGGCTCAGACCGCTGCTGTTCTGTGCTTGGCTCCGCAGCATGTGGCGGTGGGAAACAGAGCTGTGATGGAACCTCAGCCGTCCGCCCCATGGTGGCCGGACCGCAGCTTGTTTCCGACCTTTTGAGTGACAAAAGGTTTATTATGTCCAATAATTCAACCGTGCCCCATAAGGAACGTTTATCTGCATCTCTACTGGAGGGAATTCTTCTTTTAGTGGGTAACCTTCATATTTCTATTACAGTTTTTAAATTTTCTTTTCAACAGTTTAACGACAACATCTGGGAAACTTTGATTTTAAACAAATTAGTCTACAGCCTACGCTTTTTGCACTATTGAGTCATTGAGCACTTGTGACTTGAGTATGTTTAGCGTTACAGACACAGACTCACTATGTAAGGTCAGGCATAGGGCCCCTCTGACCCTTTGCATGATGCTGTCTGTCCAGGGATGGGAACTGTCCTCTCTCAAGTGATGTGTCTGCACCACCACATACATCTGGGTCTTTTTAAACATGTGTTCTTCCTTTTTGCTCTTTTTTTGGGGGATGACATGCTGGAAACGGGTCTGGTTTGGTTCAAACGTGTGTGCTCCCCTGCTCAGTGTTCACCGGTAGTTATGTCAGACATGTGACCTGTCGAAGGGAAGAGATGGAAGGAAGCTTTTCTTAGATGCACATCTCCTGTCAGTGTTGGAAGAGCTGTGGGAAGAGAGATGGGTGTGGTTTTCTGCAGGGGAACATGGTTAATGGGCTTTTGCTGGGGGTTTTTGTACGGGAACCTTTTGATGGTTTTCTGCAGGGGAGCATGGTTATCAGTTTTGGCAGGGTGGAGGTGTTATTCTCATTCAGAGCTTTGGGATTCTAGACATGGAACGTGTTTTCTTCTTTCTTTCATTAGCAGACATTGCAAGTTTTCTACCCATTTGCCATTTGATACGCTGTTTTTGGACGTCTTCACCAATGTTGTTTGTTGTGTGTTTTCCAGCCGTCTTCAGCTATGGATGGGTCTAGGATGAGCACAAGCTCAACCAATCGGAATTCAACCATATCTCAGCTGACCACCCCTGAGAAGTAAAGCTCCTTTACCTACTTTACAATAGAAGGTGTTTCAGTATCTCTGTCCAGGAAATCAGAAGATCAAAGTCTAAAGTATCTGCATGTCAATGGCCCAGATCTTGGAGTGCAGTCCAAACAGATATCTTGTATAAAAAGCAGATGTTGACTGTATAACATGGTAATGGTTAACACTGTGGCGAACACATTCTCTGTGCCACAGACACGGCTTCCTCAGTAAGATCCTGAAATGGCGGACGCCAAAAGACACCCAGAATCTGGAGGATGGAAAGCCGGCCAATCAAAAGGCACAATTGGATAAAGGAGGTTAGCTCTTTCGCACCCCATCCCAGTGATTGAGATATCTATCGATTCAGCAGAACCCATAAAAAGTTGCATCTTTGCTGCCATCTACTGGCTTATGACAGTGTGAAACATGAAGGGAGGGGAGGGGGTTATTATTGTCAAACCTTTAGATATATTGGTTGCTACCAAGACGTGAAGTTACTTTCAGCAAATCGAAGAAAAAGTAGTTTTCTACAACAACATTGCCTACCCCCCCCCCCCCCCCCCAATTTTTTTTTTTTAAAGAATATCCCTCGAGAATGTGAGTATGCAGAAATAAAAAATTTTCTCTGGCTCCCTGATCACCATCTCATCCTCCTCCGCCCTTCAGTCACCTCTCCTACCCACACGCCCTACCGGCAGCCTAGCCGGGCCACTGAGCGAGTGAGACGGAACCCGTCCATCCGAATCAGCCGGGCCACGCGCGTCTCAGAGGAGTGGAACGCCTCTCTGGACAGAGAGATCAGAGACGTCAACGAGCTTCGCCAACTGGATGAGTTCCTGGGCAACCAGGTGAGCGGATGTCTGATGATTGGAGGATACCAATCAGGCCACTCCCCCTCTGGGGGGCGGTAGGTCGTTTGTGTCCAACCTGTCATTGTTAGGTTTAAGAATCCTGGATAGTATCACTTTGCACTAACCATCCTATTTGACACAGTTTTTAATCCATTATGACCTGGACTCTAGATTTGGCCGTTTACTATATTCACAACTGGATCCCTCTAAGTGTCATTATTGCTTGTTCTTTAATGACACTAAGTGGGCGTGGCCCGTCTCTGTCCCCAGGTAAACGAGCTGCGCGGCCGGATCAAGGAGCTGTCTGAAACGGAGAACATCTTCCTGTTGTCCACCATGCAGTTTCGAGAGACCATAAAGAGCATGTACTCTGTCTCTGTGAGTCTCCTTCAGTCTCTGAGACTGCTGAACACTTCCCTGTCTGCCTGGTGTTTTTCCCTAGAACCCTACAAGTTTACACTCTTTTAGTTGAAGTAAAATAGGTTGATATCTTGCCCAGTCTTAACAAGGCAACAGTGACTTTTGTTGATCAATGCAACAGACCTGCCAGTTGCTCCTGTCCAGATGGCTAAACTCCCATCTCCTTTCCCCCGGCTATCAGAAGCCTCAGCTGGGCTATAAGGGGCTGATGATGGGCTATAAAAGCAAAGTAACCAGCCTGGCAGGACCCAAAAAGATGAACGAGGTCCAGCTGGTGGTCAACCTGTTCCAGTCTGTACTGGATGGCTTCATTCGCGGGGAAATCAAGAGGAAGGGGGCTGCCGACCCTGTTAAGGTATCGTTTGACGTTAAAAAAATATGTTTGTTCGACTTAAAAATAAAGAAATTCACTTAACAATGTCCGATGATTTGACTACACTATCTTTCTTGATCTCCAATTAACTTTCAGGCTAGCAAGAAGCATAAGAGGAGGAAAAAAGACACGTGTGTAAGTCAAGCTGGTTCTTCTCCACCAATCAGGTTTACCCTGAGAGTTGGCTCTCCCATGCAGATCTTGGGGGGAGGCGATATCCCGCTTCTGTGTAGCAACCTTAATGGTAATGTGGACTTGTCTCTTCTACAGCCAGACAATCCACTGGATCACATGTTCAGCACCTACCAAGTCCACGTCATGCAGTCATGCGACCTGTGTGGATCCTACATCTGGGGCATGGAGAAGGCCTGCATGTGCAGCGGTGAGCGCCGTGCACACGACGAACACGCCAACATCACGTAAAAACGTGGAGCAGGAGCTTTAGTTTTGTCCAGCACAACGTGGAAGCGGGAAACGGAACCCCGGACCCTTTTAACGTGTCGCTGCTGTTCTCCTCTTTTATGTTTAGTTTGCAAACTCGTGTGCCACAAGAAGTGTCTCGCCAAAATCATCACCAATTGCTCCACGCGTTACGCGAAGAAGGTAGGCTCTGACCGTCCCTGAACACACCCCTAACAATGGAAAGCATCTGAGTCAATTATTCATGTCAACAATTACGATGCTAGCTATGCCCGACCGCCTATATTATCAGTTCTGTATAAATATCTAAACCGGTGTTTTTCTCTCTTGTGGGTCTGTTTGCAGAACGATGGCAGCCATGGCTCGCTTCACTTCGGGGTGCCGGTGTACGCCCTGACTGACAAGTCCAACCTGGTGCCCGTGGTGGTGGAGATGATGCTGGAACATGTGGAGATGAACGGGTTGTACACGGAGGGCATTTACCGCAAGTCTGGCTCCACCTGTCGGGCCAGGGAACTCTACCAGCTGCTGGAGACGGGTACACAGGGCTGCTGGGGAACGTTCTGGATGTTTGGTTTCAGTTCCTTTTGATGAGGGACTTTAGACTCCTAACTTCTTGCTTCCCTGTTTTGGTTGCAGATCCTAAGGGGGCGTGTCTGGATAACTACCCCATCCACACCATCACAGGGCTGGTGAAACGCTGGCTTCGAGAACTGCCTGACCCCCTCATGACCTTCACTCTTTACGGTGACTTTCTGCACGCTGTGGGTGAGTCCTGCGTTTACGTCCTTAATGGCTTGGAAGAAATGCCAAAGACATCGGCTGTCTTGATGGCTCTGGTTCACAGTCAGGCTGCTCAAATACAGGAAATTATGTCACGTCGACATCTTCCCCCCCCCGTACATCTAGTGCCCACTTTCCACTTTGTACATGTTTATTTTTTACTCCTGTACATGTTCTATGTTGCTCTTCTTGTCACAGTGAATTCTATGTTTGTTAATCTTGCATAGCGATTAAACCTGATTCTGACGTAAATACACAAACAATTTTCATCTGCAGAGTTGCCTGAGAAATCGGATCGTATTAGAGCCGTGTACAAAAAGCTAGAAGAACTTCCTTCGGCCAACTTCAACACTCTGGAAAGACTCATCTTTCATCTTGTCAGGTAGGAAGTCTCAGGTTAGACACACTATAAGGCCAGACAGATGTGGTCACCTGACCATTGCATCGATACTTCACAGGAAGTAAGGGGTCTCCCTGAAACCCTGGTCGAACAACACCAAACTCATCCCTCCTCAACCACACTTGACAGAGTGCACTATACACTTTGATATAGGTGGCATTGTTCTGGAACCCCAGATGCTGACTGAGTCTTTCATTGCAGAGTGGCAAAAGAGGAGGAAAACAACCGCATGTCTGCCAGCTCCCTGGCTATCGTCTTTGCCCCCTGCATCCTGCGCTCACCAGATGCCTCGGACCCTTTTCTTGGCATGAAGGACGTGTCCAAGACCACCTTGTAAGTCTCACCTCACACACGGTCTAACAGAGATCGTCCTTTTTTTTTTACAGAAAAAAGTGTCACACCTTTCGTATGTGGTCATTTCCTATGACATTGACCTTGTTTTCCCTTGTTTCCTGGTTGGTCATCAGTGATGAACAAAGGATGATCAGTGTGTAAAAAGGGCTACACGTGAAGCTTGATTTCATTTGAGTTATGGTGGAACCAACCTTTTTTTCCCCAATATTTGGGTTGTGTGCACAGGTTTTCAAGTTGGGTACATGTGTGAACCTGATTGACCATGTTTTGAATCCCAGGTGTGTGGAGGTCTTGATCTTGGAACAGTTAAGACGCTACAATGAGAAGATGCAGGAGATCCAGGAACTTGAGTATGCAGAGCACTTGGCCGTCAACCAGCTCCGACTGAAGCGACAGAACACGGTGAGGTGGGAACCTGCAGCGGTCAACAAAACATCACTTTTCCCCAACCAACCATCGAATAGAGCAGCTTGCTAGTACTAGTACAGTTGCAGTCTACACTAAAGTATTGCGTTTGGTGTGTTGACCTCTACCTGTTGTGTGTTCAGATCCAGGAGAAGCCCTCTTCAGAACTGTCCCTGCCCCACGTTGACTCGGAGAGGTCCCTGATCGAGAGGATCAGATCCATCAAGGAGGAGAAGTCAGTCTTTCTGTCATTTGAAACTCACACGACTATGCGACACTTCACATCAGAAAGACACCTCTAGTTCCCAGTAGTTCTTCTAGCTGACTGCAGAGCAGCTAGTGCTTGGTGATGCTGCTCTAACATTCCTGGTAGAATGTTGTTCTTATAGGCTGTTGTTTATGGTTTGTTGTTTATTTTCCAATGTTACGTTGCCTGGACATCGGCACTGTCCTCTGATTAGTGTGCTCTATGGATCCACATAAGCATCTGTGGTGTTGAGGCTCTTGTGTGTTCACAGGGATGAGCTGGTCTGGAGGCTACCCGAGTTGGAGCATGAGAACTCGGACGACAATCTGGACTATGAGTCGTCCAGAAGCACCGAGAGCTTGGCAGATGAGCGCCTGCTGAGCTTAGTCATGGAAGGTCAGTAGCGAGGTACGGTACAGTTCTGATTACTGTTCTCTGACCTCTTCAGAACATACTTTTGTAACAAATCATTGTTACAATTTATTTGTCACAGATGAGTAGAAGTGTCTCATCAAATACTACCCAATTTGAAAATGTGTCATGGTTCAAGTCTCTTCTATACAGTTAGTGAGGTTTACTAAACTGTTGTAAACGTTGTATAATCAAAAACATTGGTCTTCCCTTCAGTGTTAGTAAGACTGTGTGTTTCCCTGGGTTTGACTTGCATGTCAACCAAGCCACCTTTATCAAATCACCCAGTGTACTAATTTGTGGTGTCTGTTTTAGGAGGGGCAAGTCCACTACAGGCTGGTCAGAGGCCAGAGTGCCCTTCTAAGCCTGCTGACCTGGCAAAGATAGTGAGAGCGCTCGCTGGGAATGGGAAGCCAGATGGACAGAAGGTGAGGCCAACATCTGGAAGCCAGTCTAAGCACCGCACCAATGTTATCCAATCCCTCTGCATCCTTTCTGGCCTGGATGAACTCACTCACCCCTCCACCACCCCTGACAGCCAGTCTACTATTAAGCACAGTCGGAGCTTTGATGACCTGGACTTACCATTTATAGATGAGGACTCCTAATACCAGCTAGATTCTCAGATTCTTTTGAAAGCAAAGGGGGAGAACTAGCAGGGCCTTTTGTTTGTTTGAGTTGTCATGGAAGCTATGTTGTGACACAATATTGGCAAATTATTAACATTATTGCCAAGAACACGGTGTGTACCTTAATCCAGTCCCTGCCTATTTGGAGTGCTGAAAGCTGCTTTGGGAATTGAGCATCTACTGTGACATCTTAATGAGCTGATAGTTAACTATTTGCTCTCCAGAGGGAAAATACCCATGATGTTTGTCTAGTTTGTTTTAAAACGAATGTATCATCATGGCAAGCTGAGCAGTTTGATTTGAACAATATTCCACAAATGTACATATGAATGCATGTGTTGGGAGCTTTTACGTTGGTATTAATGTAAGTGTTGGTGAATTGTCCCTCAGAAATGACCCCCCAAAAAATATTGAGGAGGATCAACTCATATTTGATGTAGCCAAGTTAAATCTCACATATGTTTTACATGGGGCCTTATTTGCAATGGAATGTAGTTATGCCTGGGGGGGTTGGAGTTTACCATGTGCACAGGCAAGGATTTGTTTTATAATTTCCCTGAAAACAAAAGTTATGGAAAGAGTTTAGATTGGCTACAACTGTGTTTGAAGTAATCGCTTAAACATATTCAAATATTTGTATCCTCAATAAGACACATTCTAACACTTCTTAACTTATTGTATTAACTCTGTTCACATCTTGTTTTAGTGTCATGTTGTTTATAATCTGGCAAAATAACGAATGTTGGATAACAGGAAAAGATTAAATAATCCTTGATAGGGTGAGAATTTAGTTTTTCAGTGTTGTTATTTTATTCGTCATGATGCTCTAGAATACAGTAGTTACCAAACATGGATGTTTTGTCAATAATATGCTTGACTGTGCCGTTTCAGTGGGGATCATGTAGCCTGTTCTGTTGGATATCCAAACGGACTCTTCTCACAAATAATGGCACAGAATACATCCAATATATCCAGACATCACTTTCTTAGTCTGAGAACACCACCGGTTCTTGTAGCTACTTGTTTTACCTGGTGAAAGAACTTGTTGTTCTAGAACTGATCTGCAACAAACTGCCAGACTCATCCAAGCTTCTGTCTAATATAAAATTATAAAGAAGCCCTGTGTTTTAAATACAGCACCCACAACCCTTTCTACCACTTCAGATCCCATTTTCTTCCCCCACACCCTCAGACCAAACCTGCTGTAAAGTGGCTCTTTAGGCCTCAAACATGTTTGTTAATGTTGTGGCTTATTTTCCTGAGCAGGTGTATATTGATCTATTTGCTAGTACAGTTTTTTATACTGATATATTGCTTCAACAACAACAAGCACTGCAGAAATAAAACACATTATTATGAATATTATTGTGAATATCAAAAGCAATATGTCCCCAAAATGATGTCAGTGATGAACCATCAGTGACATGTTGTCAAGGCACATTTGTGGTACTGTCAGAGCAGCAACAAGTGTCTCTTATTCTGTATGGAAAATGCGGCTTCAACAGTAAGTGTTTTGTAACATTTTGTTTGAATAATAGAGTATTAAAGGTTAATAGAAACACAAGCTCAGAGTTTACTGGTCTGCTCAGTGCTTCCCTGAAAAAAATATGGGTTTAGTCTCTTTGTTCTGGCAAACCCACAATCATGCTGACAAATGACATTTAGGGATCAATAGTACAAACATGTTGGCCAACCAATCACTATAGACTATGATTTGCCTCCCACTAAATCTCCACCAATCAGTGGGGGATCTTTTGCATGAGGGGCGGGGTTATGTTGTGTTCAGGAAGATGGGTCACAGTGAGGATGGGTAGCTAATCATTTAGCTGTAGCTAGATAGCGGAGGTGTAGAAAAGAGGCAGTTATCTTTCAGGAGAGGTCCGTTATTTCTATGTTTTGTGGCACAACCCAAAAGTGAACCCTTCTAACACCAAGAATGGACATAAGTTAACAATGACGGGGGAGAAAAAGAAGAAAAAGCGGCTGAACCGCAGCATTCTTCTGGCCAAGAAAATTATCATAAAAGATGGAGGCAGTGTGAGTTAAATATTTAATTATTTTCTGCGTTAACTGGGCACCTTAAAAAAGCTATCCGGATGGTTGGCGACAGAGATTAGGTGATACGAATATTGATGTCAGATCTCTTTGCCTTTCCGTGGTCTCCATAATTATATCCAAGTTACTGCTTCTTCTAGCCGGTGAGCTAACTCGCCGCTAGCTAAGCTATCCAGTTTGTTAGCTATGCTAACCAACAAGCTTCAACAAGCTAAATGTATTTATATATATTTTTAACAGGTTTATTTAAATATAAAACATACAAGATATGTCAAGTTTAACAAAACATACAATCAGCAAGGTCTATGCTAACCAACAAGCTAGCGGCCTGCAGCGTCTGTTAACACGTCATCTGAGCTCACACTGTCTGGTTAGGTTGTTTTGGGTGTCCGGGTCGCCCCCCGGTGCTTGACCGGGGCGACAAATTCTACTGATATGTATCGATATATATTTGATTACGCCTGAAACACAGGGAGGGTTGTACTCATGTGGATGTGTACAGGAAATTGAAATACTCTAAGCCATGTTTTTGTTTTGGGTCCGATGTTTCTATGGGCTTGCAACGTTGTTTACATTGTAACCCAGTAAGACGGTCAATATGACGAGCCTTCGTTCGTTGTTTTTAAAAGGAGCAAACCTAATTAGCTGTTTCCTCATTAGCAGGCTACCTTATACGGGATGTGTCTAATCTCTGGGAATCATGTTTGGATGATAGACGTGCATCAGGTGGCAAGATGTTGTTAGTTGTCCCATAAACCTTTATCAAATGTATAAGTTGGGTTAAACGTCAAACTTTTCTTTGAATTGTTTTGAATTTTCTGCATGAGCAGCTAGCTAACAGCCATGGAGCTGCATGGTGATTCGTTTCCAGATGATAGACAGAGCCCTGTCAAGGTACAGCCTGTACTGTACAGGTGGGGAATTAAACTCCCTTACAGACGGAAAAGTAGTCAGTACTGATTTATTTGTTCCCTCTTAATGGTGCCATGTGTTACACGTTTTACAATTGAAATGTATTTGTAAATATTTTAATAAGCTGTATGTCTGTTAGACCACATTGCAGACTTAAAGTATGGGGGAAAGTCATTAACAAATTGTTTGGGAAACGGATCAAATGAAAGGAATCATCGCAACCAATAATTTGCAGAATAAGTTCAACTAACTAAAGGTTGGTCAAACCAAGTCCACTCTCAATTGCATCCTAAACTATCATCAGTGCTTTTGTTCAATATTTCTTGATGGCTGAACTCTCCTGATGTCAGACAGGAAATGAAACCCCACCATTACTTGAAGGTTATTCACAGAATAAACCAATAGGAAAATCCAGTTGTCGGGGGTGAAACTAAAGCCTAATCACGATTTCAACAGCAAGTAGCAGTTCCTAAATTTCTAACGGACCAAAAAATCCCTATCTAGCTTTCTCTTTGTTAACGCGGTGTTGAACATCCAGCCACACCCCACCACAAAGCCACGCTCCCCTGTAAGGGCTGTACACCTGCTGTTTTCTTTTCCCATGGTGCGCTGAGACAGACAGTGTGGGGAAATGATTCTCCAAACAAGTACAGGCTTCCTGAGCAGGCCCTGCCCTACTTAACAACTTTCAAAGCTAGCTGAGATTTTAAACACTCAACACCCCTGTCCGACAGTTATCTCAAATATCAAGATCTGAGAGGGATGTGCAGTTTGAAACATTTTAGATTTCCCCCCCACTCTCATTTAAAAAAAGGGTAGATTGCGTACGGTGAACCTGATCATATATAGCCAACCATCCTAACCCCTCCTCCCTGTCTCCCTACAGCCGCAGGGGATCGGAGAGCCCAGTGTCTACCATGCCGTGGTGGTCATCTTCCTGGAGTTTTTCGCCTGGGGCCTCCTCACCACCCCAATGCTTACGGTAAGCCACGCTAGCCACAGCACCGCACGGTTAACCCCAAGTCCACCTCTCACTCCTCAACATGTGTGGTAAGGAACACCGCTGGCCCAACGCTAACGCAGGCAGCAGCTCCACCGCACTCCACTGCCTGGGTCTCTGAGGCAGAGCCAGGGAGGGTCGGTTCCCCATCGGCTTGGCATCAGGTAGCCCCTCCAACAACGCTGAATAATCGAATGGCAAGAGCCAGACGCCGCACCTGCGTGTTCAGGCGAATTACTGTGAAAGAGAGCGAGCTGCGTTCGCTGGCGCTAATGGGCAGACGGGGATGCAAAATAGGGACATCAAACGGCGTATTGTTGAGTCGCCCTCGCATTGCGGAGAGGCACATCAAAGGAGACGAGAGGGCCCCTGCCCGCACAGGGTGTCGTCGGGCTGCTGTTGCCGACGCAGATGGATCTCCCCTCAAACACAGGGCCCGGCTGCTCGTTTCAGGCGAACGTGAATTTGAAGCAGCGTCGTTTTATTGAGGCAGATCCAGAGGATCTCTTTTAACAGAGGATTCCGTTAACAAGGCCCAGGCCTGTCTGCTGCACACCTCCCTCTTTTCTATTCGACCAGACGTGCTCTCTCCCGCCCAGACTGCATCAGGACACTTCCCTGAACTCCATTATCACATTCTACCCATCGTCAACAAAATGTGCGCGCAGCCCCAGTCCCAGTAAAACACGTGTTTGGCTCCTTCACAAGTGACGGCATACTGTGATGTGGAGAGAGAGAGAGAGAGATGCACTCATTATCCGTTTGTTTGTCTTGTCATGATTTGCATTTTGGGTTCATCAGAGCAGAGATGGCTTTGAAGAGGCACTTTATAGACCCACAGAGCCCCCGCCTTCATTAGTAATTAAGGGATACGGCCCTTAACAACCAAGTGGCCTTCTGCCCAGGGCGGCTTTGTTTAAATGGCAGCCCAGCAGAACTGTTGGACTGATCTGGGACTGTCCAGTAGGCTTACTGAGGAAGCATCAAGCATCAGACGTCACAGTCCACGTCATTTCGGACGATGTCTTTCACTATAGGATATTCATTATTGATGGAATCTAGGGATTCCAATGGCCATCCCACCCCAGGACCAGGATTCAGTCTCTGCTTGCTGTCCTGGGTTGGAGTCGTGCTCAGAGATCAGCCTTTACGCCACATCACCCTCAGGTCCTCGTTTCTCCTCTCCCCGGTCACACTCGCTGGGTTCTAATTTAAGCCAAAGGTTCACGCCCCTTTTTTTTGTTTAATCGACACCTTTTTGCTCTCTTCACAAGTGTCGACAGTATTTGCAAGTCGCATCTTCCACAGACTAGATGGTGAACTTGGAGCCGTTGATTTATTTCGTATATGTTGGATGTCTTGCGTTGTGTTAGGTTGTAGCCTTTCTATTATGGAAGACTTGCGGCTGAACATCACCTTGGACGCGCTGGCATCGCCAACACGTTTGTGTGTGAATTTGTGTGTGTGTGTGGAAGATGTTCTTCTCATCTAAGAATCCTTCCACTTAGGCATCATGCATTGCCAAGCCTTCCACAGAGACCTGGCAGATGATGCTGAAGTACCCCTATTTGATTTTCAATCACAGATTTGACAGCATTTTAACGCATATTATTTCTCACTGAGTAGCTTCATCAATGTTTCCTTCCTCTCAATGTTCCTTCATCTGCTTCCCTGGATAAAGAGGGTTGATTGTCACTTGGACCATCGCAGGAGAGGCCCTATAACAGCCTCATTGTTCCTGAACACAGGAGGAGAAAGCGGGCTGAGAGGAGGAGGGAGACTGGGAGGATGGAAGGAGACTGGGGAAGAGGGAGAGTTTAGAAAGGAGAAAGAGGGAGGAGGAAGACCGAAAGGGCTAAGTGATTGTGCTCTGTGAGAGCACTATGGTCAACATTAGGTCCAGGGTATGATTTGCATGAATTGCTTCCGTTCGCTAATGGTTACTCTGCCACCCAGGACTGAATGGTGGTAGGTTTGCCAGTCTGGTGTGTGTGTGAAGATGTAACTGCTTTAGAAGGGGCAGGTTCGTCACTGTCAATCTCCAAATTCAGTTTCAATGCAGACGTCTGTGTCCTCTTGTTGATTTGTTTGTTTTTTGTATTGACATTCACTCACCTCCTCCAGTACTGGGCCAGCAAGCAGGGAGATGTACATGGAAGTTCCATGTGTTTGGAGTCAGCAGTGTTTGCGCCATTTTCTGGATTAACAGGACAGAACACGCATACATATGTGGTCTAACTGGACCTGTGTTTACTTTCCATGTTTATTCTAAAGACTAGACAAAGATCATTTGACTTTGGGAAGTTGATCGATGGAACCTTATAAGCCATCTGCCAGAGGAACTGTGGATACTGCTCATTGGCCTGAGCTACCGTGGGAAGGGGCAAACCAGCCTCACCACCAGTGTTTTTATTACCTGGAGACGCAGCTTCTTTGACCTCACATGGCACTGCAACATGCCCAGTATCCATGCTGTAACAACCGAGCTAAACTCGTCATTTAAATGGCCATGACCGTGTCTAAATGTTGAGTTGTCTCACCGCCCTCATAAAAGGCCGACGCCACACCGGATGTGTGCTCCACACTCGTTTTTTTCTGCCTCAGCTCTGGTTCCATTAACATTTAAAATGTCAGGCTGTTAGCTATTCTGCATGGGGGTGTGCTGTGTGTGTGTGTGTGTTTCGGTCCAAGGTCTAATGATGCTTTATCGCTGTTTGTTGCCCAGGTGTTACACCAAACATTCCCTCAGCACACATTCCTGATGAATGGGCTCATTCACGGTGTTAAGGTAAGAGAAGCACGCACACACTCTCAGACACAAACACACACACTTATTTAGTTACCTGTATGGAGGCAACATGTCACACCAGTTACTTGCGTCACCATAGATGAGGTGAAGTTCCCCTTTCTTGCATGATGAGATGTTAAGAGGAAGCACAGGTCTAACAGCATCCTCCCAAACTGCCATGAAGCACATTTAGTTCTCAAGAGAAGACCTGTCTCATTTCTACCTCTCCTCCCTCCCCACCCCCCTCCACGGTCTCTCTCTCTTTCTCACATGCCTCCTGGCCCCCCTCCACTCAGGGCCTGCTGTCGTTCCTCAGCGCTCCCCTCATAGGGGCCCTGTCGGACGTGTGGGGCCGCAAGTCCTTCCTGCTGCTCACGGTTTTCTTCACCTGCGCCCCCATCCCTCTGATGAAGATCAGCCCATGGTGAGCACCCCCCCCCTCCCTGTTTCCTGTTAACTCTTTCTAGAGCAGAGCTTCCGGATGTACTTGTATAGTTATAATACATGTGTAGTTATAGTACATCTGTAGTTACAGTACATGTATAGTGATAGTACATGTACAGTGATAGTACATTTATAGTGATGGTACATGTATAGTGATAGAACATGTATGGTGATAGAACATGTATGGTGATAGAACATGTATGGTGATAGTACATGTGACATGTGTAGTGATAGTACATGTATAGTGATACAACATGTATAGTGATACAACATGTATAGTGGTAGAACATGTGTAGTGATAGTACATGTATAGTGATACAACATGTATAGTGATAGTACATGTATGAGTGATAGTACATGTATAGTGATATTACATGTATAGTGATAGAACATGTATAGTGATAGTACATGTACAGTGATAGAACATGTACAGTGATAGAACATATATAGTGATAGAACATGTATAGTGATAGAACATGTATAGTTAGTTATAGTACATGTATAGTGATAGAACATGTATAGTGATAGTACATGTATAGTGATAGTACATGTATAGTGATAGTACATGTATAGTGATAGAACATGTATAGTGATAGTACATGTATAGTGATAGTACATGTATAGTGATAGTACATGTATAGTGATAGTACATGTATAGTGATAGTACATGTATAGTGATAGAACATGTATAGTGATAGTACATGTGCCGCTCCTCTGCCCCTCAGGTGGTACTTTGCTGTCATCTCCATGTCTGGCGTCTTCGCCGTCACCTTCTCCGTCATCTTCGCCTACGTGGCTGACATCACCCAGGAGCACGAGAGGAGCACAGCCTACGGCCTGGTAACATAGCTCCAGCCTAACAGCTCCACTCCGCCTTCATCCCAGCATCCATACGGGACCAGGAACATGGTTCTGCAGATCAAATGTTTCTCCAACACCGACCACCGTCTGAAAGGCCATGCCTGGACCATAAATAGTGTCCATGATTACAGATGATGGTATTGGGCATGCCATAAGCTTGGAGCCGCTATGTCATTTTCTGCCATAGCAGCTGTTAGTTGGCGTGGAATGCGTGGACCATATGGGGTTTTCCGTTGGTCGTCGTTGAATGGTTTGTGGTGCAAGCCAGCATCAGAGCAAGCCCCGCCCTTGTTGTTGTTGCCATGACGTTCTGTGGTTAGAAGGACTGTTCTGAAGCTTACCTCTAATACAGGGTTTACTATCATACTCTTGTTTACATTCCAAATAGTTTTGTAGGCAGACGCTTCAATCCAAAAAGTCAGTGCACCAGATAATCATAAACTAGAAGTGCACAGTTGTAATAGTTTTACAGTGATTCATAAACAATCCCACCCCCCACACACACACACAAACACACACACATACGTCTCCACGGTGTCCTGTCGGCTGAGCTCACCCTCTCCCCCCTCCCCCAGGTTTCCGCTACGTTTGCCGCCAGCCTGGTGACCAGCCCGGCCATCGGTGCCTACCTGTCGGTCACTTACGGCGACACCCTGGTCGTGATCCTGGCCACCGCCATCGCCCTGCTGGACATCTGCTTCATCCTGGTGGCAGTGCCCGAGTCTCTGCCGGAGAAGATGAGGCCAGCCTCCTGGGGGGCGCCCATCTCCTGGGAGCAGGCTGACCCCTTCGCCGTGAGTACCCCCCCCCCCCCCCACCCCCAGGAGGAGGTCACCGGTCTGGGGAAGCCTGACGTGACACAGGCCAACCCCCTTTCACAGTGAACAACTCAAAATCACTGTAGCCATTTGGACTAAAGCGCTAAACCTTTCATATGAAACAAACCTGGTTCTGCACAGAGCCTGGAACAAGCCAGAACCACAGGCAAACAGCGCTCAGGAACCCTGCATTGTATGAAGCCAGTCTGTGACAGGAGAGCTCCAGTGGTTGGCATGTTGGAAGAGTTAACTGGTTCTCTGTGCTTCCTGTTGTTTTGTCCAGTCTCTGCGGAAGGTGGGCCAGGACTCCACAGTGCTGCTCATCTGCATTACAGTGTTCCTGTCCTACCTGCCAGAGGCGGGCCAGTACTCCAGCTTCTTCCTCTATCTCCGACAGGTACGGCAACAACGCACCACCCAACCCCCATCCCTGTCTCTCTCCCCCTCCCTCTCTCTCCTCCTCTTTCTTATGTTCCCTCGGTCTCTCTCAACTCCTCCCTTCCTCACTCCCCTCTCTTTTTCCTCTCTCTCTCTCTCTCTCCCTTTCTCTGTCTACTGTTTTACCAGATATACAGTATTGTTGTTTTTTGAATTAGACAGAGAGTTAGACAGGACATGTAGGGCAGAGAGAGAAGAGTCAAACCCAGCCCCCAGCCTCCTTTCTCAGCCTGTACGGTACGCACCCTACCTGGGGATCTATCAAGCAGTCCTGGAATGCTGTGTGGGTGAGTCACGCTGGGAATGCATCAACAACTCTAGCCGCAACTGAGGAATCCGTTCGTTCTAAGAATCGAGAGAGGAAAAACCAACTGGCGTTTTGTGTTTTCAGTATTTGTTTTGGACATTTCAGCAAAGCTAACTTCACCGTCTCCTCCCTCTGGTCAAACATGGTGGGCGGTTTTTATTTTTTTGGGACACAAGTTCTGACCCTGTGAGTCTGTCAGGCCGGTCTGTCTCAGAGGGACTGTTGGGTCTTCTCTTGTTAAATCAGAAAGAAAGCAGGCTGACCCAGCCAGACGCTGGCTTCTCCTCTTACACTGCTTCTTTTGTCCCTGTCTGCAAAAACAACAGCAGCAACAGCAGCAGCAGGGCTCGTGTCCTCCTGCAGTAATGCTGGGCTGGGAGCGGCTGGGAGCAGCAGGCAGTTCATGGTGTTCTGCTGCACACAGCCACCTGCTGCAGGGAGCTGGTCTGCATCAGGCCTGATAAGGGCTGGCGTGCTTTGACCTGGAAACACAGCGGGGGTGGCAGAACACCCCCTCCCAACTGCTGCCCAAGGCCTGCTCAAGGTTGCTTGGAGGAGTGAGAATAATGGGGCCCTCCCACTCCTCTCTCTATCTGTGTCTGTGTCCGGCCTTGTTAGCAGCTTAAATACAAGAAGAAAACATTCGGTGGCACAATCCGAAGGTCGGTTCCAATTAACCTTGCTTTGCACAGCTGAAACCAGTCAGGTTCTATTTGATGAGATATCATAAGGTGCGGGGACGGGAGGAGGGGAACTAAGGAAGGGGCGCGTTAGGAGGAATGTCGGGACATGGTGGGTTGAGTCTAACCTGTGCGTCTCCATCCCCAGGTCATAAGCTTCTCCTCGGAGACGGTCGCTGCCTTCATAGCTGTGGTAGGAATCCTCTCCATACTGGCCCAGGTGAGCTGCCCCCAACCACCCCCACGTCCTGCCCCCCTTTAAGGGCCGGATTCTGAGGGTTCCTCTGGAAGTCCTCTTAGTCTAAAGCTCAGCTTTAAAGTCTTTCTACCTCAAACCCAGGGGTGTCCAATTTTGGTCCTCAAGGGCCACTGTCCTGAAGACTTTAGATGTTTCCCTGCTCCAGCACACCTGATTCTAATAAATGGGTTGTTATCGAGCTCTGGGGAAGACTCATAATAATAATAAATAAATACAAATTGGATGATAATGATCCTTCATTAGAATCACGTGTGCTGGAGCAGGGAAACATCTAAAACTGTCAGGACAGTGGCTCTCGAGGACCAGGATTGGACATCCATGCTCTAACAAGATATTTGTTATTTCATAAAATAACTCATAAATATAATATGAAATATAATATGAAAGGACGAAAACGAAAGACAAACAATTGACTCCAGTTGTGGTGTTGAACGTACCCCCCTCTCTCTGTGTGTGCAGACAGTGGTGCTGGGGATCCTGATGCGCTCCATAGGGAACAAGAACACTATCCTGCTGGGTCTGGGGTTCCAGATCCTGCAGCTGGCCTGGTACGGGTTCGGTTCACAGCCCTGGTGAGTAGGCATCCATTACAATATGTTCCATTACAATATGCTCTTTTATTGACATACATATAGTATTTTGTATGAATTCTAATTATAATAAATTATACATTTCCCCCCCCCAAAAAATATTAACCTTCTCATGTTCGCGATGAAGGCGAGGCCTTAGGAATTCAGCGACGTTGAAAAACTGCAGACAGACTTGTTCTAGAAAAAAGGTTGTCCTAGCTGCAGTACCTCGTCTGCACCACTACAGGGTAGCAGAACAGCGTTCTCAACATGCAGCTAAATCAGCGCATGTCCAGTGAAAATGTTGAAGGAGTTTATTTCCCATGAAGCCTGCCGGAGCGGGTGTATTGTTCTTATCCGGGGCTGTAGCGTTGCGCTGGCTCTGGAGAGGAAGCAGCGATCTGGATGTTTACCCTGGCATAATGTCTTACTGCTGTTGTTCTTGGCCATAAGGCACTAGTGGAAGAGAGGTTTAATAAAGGCCAAACTGATTGAAGATACGTATACGTATGGATGCACTTGTGCTGCATTGTACTGGGACGTGAAGTGGCAGGAAGATGCGTGTGTGTCCACAGTAAGTGGACTGATAAGTGGGTTAATGATATTGGCTGGGGGGGGGGGGGGAGGATGTCCGTGTTCTCTGCGGGATGCTGAGCTCACGCTGCTGCAGGTCCCTGCTGCGTGTCTCTATCTCTGATAGCCCCCCGAGCCGGGAGCGCTGGGAAAGGGACGCTCCTCGAGATAGAGCTACGTGTGAATTCAAGAAGGGGATATTTCCCATTGTTTTTTGTTTTGTTTTGACATTGGGGTTTTAGCGTTGTTAGGGAAGTGAACTGAAGTGCACTCTGTGTGTGTGTGTGTGTGTTCTTCTCCCCGTGCAGGATGATGTGGGCTGCAGGAGCGGTGGCAGCCATGTCCAGCATCACCTTCCCTGCCATCAGCGCCATCGTGTCCCGCAACGCAGACCCTGACCAGCAGGGTGAGCACCCCCCCCTGAGTGGGGAGCAGAGTGTGTGTGTGTGTGTGTATGTGTCAGACAGCGCCTCTTTGTCAACTCATGTCAACGTTATTAATTGTGTGTGTGTGTAATCCCAGGTGTGGTGCAGGGGATGATCACAGGGATCCGGGGTCTGTGTAACGGCCTGGGCCCGGCGCTCTACGGCTTCGTCTTCTACCTGTTCCACGTGGAGCTGACCGATCTGGACGGGGTGGACGGGGCCGGCAAGGGCGCCAAGCCCAACATGGCCAACCCCACTGACGAGGTGAGCCCTCTGGGAAGCCGCCTCCCCCTCTGCCCCCTGTCCTTCAGCAGGGGCCCTATCCTGGTGGGTTATTTACACAAGCAGGACAACAGCCATTACATTGGGAAAGTGCTTTTGCTTTCAGGTATCTTGGTCTTGACTTGAACCTTTTTAAGTTCAGACCCCAGGCAGGCACAGACACGGTCAGCATCAGACAGTTATCCTCCCTCCCTGTAACGTCCAACCTCTCTCTCTCTCTCTCTCTCTCTCTCTCTCTCTCTCTCTCTCTCTCTGCCTCTCTCTCTGCCTCTCTCTCTCTCTCTTTCACTGTCTCTCTCTACCTCACTGCCTCTCTCTCTCTCTCTCTGCCTCTCTCTCTCTTTCACTGTCTCTCTCTACCTCACTGCCTCTCTCTCTCTGCCTCACTGCCTCTCTCCCTCTCTCTCTTACTCCCTCTCTCTCTCACTGCCTCTCTGTCTCTCTTACTGCCTCTCTCCCTCTCTCTGTCTCACTGTATCTCTCCCTCCTTCCAGAGTTCCATCATTCCGGGGCCTCCATTCTTGTTCGGCGCCTGTTCTGTGCTGCTCTCTCTGCTGGTGGCGCTCTTCATCCCCGAGCACACGGGGCCCGGGGCCCGGCCGGGGGCCTACAAGAAGCACAACAACGGGGCCCAGAGCCACTCCCACAGCCCCCAGGGCAGCGGGACGGAGGGCAAGGAGCCCCTCCTGGAGGACAGCAGCGTATAACCCCAGCCTCCAGGGGGGAGGGGGAGAGAGCGGGAGAACACGCACCACCTGCCACCCCAGTCTACCAACCCCCACCCACAGGGGACAGATCCATGTATTTATACACACACATGCGCGTATGCATAGATCGCACCCGCGCAGGGATGCACTCCCGACATCTGAGTGCCAGGGAAGGTTGTGCGTTTGTGTACATGTGTGGGTGTGTATATGTGCGTTTGTGCCGACGTGTGGGTGTGCGCCACGCCCGTGTCCGCAGCACAGTGTGGGCCGCAGCACCACTGCGTACGCGCAGCCCCCCCCTTGTCAACGCGAGGTGGCGTGAGAAGGCTACTAGGGTGGCTTGGGAGAAGGAGGGAGAGAGAGGGTGGGTGTGTGTGTGTGTGTGTGTGTTTTTTGGGACTGCTGTGGTGGCGTGTAAGGGGGAAAGAGGGCAGAGCCCCACTACACCCACTCTCGGTTTTTGGGGTGAAGACAGCTAGACTCATTTGATAGTTACAAAGCCCCCCCCCCACCCCCTACCCCCCACCCCCGTGTGATTCTGTTTCCTCTTTAGCGCCCACGCGGCGACGACAGCGATGTTCCTCGTTCCAAAGACGGGACGCCACCGGTTGATAATGTAACTGGAAGAGCTCTCCTGTAACGAGCCTCTTCACAAGCTAACTTGTCGTCGTGATACTTTGTTGTTGTGCGTGGTTTCTGTCCCGGGTTATGAGAAGGGAATGCAGGTCCTCCAATGACGTAGACCCACGAGGAGGGACTCCTCTGGCATAACTCGGAGGGGCCGCACCAATTACCCACAGGGGACAGTGCTGAATTACACACACGTTTTTACAGAGGGACTTCAGTCTACTTGAAAGAATCCACTCACCCCCTCCCCCCATGGAGAGACACGTGTACCAGAAAGACCACTTTGTTTGAGACATTTCCGATGTTTACCTGCCATTCATTCGCTCAGAAGTATAGTTTGGGTTGTATATTTGTTTTCTGTTTTTTTTCTTTTTTTTATGTTCACACTGAAGGCAAGTTGTGCTTCTAAAGTTGTAATTAAAGACAAATGTTGCCTTGAAGTGACTTCATATTGATATAAATCTATTACGTAGCCTGAATGAAGACTGGAGTCTGAGTGAGGTCTGTAATCTGTGCTATCGCTCCCATCGGAGCCTCAACACCCTTTCCTCTTTTTTTGCCCTCTCACTCCCCCCCCCCCCCCCCCCCCTCCTCTCCGCCCCCGCCTTCCGCCCTTCTTGGTAAATTTGGCACAGCTTTATTTAAAAAGACAGCTGGCAGGATTCTAGTTCATTTAAGTTCCCTATGGTCCGCTTTGACTCTAGGTTTTGTTTGGGGGGGGGTTATCAATGTGAGCACTGATGTTGTTATTAGGACGTCTTTGGGAAAATATCATTAGATTCAATGAGACAAAATATCACTTGTGCTGCTGCAGTAGGAATTTAAAGGTTATGTGTGATGTGGTATGATAGACAGAGACTGCAAACGTGGTATCTAGACTGTACACCAATGTAACAGTTCTCCGATCGTGTTGCTCCAGTACAGGTTGGTAAAAGGCGCTTGACATTTTTGGAGCAATGACGTTAGGAGATGGCAAAGGATTTTCCAATACTTTATTACTGGAAAATCTTAGCTGTTGTTCTTTTGAAAGATTTCTTTTTCTAAATGAGCCTCAAGTGCATTGAAATAACCAAATCACACACTCAAACGAATTAAACCTTTGGTTTCAAACTGTAACATTTATCATTTATTAGTTTGAATTGTATATTTTGTGCCAAATGTTTTGTTTTTTATGTCTCTTCTTTGTGATTGCTTTCTGTTATTTGTTTTTTTGTATTGTCTTAATTTTGGCAGAAAATTTAAGTTCAAGTGCATTTTATAGTTTCTTTTTAACAAATGGTCCAGTTGGTTTTAGGATTTCTTCAACATTGTGACTAGTTCGGAATTGAATGTCCACCATTTTACCCCTCTCAGTAAATCTCTGGTTCATTATACATTTCTTTGCCATTACTAGCCCCCGATGTTTATACAGATTTCAATAGAGGACATTGAATGTTCTGAATTAAACTGTAAAGTTAAAATATTTTTTTTTTATCCTGCCACAGCCCCAAGGTCTTTGGCCAAATCTTCTATTATTAATTTATGGCAGGTTAGCCAACTTGAGGCCGTTACAATTAATTTCCATTCTAATAGTTTCTTGAGATACATTGGACCAACCCATAAAATAACAATTTATATGCTTGGTAAGATTCTGCACCAGCCCCTTCTGCACACTAGCAGTTCCCATGCAAACGGAAGTCTCAACTTTGTTGTAAATGTACAAGCCCACCATGTACATACAGTCAGTGTACATTAGGCCTATGTATGTTTAAAGGATGTGGTTACCTAGAGGTCTACTGGATAGTTTGGTGCAGCTATGTGTGACTCCTGCTAGCCACTCCTGTTTCAGTCTGATGTGGTCTGTGCCCAGACTTCCTCTCTGTGTGCCTAAATTAGCCAAGAAATAAATAGGACAGCCTGAGTTACGTGGTGGATATAATGTAAATATGGGAAACTAATGACAAACTATTTATTAAAGGTTTATTGTACATTGAGCTGTCTGCGTTCTGTTTGTGGGTGTTTGATATAAACTGCACTTGATTCATATTTTCAGGGTGTGTTGTTGTTGTTGTTCTTATCTCTAAAGTACTGGAAGCCACTGTCTTTATTGCCAGTCCATTTCTACCGTTCCAAACACATTTAGTGTTGTGTGTTCCTCTCCTGCCACAGAGGGGCAGTAGCAACTATGAGGTTTTATTCATATAAAACAAACATATACTATATTATACTAATGCATTCTGATCTTGCAAATCTTGCTCAAGCGCTGGCTAGGGTGGACCCTTTTCCATAAATAAAGTATTTCATGCGTTGATCGAAAGAAATATGACATTTTAATGATGGTTCCTTTCAATAGGCGACCAGTACCTTCTTGGTCTGGTTTACCACAAAGGGAATTGTATGGAGCTGGCAGTTATCTTGTGATTTAACGCTGTGGAATATGATGATGTCGGCTGAAGTGTCCTAAGTGGAGCAGCAGGTGTGGTGTAGTCTTAAAGTTGGATGTAAGAGACACTAATAAGAGTCTTAGCCTAAATCCACTGTCATTGTCCTGTCCATAACCCTCTGGCTTATGGGTTAATATATGATAGACTCATCAGCACAATGGGGTCTCTGATTAATCACTTGATAATGCCAAGGTATTTAGTCCTTAGCTGTCTCTACCTAATAAAACAATCGAAGGTTGAGACTATATTATTGGTTTGGAACATCCATGTCTAGAGGTGTTTTGAGACAATCATATGATGTGCTGCTTCAAATACATTTCCATGATTTCCAAAGCGACATACAGTTTGTGCATGTAGAAAATGCAGCTGACAGTGAAAGACGATTACATGAAGGTTTAACAGTGTTTCGTTGTCTAAAATTAAGGAAGAGTCTTTTTTTTTTTTCATTCCAAATTTACGACAAATATTTTTGGTTTACAAGAGTCACCTGAGGTCCACTGTTAAAATGGGCCTGGCCATTTTCTGACAAGGTGTGGTGGACTTGAGCATGTTCTGACAGGAACCACCGCTGAGCTATTAACAAAGTTGGAGCTAAAAAATGTCCACAGTGTACTTGTTGTTCGAATAACTAAAAAAACCTAAGTATTTCTTAGCTATTTCTTTCTTAAACCTAAGTATTTGTCCAAGCACATCGGAACGAAAACATCCATGTGACTGAAGACTTGCCGGAATGTATTGTGGTGCAGAGTCACTGTCATAGCACATTTACTTTGCAGTCTATAGATTAGGTGCACGAGACTGGAAAAATGCTTACATATCCCCAAAATTGGCCACTGGCCACTCCACAGTGCCAAACTGGTTTTACAAATGACCCTGTCCATTAACCTCACACAGTTATAGCATCCATCAACCAGCCTCCAAACCCCAAATATTGTTGTACGGCCCACTGGAACCAGCTCTTGGAAGGAATTGTTCTTTTGAATGAGACACCTCAGGTTCACAGGCATTCCGGAAACAGGAAGCAAGGCGTCACACCCAAGACTGTACACACGACATCCCCTCTTACTGATACGGCCGTGTCCACCGTTGTGGCGCCCTGGAAGAGCCCTGGGATGAATCACGGGATGAACTTCATTGTTTTTCCTGTCAAACGGCTCGTGTGAACGGGTACTTTTCTCTAACCCCTTGTCTCTTTCTCCTTTCCCATGTTCTATATGTAGAACCCATGTCATCTCTCCAGGCATCCAGGGACATGGTTGACCATTAACCGGAGGATGTGTGTGTTTGTGGGCTTCTTCAAGGCAGAGACCTCTGGGCCTCTGACTGCTGACTCTTTGTCCCCGCTGTACTCCTGCAGGGCTCCACAGATCATCTATTTCCGCCCCCACCCACCACGTCCTCGGATATCTTTTGTAAACTTTATGGCATACTTGATCTAGAGAACAACACCGCTAACCTGAACCATGGTATATCATATCATCTAAGTGATAGTAGAGTGACTTAAGCCTTCACACAACCGTTATCAGCTCGAACCCTGACCTTGTTTTTTTTGTTGTCTTGCTCAAACAGGGTACAATCTACATTCACCTACGTGCAGAAATAAGCTGAGGGAAACCGTGTGTCACTCACATCATCACTGTTCAAATGAAAAGTACCTTTTATACATCGCAGAAACCTTTTGAAAGAATTGTGCCGTGCTGTGTTGTCAACAGGGTGCTTTTCCTGGTTTAAAAACTGGTAAACGATTAACGAAATGAGCTCTACCATGGAGGAGAAGCTGAACAGTTGGAGATGTCAGGCTGTTCCTGATATGCCAGCCTCAATCAGACCTCTGGCGGCAGCTTGCCTGCCTGCCTGCCCAGGCTAGCCCACAACCTGGCATAGCTACTGTGCTGTGCCCAGTGTAAAGGGATTGCTGAGAACCCTCTTAGAGAGAGAGGCCAGAGGCGAACCAGGGATCTGACCTGCCTGCTGCACCAGGGATCCCCCCCCCTTCCTGCCATCACCACCCCCACCACCACCACCACCCCCACGGAACTGGATCAGGGCCTGCTGGGATTAGGAGTCAGAAGCTCAACAAACAGGCCCTCTGACTCTACAGCAACAGGCAACACTGTCAGCATTCAGATCATGTGTTTATGCGTCATTTGTTTTCCTCTGCTTAACATCAATACTGCATCAATAGTGCTGAGCCATAATGAGCCTAATCTGTTTCGCAGGGGCTCAGTGAGTGCTGGGCAAACATGTATTTCTCAGGACAGGTATGGATGTGGACCTCCTGATCCTGTGCAAGTTGGAAACGCAGTTTAGCGCTTTTCCTGGACAGTTTGAGTAGGATGAGACTAAAAGCTTCCACATGCAGAATCAATGTTGCATTTAAGCTTTCAACTCCCCACACCTCCAGACATAGTCTACATGCGATTATATATTGTGTATTCATCACAACCCAATTAAGTACTTCCTCCTAATAATGCCAGATGTTCTTAGTGAGGTAATAAAATCGGCTCATTGGCTTAATGCTTCTGGTCAGCTCTTTCTCTGCCTCCTTTCTGTCTGCCTCACCCCTTCTCTATTTCTGTCTGACTTGTTGAATGGTTTAATTACATTCGCACTGCCATTAACCCCCGACCGTCTGATCATTGTTTATCGCTTTAACATGTTGACTGTTTTTGTGTGTAGCGCAGGGTAAGGATCCCTATGAAAGAGCACTGACCGATGTAGCAGGGTGTTTGTATTGAGCTGAGCTCTCATTATACATGCTTGCTATTCTGATCACTCCTCTGCAGGAGCTGATCTTCCCTCTCTGGGGTTGTAGCGGGTGGTGGTGTGGCAATGACACAGGTGTCCAGTGGGGTTTCCAATCCCTATATCTAACCAAAGCATTCCCTAATTTACAACGCGTATTTCCCCCTTATAATATTGTGATTGGCTATTAGAAGAAGAAAAAAACGGAAAGTTATTGAAACATTTTATGTGGTGTGTATTGCTTTAGGGAGGGACGGACTACTACAGGAGGGGACATGTTGCTGCAATTATGGATTAACTATCACAGGCTCTGTGCAATGCTGTTTGTCACCAGAGCACAGGCTCTATGCTGTGTTGGCTGTATTTGGCTCCTACTGGAGGTTTGGCTAGTATCACGGTAAAACGAAGGCCTTTTCTTACACAACAGGTTATTACCGTATGAAGCGCTGTTAACATCATTTCTGGAATGCAGGAAGTGAACAGGCAGTGACTTGTAATGTGGTGACAGTTATGTTTTGCTTTAATCCAAATATATAAAAGGGCCAATATGATAACATTCTAATAATAACAATAATAGAATAAAATAGGCTTATAATCATAGGATATATTATTGTCCAAAAGCTGTGTCTGCTATTGTGGTATATTCTTATAGTTTCCCAAACTGAAAACTAATGATAGATGTGACCTTGGAGTATCCATAGAATACATTCACTAGTGATAAATGTGACAGAGTGACAGCTGTAGTCAATAGCTGTGCCTTTGGAAGGATAGGATACATGTAAGGGTTCAGTGTCCGTCTCCATGTCAAGAACCAAAATAACAATACTGAGAATAAGGATGTTTATGAAGAAAAATGATGAACATATCCAACATCCATTAAACAACAGTATTTCAAAGCCATAATAATTACACTTCAATTAGATTTTGGTGTACGAATGTTTAGTTTGTTGAAACCGAGACTACGATATGAAGATAGCTTTTCAATTACATATATTTATTTGAACAGATACCTATGAAATGGCAGTTATTTTGCAAAAACATAGAACTAAAATGCATTTGGTTTGACCGTCCGACTGTTGCATTAATCCCATGTAAAAGTCCAGTCCGTGTTTCCAGCATGTTCCATCTGGCTCACTGGCAGGTTTGTTTACTGGTGGAGAGGCAGAGAAGAGGGGTGAAGACTGAACTATCTACCTCCAATGTGGGACAGGAAAATAAGTTTTTCGATTCTATTTTTGTTGTTATTATCATTGAAATACGCATTTGGTCATTTTGGACTAAGTTACGGTGCATTTGCAAAACCTTAAAACGCGTTTGTTTTTTATTTTTGGGGGGGGGGTAAAGAAGGAGGGCGGGCGACCACATCGAGCCAGACTGGAACTAGTCTGACTGAAATCTCAGCATTGACTGACTCGACTCGGGGAGTTGTGGTGCGGATCTATCCGTAGTCTTGGATCAATGTTTTTTTGTTGTTGTTGTTGTTTTTTTGTTCACAATTACTGGCGTGTTAAATTGTGAATAGGTTATCGTTTTGTATTCGTTGCGGTGAAGTTTGTAGTGAAAGACAAGCCGTGTGTGTGTGATTCTCAGAGGAGCCGTGGGGTTTTACTACGCCACGCGCGTGCCACGATCTTCGACTCTGTCAGAAACAGCTAAGCTAGTCCGAATAACAGCGAAGTGTTGGAGGAAAAAATACTTTAATTCACTGAAGCAAAACGCCTAAAAAGAACGACTGAGGACATATATCTGGCAAATGCATCCAACCCAATGAACTGGATTGAGAAAGTGAGAGTTGCTATCGCTAAATGTACTTGTGGCCTTGTTCTGTTTGCTACTTCTGCTTAGCTAAAGCTAAAGCTACCGTTAGCTTGCTGGCTAACTAACACAACTTGGCAGTTGGTGTTTTTATTACGTGGTAAAGATAAGACATTAATCGAAATCAACTGAAATATTTGGTGCCATTCACTCAATTGCAAATGAAGCCTTTTACTTCATTTCGTCGCAATGTGGCGCATACTTGTATTTGTTCGTGGTAATTTTGAATATCCACCAGACCAGATCCAGTCATCTTATCCAGCCTGGTTAGCAGCCTGGTTAGACTGAACACGTTGATCCTTCTTCCCCTCCGCCCATTTTCTCCTGTGACTGTTTTTATTTTTGTTTACCTGATTTTTTTGCGGCTCATTAAACTCATTTCCTGCCATCATTTTCTTGGGTCGTTTTAAGTGAGATTCTCACACGGATTCTTCTCCAATTTTTCCACAACGTCGTTTGGACTGTGAGTCAATATGAGGACTTCACTTGTGCTTTTTGTGACCACTTTTGTGGTCATTTTATGGAATTGTCACCCAACTAATGGAGAGAGTAAGTAGCTAATCTTATCTAAATTTGTGTTTGTGCTACCATATATATATATGTGTGTTTTTTGTCTTTCTTCTTCATATTTGTTATTAATTGCAATTAAAACGGTCAATTGTTGTGATTGGCAAGTTCTCATGGATGATTAACAATAGTTCAGGCAGACTGGAGGGACAAAGGTTATGCTTAACGGGCATTCTTGCCTCCAAATAAACGTAACGACAAAATGTTTTTGTCCTTTAATCTGATCGTAAAACGTTTTTAAAAATATATATGTAAATGTATTTATGACAATTCTGATGTGTGTTTGTATGTACAGTTCTTATTGTACCACTGAGCAGAAATTCAACAGTGTGAATTGAAATTAATAATAGAAACCAATAACGAAGCTTCAGTCTTTTATGCTCCACTTAGCCTATAATTCTGTAGTCAGAAAGTTATATTTCTGAATCAGTTTTTAGGAACATTTCTGTTCGTGAATTATTTTTTTTTGCTACCAATGAACATTTATGCAAGGCTACATTTTACGAAAATTAGATGGATGTACGTGGCTACAATATAGTTATTATACAGGATTCGATTAATTCCTAAATGTATCCTTTTTAAGACCTTAATAGGCTATTAATTGATAAATCTGCAGTCATACATTTTTGGGTGTAGTTTCTGTACTATAAAGATCACTTGAAAGAGGTCCTCTGAAACAAATATAGCCAAGCCTGTGGCACACTTGGCTTTGTCTAGCCGACATAGGAGATCAGTCTATTTGCAATCCAACTTGTATTGCATTCGTTCTAAAAGTTCTTGCAATTCTTCTCATTTATTGTCAAAGAGGACATTTATCTTATTTTATATTTTTTTGTTGTTGTTGCAAATTTGGAATTTACAATTTGTCTATGCATTCGAACCACCCACAGTCATTCTTTGATTTATACCGCTATACTCTCACACTTTGGACATGGTCTGACACATTCAACACTCCAGACACTTCAGAGAGGAACAGAGGGTGCTGAGGCCTGGTGTATTGTGTCAATATCACGTAGGTTTAGCCTGTCAAATATGCTCCTTAAACATGCATGCAGTGTGCACATGTCCCGTAAACCAGTGTGCCATCTCCAAAACAACACGTACAGTCCCCAGGTTTCAATTGGATTGAAAGGTGAAAGGAGCAAGATTTGGGGGCTTTGTTTTGGTGGGAGATCCAGAGGACATAATAAATCATAAACAAGTTGTGTAATTCCAAAGCTGGTGAGTCTCAGACTGGAGACAGACCCAAACAAGGGGAAGATTGAAACAGGGGCTTTACTAGCCTTCAAAAGCTAGACCGCCCACTTCTGAAGCTGAATGTATTTTAACGTGCTTCCCTGCAAGGTTCAGTAACTAATCTTCATTTGGTTATTTGTTATTAAATAATCTCTAAAGCCAGACTATGTTCATTTTTGAGTTGCTGGCTTGGCTTTACCATTTGGACTTGACAGATATGAACGTCTCTATTGTTTATACTATTTCACAATACTGTTTTGAATTCAAGCTTGTTTTAAACTCAAATGTGCCAGTTTGGTTCATCTCAAGCTCAGCACATTTCATTTGAAGGCAGCTTTCAGACTGGTATGTTATTTACAAATGCCCTTGATTTATGACAAAACTAGGGACTAGTAGGTGATCTCATGTAATGAAACGTGGGACATGATTCCATTGTTGCGCAATGTCGTTTATGGGTGTGTGGCATACACAAAAGGGTGGTTGGTATGATTGTCGCCTGCAACAATGGGTCTATATAATCCATCTTGACAGTTGTCTCTAGAAGCCTGAAGAGGTAGCGAAGAAAACACAACAATTTGCCACACCTGCACACATTCCCCTCCCATCCTCTGATACTCAAATGAGTCAAAGCAGCTGACAAGGGAGTCTTGTTCTCTCCAGTCCCTGTACCCTTGACACGATAAAAGGAAATGTCCTTGTTATTGTGTTTTTACACATCGAAGGTAATAATTATCCCAGTGTCAACAATGGCCTTCATGCTGTCAACAATGCCTATTCATGTAGCATGAGACATTTGGCTATAAACACCCTCTGTCAGGTGAAGTTATTTGTTTAAAGATATGAACTGTGAACCTGGCCGCCATTGTTTTTATGACCGAGACATGAGAAATTCAAATGTCAGTAGTAGCGGCTCGAAAGGAAATGGGTTGCGATGCTTTTGCAAAGCGGTGAGAATGTACCAGTGGTGGTCCGGATCCACATTTAGAAAAGGATATGAGGAACCAAGAGCAGCTGGTGTGCAGGTGAATCACCAAAGGACTCTGTGCGTCTTGAAAGGTCTCCTCGCAGGCCGTTCTGTCGCTTGATCCCAGGAGCTGGTCACACACGTATGGCCAGTAACCCCTTATTAGATGTCGGTATCTCTAAATAAAACCTTTCCTAGCTATTGTAGTATTTGCAAATGTTGGTTAATAGAACAGTCGGCCAGTCTGATTGATAATGGACTGGTGGACTGACCAGTCAAAGCTCTGGAAGTCTCCGAGTGACCCTGACCCCCTGTTGGAATGTTTTCAAGCCTGTGTTATATTCTTTGCTTCAGCAACGTCACCAGTAGGCCGACCGATATTTATAGCCTTAAGGTTATTTTTTTGTTACTTTCTTTTTAGTATTTTTTTGTTGTTGTTGTTGTTATTTATTTGTTTGTTGCAACAACAGGTTATGTTGCAACGTAACGTTGAAACGTTGCAACCTCATTCAGAAGGGCACATAGTTAGGACACTGAAAACCATCCAAAACAAAAAATCCTGGTCGTAAAACAAATTGATAAAGTTTTACAACTATTCTGGTGGTGGATTACACCACCCAACCATCACTTCCTCTCTGAACGCCGTGTTGCTCCAGCACATGAAGAAACAACAACAAGGCCTGAAAAGGGAAGTAGTGTTGCAAGCGCTCTGTGTGCCCTTTTCCCGGGGGCCGGCCTGTTCTTTAGGAGGCCCTGTGACAGCGTACACCACAAAGAGGCCCCTCCGTCCTCCTCACGCCGCTGGAAGCTGCCCGGCAGAAATCTGCGGCTGTCCCAGATCCTTTAGGGAGCGCGTTAGGGGCCGCCTTTGGCAAGACAGTGGAGGAGACGTCTCTTGGGGATGGTGTTTGGTGTTTTGTCTGAACTATCAAGCCTATTACTGTTGTGTTGATACAGTAATTGTGTTAGGACCTATTTTCGTGCCTTTTGTTAAGATTTGTGCCGCAAGGTTTTACCCGTACACTTTAAGCGTCATATTCAGTGGATTTTAAATACGCCGCAATGACATTACATTAATGTTTGCTCAGCCAAATTAATGTTGTCTCTTATGACACAGCAGGTTAATATTAAAAGAGAAAAGCCAAAGTACAAAAGAGGATTCTATCACAGCTACTGTTGCCACTTGCTGGAATGTTCCAACAAAGCAGCAATTATAGGCATGCAAAGGTTGTTTTTTTTATCTCAGCATTGTCCTGTCTCTCTTCCTGAAATGTTTTTGAAAAGCCTGTCTTGGCAGTCGGGGGTGTCTGATCTGACTGAATCTGTTGTTCCTTGGCTCCGTCCCTCCCTCCAAGGCACAAGCCGCTCGCAGTCTGCGATCTCTGTCTGTGTGTTGTCTGGCTGGAGAGCAAATCTATGTTCCGAAAGCTAATGAAGTGCTGCAGCCAGCGCCGTTTCCACGGCAACCCTGTTGGTTGTGATGGGGGCCCGAAACGTGTCTGCCTTCCCTTTTTTTCCTCTTTCTTCTGTCTGCGGGAAGCAGACAACATGTGGCACTATGGATCTAAGACCCCTCTCTGCTCGGGTCTGCTGATCTCGTTGGTGGTCGGAGGTTTAGCTCAGATGCCACACGGGACACGCAGGTTCAACCAGGTTTCCACAGGTCTGATGCCAGACGAATTACCACATCCTAGTCAGCCAGTCAACCCCCTTATCTCTCTCTCTCTCTCTCTCTCTCTCTCTCTCTCTCTCTCTCTCTCTCTCTCTGTGTCTCTCTCTATCTCTCTCCCTCTCTATGTCTCTCTCTCTCCGTCTCTCTCTATGTCTCTCTCTGTCTCTCTGTCTCTCTCTCGCGAACTGCTGTTAGAAAAATTCCTCACATACACACCAAGGCAGCGCTGTTCCAGTTTCCAATGTGAGAGCCACTATCGGTACGGAGTGTATTAGATTCTCAATTGGGAATGCGCTGCTAAAAATACTGACCTGGCTGAAAGTGTACCCTGATGAGAGCAGGGGCGCTGTGTGTGCTCCTCTGTGATGTTCTGGGCCTTCTCTCTCTCTCTCTGTCTCCCATCTCTCTCCCCTCTCGCTCTCTCTTTCAGAGTGGTCACTCTGTACTTGTTTATTAGTCTTTCTGTATGTTTTTGTGTGCGAACTTGCTTAAGCACCTGACTGTGTGTGTGTGTGTGAGAGAGAGAGATAGAGAGAGCGTGAGCTCATGATACTCATTCTGGGTGTAAATGAGTTGACGGGGGTGGGGCTGTGTAATGGATCTAGTCAGGCTCCTGCTTTCCAATAGCTTACTAGTTCTCTCATGACACTAAGTACACAACCACGGTCTAGCTGAAGCAGTTCTATTTCGAAACGGAAGTGTTAAAATGACAGGTTTGGGAGATTCCTCTCATTCTTGGGCTGAACGGTCGCCCACCTGGTACGCCCCAAACAGCAGTGCAGCAGAGAAGATCATTCGCGCTCAGCGACAAGACGTTTTTTAAACGGGCGAAAAGGAGCGTATCGAAGATGCTCGATGCCCATTGAAAACGCTTTTTTCAGACGATACGTTTCTCGCCGTATCAGAAAAGGGTCTCGTGAGGGTCAGTACATGGATCTTTGTGATTGTGTGGGACCACAGTAGCCCTACGCTGCCCCTGGAACACTCGGTGTAAACTGAGCCACTGCCATAAGAGACGCACACCTTTTTTCCTCTCCCCCACATGGTTGAGCAGTTGGCCTGAGGAGCGCCCAGCGCTGTGGTCACAGGGTTGGTAAACAAATACAGCACCCTCCCAAACCCCCCCCCCCCCCCCCCCCTTTCCTTCTCCTCCGCCCCCAATGCTTCTCCACCTGCACCTAGACTCATACACTGTAAAATCAGGACTGGAATGTCCCATACTGCACCTGTACAGGAACAGCCTTTATGGCCGCAATCATTAGGTTATGTCACACAAAAGGCATCTGCTTAGAAGGGCATGATTACCCACACATGAACCTGCGGTGGTCGTTTTCTTTTCGAATCTTCAAAGACAAAAGTAATTAAAATCTCTTAACTGACCGGTTGATTTTTTATTAGACATAGCCTATGTTTTCTGTCGGCTCAACCTATGTGACTGGAGTGTTGGATTACAAAGAGCCTCTGATAAAACAGATCTGTAAAGCTCTAAGTTTTAAGTTGATAAAGTAACGTCAAAAATAAATATTTGAAAGAAGAAAAAAAATACTAAAAACATTTATTTTAACCTGGGTTCTTTATCATAGGATCCGCTCTAGTTCAGGCTTGAAAAAGCATAAGCTAATGTTTCAGACCATCTTCAGTCTAAGATGAGCTCTACTGTACTCTTGATGTCAGGGCTCCATATTTGAATGTGGGTAACAGCCAGATATGTGGTTGCTAAACAAGCTGTCAGGCCAGAGGCATGGTTTTCATCAAATTAAGATACATAACGACATATTTTCAGCAAGATACTTTTCTCAATTTAGACTCGTCTATTTTGAGCCTTCTAGACAACCCCTTTTTAGACCCCTTCGAATGGTTGTCAAAAAATAGATGCGCGTTGCAGTTATTTTCTTTGATGACATAGTCTTCCTGCAAAGTAGCTAACAGGTACTTTTGCAAATTGAACAGCTGAGTGGCTTACATTTGTATTTGTTTATATGTACTTAGTTTTAGTTTATGAGCCATCACCAAATAGTGTGAAAGTGTCCAAACGAGCATTTGAAGCTTGCAGCTGGCATTGGCAATTCCCCAGAAATCCCACCAAATTTAAAGAAAGGTACCTTTGAAAGCGGCACGTCACTGACTGGCTGAACAACTACACTTTGTGTTTCAGCAGTGCCTGTGTGATGCACTCTCATTTGTTAAGAACTTCTAAAGCATATCTCTGCTAGAAGATTACTGTTCAAAGGGAGATGAACGATACTGCTGTTCACTTCCTGGGCTTAGGGCTATTAGTCACAGAGCCTAAGTAGTTATTTTCATGGTTTAAAGTGGCTGTTTTTTCTCTCCACAAGACCTTTGACCTCTGAGTGAATTTCTATCTCTAAACTTTCTCTCTGTTTCTCCTCCCTTTGTGTCTCAGTTTGCCCTAGTATGCACATCCGGAACAACGTGACCAACTTGCGGACGTTGGAGAACTGCACGGTGATCGAGGGCCATTTGAAGATCCTCCTCATGTTCAACATCAAGCCCCAGGACTTCCGCGGCGTCAGTTTCCCCAAGCTGACGGTCATCACAGATTACCTGCTGCTCTTCCGCGTTTACGGCATGGAGACCCTCCAGGACCTCTTCCCCAACCTGACCGTCATCCGAGGGAACAACCTGTTCTTCAACTACGCCCTGGTGCTGTTCGAGATGCTGCAGCTGCGAGAGATCGGCCTCCACAGCCTCATGAACATCACGCGGGGCGCGGTGCGCGTGGAGAAGAACCCGGACCTCTGCTACCTCTCCACGCTGGACTGGTCCAAGATCCTCGACTCGGTGGAGGACAACTACATCGTGGCCAACAAAAACGACCGCGAGTGCGGAGACGTCTGTCCCGGGGCGGCCAAGGGGAAGGCCACCTGTCTTCAGACCACCATCAACGGCCTGTTCAGTGAGCGCTGCTGGACACAGAAACATTGCCAGAGGGGTAAGTTGGCTGACTCTCTCTTACCGTATGCTTGTCAATGTCTTTATCTACAGTGCAGTTCCTAGGTGTTTTTCTGATTTTCTGATTCACTTCACTGGTCGTTTGCGAGCAAAAGTCAATCTTTGACCTCACGCACTGAGATGTCGGCTTCTGCAAAAGACAAGGAGATCTTTGCAGTGTTTGCAGTGACATCAGAAGTAGGCCATGTTTTTTTTCCTTTCCTCTTTTTCTTTTTTTTCCCCCCTTTGTCAAAACAGCTTGAACCATGCTCCACAATATGTTGCAACGCCGGGCCAGGTTTGTCTGTGAGCGTGTTTGCATTTGGACGAGGGTTTTCTGTAGTCAGACGCGACCCAGGGGGCGATAACAACGTGATGTCACAACGCCGCTTGTCGAATACGGACGGCTCTCGCTAAATCATCTCCTCCTTTTGAAGTGGGGATCTCACTTTGTAAAAAGACAGAATTCACCCATTCCACGGCGACGAGGAGTTCAAATTTAAACACTGGGAAGAATTTTGCGTGTGAGTGCTGCTCGAACCTCGCATCTTGCGCAATTACGCAGGGTACACATCATGTAACTGTTCTTTGAAGCGCTCTCTCCTTCATGCATGTCTAGCCCTCTCAAGCAGGGTCCCTGCCTGTCTGGGAAGGCAGTCAACACAGGCAGGAGACTGAAGCCTTTTCAGGTTAGCCTGACTTAAACCACTTTGGTCTTGGTCCAACCAAAGTTGAGACTTGACGAGCCTTGCATGTTTTTGCCAGTTCAAGCCGCAAAATGAATATTTTTATTTTTCGGTACGTGGAAAAAACCCCACAGAAACAACAACAAAAAAAAAAACACTGGCGAATTTTAGAACTGACCCACGTCAGCCGTCTACAAACTAAGTTGGAAATTGGAGTTAAAGGACAGGTAGGTAAAAGCTCAGTGGCAGATAAGCTTCCTAATTGAGTTAGCGTTTGGGAACACCGACAGAGCAACTGGAACCCTGATCCCCGATCAGAGCTGCCGTCGGCGGACGCAGGGCCTGGGAACCCGGGGAGGCCTGGGGGCCTGTGGTTTCTGCCCTCGGTTCACTAAAGCATGAAAGAGCCGTTTGGCCCTGACTGGAACCGCAGAGCGTGACGCGAGGCATTAGTGGGCTCTTTTTATATCTATTTATTTAGTGTCGGGATACGGCCGGACGCGATCGATTCAAATCGACTTTCAAATAGATTCTGGGCACCGTTCGTATCAATCCTGATTGGTGCTCTCCTCCTCTCTTCCTGTCTAGTTGTGTTGCAGGTTGGTGTGTTGTGTGTCGGGTCACACACTTTCGGTCAGCGTGCCCTTGTTTTGTTTTGGATCACAACCCATTTTCTTAACTGGGGGGGGGGGGGGGGGGGGGGGGGGGGGGTTTCAAAGTAGTGTAGCTTTGCCCTTAGTTAAGATGGGAAATTGTGTTTGGAAGTTGACAGTAAAGAGGCTGTGGATGTGCTGATTATTAAAGATGATTAAATATGGCCTTATGAGTGCTTCTCTCTCACACACACACACACACAGAATATATATATAGAGATATACGTATTTCTTTTTTACAAAAAGAGTGAATCCAAGAGTCTAATTGAATTCAGCCAGACCCACACTAACCTCTTCTCCTCTGTCACCTGGTTAGGCTCCTCTCTGCTAGGGAGTGCGATGGCGCTCGTTTGTCCCCAATTACACAGCCCACGGCACGAGTTTAGTCTCTGCGTAATCGCAATTGCACAGTGGTCGAGTTTGTGTATTTTATCTGGCTAAGAAGCCGTTCTTCCCTCAAAGCTGCGATTGCTGCCATCTTCGGGGGGGTGGGTGGGGGTGGTTTACAGTAGCATGCTGGCTCGATGGGAGGGGGGGCACAAGCTTTTGTTTTCTATGTTGTAATCACATTTGGTCATGTTTGCTCTCTTTGTGGAACGCCGCAGCTTCCGTTAGCAGGCCCGCGGCCAGGCCCGGAAGGTTCTGAATGGAGCGTGGCTTTCCCAAGCGGCTAGTATTTTACACACATTATAAAATGATCTTCATTATCGGCCCTCTGAGGAGATTAGACACACAGCTGAGAGGCAGAGAAGGGCGGGGAGTCTCGCTCGCTCTCGCTCACTCACACTCTCTCTCCCATTCACTTACTTTTTTTGTGTGTGTGTGTGTGTGTGTGTGTGTGTGCGCAGTAGAACCAGCATCGGCAGCAGCAGCAGCCAGTGTTCGGGTTAACAAAACCGTACATTTTTTTATTCGCTCCCACGGCAGGGGGATTTCAATTATAGGTTTAGCAGCAACCGCCTCTCTCCTCCGATTGGTCGAGGACTTTATATACTGGCGGCATGTGGAGCTTCCAGAAAAGCGTGCACATGTTCCATAAGCAGCTAGCTGCCGGAGCCTCACGCTGCCCTTCCACAATAGGGGAGCGCTGGCTGGGATTCAGGACACGAGTCAGATCAGGTGAGGGACCTGCTGTGGACCCTGTCTTCATATGGAGAGTCCAAATTTACCCTGGCTGACGTCACGCCTCAGCTCTCCTCCAATCGCCAGGCCGGCCCGGAGGCTGGTCAGGGGCGTTGCGAGGGTGCGAGGATAACCCTGGCTGCAAGAGCAGACACAGCTTATAAATCATAGAAGGGGGGGTGACGGCGTTTGTGTGTGTGTCTGAGCGTGAGCATGTGAGAGTGTGAGAGGATGTACATTGTTTTGACTTGCTGCTTAGGAACAGTAAAGTAACAAGGGGGCGGGGGGGGGGGGGAGGAGGGGTGTGGGGGTTAGGAGGGGATGTGCACACAGGCTGTCCCCAGGGAAAGCGGAGGTCACTAAGCGAAGCTGCACAGTTCAATGTTAACCTACACACACACACACCCACACACACCCGTGGCCTTCTGCTGACACTTTGGCCTCCAACGCAGACACTGGCGCCAAGTCAATCTCCTGCGTGGAACAATGGATGTCGAAAGAAGTTCACAGAGTGCTCTTTCCGATTGTTTCCTGACTTTGTGAGAGCACTTCCTCCCGGCGCTTTTTATTGGACCCATGAGGCGGCGCTGCGGTCCTACCGGACGGACACTTTTACGAACACCAAAATACCGTTGGGTGACCTGCCGGGGCCAACGAGGCACGAAGTGGACAAACGAAGCGGCTAGTAAATCAGTCCTGCGAAGACCACAGGATGTTACGGTGCCACTGTGACGGCCGGTAGAAGGCTAGAAGAAGAAAAGGATACGACGTCGGGAACAGTGCTCGGGGTTTTTAACGCCCCGGTCTTCCGAAAGCCCACGAACTAGAAAGATCTGGTTCGGATGCTTGAAAAGCACGGAGGGGGGGGGGGGGGGGGGGTAAATCTGCTGCAAACATCTGTCGAGTGTTCCCCCAGGGGAGGGGGGAGAGGGGGGCGCTGGGTTTTGAGTGCGGAGAAGTTGGGGTTGTGCTCTGCCACCTTGGGACGGAGCAGCCACCCCCTTTGATGTGTCACTGACATGTGCGAGCCAATTCCAACAGGCCAGCGAGAAGAGTGTATTCATTTCCCATAGTGTTGCCTCTTAAAACATGACACGTGTTTGAAAGCCAAGCCAGCCCTGTCCTCCTGCCATCGAATGAATCACTCCCTCTATTTCTATTTCGGTCACTGTCTCTCTATCTGTCTCCCTCTGCCGTCCCTCACCCCCCCCCCCTCCCCCCCTAACCCCATTTTCCCTCGTCCACTTTCAAAAGACATAAGGTCCCAAAAGGGAACGACGCAAAAATGTACTCGTCCCGTGACGTCAGAGGGGAAACGAATCTGATAAAGCATTCCTGTTTACAAACTGGTCACCCCTGCAATCTGGTTTCGCGCCGGCGTGTGAAATCGCATCGTAGACCGTTATCTGCGTGAAGTCGCACCCCTGTTGTTCCGGCGGCCTAGCTAACTAAGCGCCTTGTCGCCATCCCATCTTCGCTCCTGTGAGATACAACCTCCTCGGCTGCTGCGGCTGCTCTGGTAGGGCAGTCTGGAAACCCTCACAGTGCATCTGCCCAAGCCGTTTCTCTGGAATCCCAGACATTTGAGGCATTTGTAAAAGCTGGGCAGATGAGCATAGTTTTATTTTTTTTTACTGCTGTTGCACACAGAGCACAGTCCTTCTATTTACAACAGCGTTCTCGCCTCACCCTCAAAATTCGGTTTATTCGGAACTCTCTGGAAGGATTCTTTAGGATCTCTTCTCTGGGGAACTGCCCTTTTTTATATGCGCCACTTTCATCATGTTAAATGCTTGCTCTTGAGTTATCCGAGTCCTTTTGGTCGATTGGCCATTGTGTTTATGTCTAACAATCGCACACGGGATGTTATGTCTGTCACAAACTGTTGCGGCCTTGACTCTCTTGTAGATCATGTCTAAGTTTGGCGGGTTTTTGTCAGCGTACGGTCCTGAAAAGAGTTCCTCATCCTGACTGAACATCCTGCACCGCCTTGAAGGAACAATATCAAAGGCTGGAAGTATTATGGAATCATTCCCAGGTACCTCTTCATCTGCCTCATCGCAGACTCTTTGGTACAATAAGCAGGAAGGAGCTTGATGCCAGGGTTTTTTCCTCTCCAGACAGCTCTCCGACTTCCATCCTCGTATATTTATTTATATATACTCATCACTCTACCAGATATAGGATTCGCCAGAGTTAACGCAATTGAAGGTAGTTCAGAATGCCCCAAAGTGTTGCATGCGGTCTTTGTCGAGAGCCAAGGTTGGTGCGTGCGTCATCTTCCTGCTGCGCTGACGTTTGGGAACTGTCAATGTCTTTGTGCGCCATTCATCATCTTTTGTTTATCATCTTTTTTTTCCCGGTCACAACAAATTGGACATCCTGCCATTACAGGGGTTGGCGGAGGGCAGCGTTCAAAACAAAAAGTGTTCCTCCATGTTGTTTGTGTGTTTGGATTCTATTAATGGGGACCGGTCAGCCTAATGAAATTGTTTACAGTTCCCGTCTTATTCAGCTCAGCTGAGCCCTGCTGTTGTTGAGTCAGACTGCGTTTCAAATGGGTACCAGGCTAAACAGAGAAAGGCCATTAAGCTATTCTTGATTACTGTTTAAATCACTTTTCACCTAGAAGATGTACTGTCTGACTCTCTGACTCATCTAAGATTCACCAGTGATTCCATAGTTTGTATTGAAAACAATTTCCATCCAATTTGATTTGAGTGACGGGGAAACAGATTTCTGTGTTTTCCTTATTTGTTTTTGTACACTACGTGGTCAGAACTGGAATTAGGGAGGTTGGGAAGATATAGACATCCTCTTTATCCTCGTCAGCTTCAACCTTTTGTTGTTCTGGTTTAAGTACGGATCTCCTGAAGGTTACGTCAGCAGCTCTCCTGCAAACAGCTGAATGTCGAACACTCTCTATCCTGACCTTTCTCACTCTTTCTGTTTTTTTTTCTTCTCTCCTTCTAATCACTTAATCATCTTTTCTCTGCGTCTGTTAGCTGGACAAACAGGATTGCCACCAGAATGCTTGAGGTCATCGAGAATAACCGGGTGAAATCGACTGAATTAATCAGCGATTAACATCCACTGTCGTGTCGACGTACGTCTCTGTGTAACACCTGGGCCGTTCCTTTTTGAAGGTAAAGTCTGATGAGAGGGATGTCTCGTGTTGAGGAGACGCAACATTTGAGAGGAGAGGAACATCTGCTTCTGACTACAAAGAAAAAAGCGGGAGCTCTGTGTTTACGATCCTCAGCAGGGCCACACCGTTGCGAGCAGACGTTCGAATGTCAGACTTGTGTCGCAACTCATCTTGCAAATCAGCCCCGTAGTGCTGCACCCATCAGGCTTGTTAGCCTAGATGCCGAGTCAGATAATTCACACGTTCGCTAAATCGGAAGATTGCCATATATGGGCGCTGGCCGCGAAATCGTTTGCCGCGTTAGTTCGTCCTCAGTTTCCTTTCCTTTGGGGGGCTTTTGCTGTCCCCTTTTTCTTCACGAGCAGCTAAGTAGCACCCTTGTCATGGTTTTGGAATTTTGATTGCCAACCAGTGCACCACCGCATTCCATTTGGCATTTGCAAGAGTCTTATGTGATCTTAGCGCAAAGGGCTTTACGTTTTTATGCCGTAAAAGCAACATGGAGCAACAAGCCACAACATGTTCAAGAGGAATTATGGTTAATATCGCCAGCCAAGGGTCTAAGTAATTAGACAGTAGCCGCGTAGCTTTGAAAGTCCAACTCCACTTTATACTGCCCTCCTTGTTTTGGATACGTATGGTTCTAACTCCCTGTTGGCCATTTAGGTTAACAGCGGTGCGACGGAGCCCTTTTTCAGTACGGTATATTGATTCCAGAGCAAGGCTGTCGACCGCGCATTTGAAATAAAAGAGAGTTATCATAGCGGGGTCGTCACTTTATTTTGCTCCGGCCAACCGTGGACCGGGGCAGACGGTTCGAGTTCGTTCCCTCGCAGGCCGTTTATTCCAAATCTGTCATCCAGACCCAGCTCACTCAGCCCCGCCTCAGGATGAGCCCGGAGACGTCTCTGGTATTGGTCTGTGTGTGTGTGGTTGGGGTGAGTTCCTTGTTGTGTGGGGGTCTGTCTGCGGGACCGAGCGAAAGTCCTGCTAATGAGATAAAGAGCCTGGCATTCCTGCCGCATTACTGCCCGGCCTTCATGTGATCCTGCATAACTTTGCATAAACCACGTGACAGCCGATCAGACGGACCTGCGGCCCCCTCGGTGCCAAAACGGCCTTGGAACCAACCAGACCGGGGGGGGGGGGGGGACCTTCTAGTTCAGAGAAAGACAACCGCTTTCCTAACCACCAAAACCCATTAGCAAACCTGTCCAAACGCCTCCCCCACGTCTTGTTCTTGTTGCTGGATACTTTTTCACCTAACTTCATACCCGGGGCTCAGACGCTGAGGAGACCACGCCGAAGCAGAGCATTACTAATTGACCCAGAGCAAATTCGCCCCCCAAAAAAAGGCATTTCATGGTGTTACCTTGAGGGCCAACCGGTGTTGGAAGAGGCTGGGTTTGGTTCAGTGTTGGGGAGAGATTTGCATGTTTAAGGAGGGAACGGCCGAAGCTCTTCCCCTCTGCTAGACTAAAGAGTTCTCAGGGTGGCCTCCCACTGAAAGATCCTCAAGGTCCCGACCTCCAAAACGTTTCGACAGGCGCGCAAGAAACAGTTCTATCTGCTCCGGTCTTCGGGGGAGGGGAGGGGAGGGGAGAAGGGGGGGGTGGGGGGTTGGCAGAAAAACACACAATTGGAACATTACCGAGGCGAGCACAATTGAATAATGGCCGGTGTCTTTGAACCCAGGACCCTTTCCAGGAGACCTTCACCCAGCAACTACTGATCTCATCTTCCAGAACAGATATGGCCTAATGAGCTCTATTGGCTCGATAGTGGTCACATATACACACACACACTCTCTCTCTCTCTCTCTTTCAGCCTTCTAGTGGTCTTAGTGGTCGCTAGACAAGCAGCCAATATTGTGTTTACATGGTGTTTTGGTTTCACGGTTGCTTAGGGACACGGCTGCCGGTCCACCTATACTACGGGATCCGCAGAGCTGTTTTGATCGTCCTCTTGCTTCACTAATGAGTTTACAGACTGTCTTCAGAACAATCTTCTACAAGCACTCAAACTCCCCGAGCGACGCGCAATAAAATCCGACCCGGCACTCCTGTTTTCAGGAGCCGTTATCGTGTTTTGCGATCGTGAATGGTTAAGAGCCGAAGGGGGGATTGATCCGTTACTTCCAACCAACGTCATCGTCTCGGCCTTTTCAGGTGGGACATGGCTTGTACAAAGGATAGACGCTTTAAAAAGCCGTGACGCGTGGAAAGGAGTGAGAGAGGGACGCATTAAAGGACCGCCGGGGCTCCGCCTCCCAACAGCCCGCTTCCTTTGTCCGTCGGCTTTCTCGCATACCTGTCACAGTTACAAGGATCATTTCAGCCAATTATCGTGCAAGGTAGAATGAATGAAGCACTTTGAATGAGGCCCGGTGGAAGAGGAGCCTAACACAGGGAAGTGAAGAACATCACAGTCCCTTTCGAAAGCAAAACAATTTTTATTTTATTATTATTATTTATTTTTTTTACGACGGTTAGGGAAGCCGTTTCTTTCCAACCGGGGTTTCCTTTCGTAGGTATTTGAGCACAAAAGTGCGCCTTCGAGAGAGCTGTGAACCTGCTCGCCTCCCCTGGGAAAGGTCAGAAGCCTCGTAGGACTGGACACTAGGAAAAGTACAGCTCAGCTTCCTCCTGTTAGTCTGTGGCTCTCCTCCATACTTCTTTTTTTCTTCCTTCTCCCTTCTCTCTTATTTATTTATTTTTTTGCATGCCTCCCTGCCCCGTCGTCTGACTGGCTGGGAAACCGCGACGACGCCGTGGCTCGAAGGGTTAACCCCACGCTGCTCGTCCTCGCAGATGGGAGAGGCCATTGAATGGCTAGCTTCCACAGCCAGCAAACACATTGGTTAAGGCTGAGGGTGGATCCACTGCTGGAGCTGTGCTCCGGCACGGACTCCGCCGGATCAGGACTGTGTGTGCGCCTGCTGGCAGCCACTGCAGTATGTGTGTGTGTGTGTGTCTTTTGTGTTGCCTGAGGTCAGAGAGTGGGGGAGGGGGGAGAGTCGGTAGTTGACAAATGGACGGAGAAGAAAATGAGGTGTAAAAAGGGGGAAAAAAAGAGAAGGTTCTCGGCGTACAACTGTCCCTCGTCTTCCACACGGTGCCCTTACTCACCGAGCCTCCGACTCTCTCGCTTTCTTTTAAGGTCGGGCAGTGGAAAAGGCTCACGTCTGTGCGAGCTTCAGGACGGGGGTCCAGGTTGTTTTGCCGACCTTGTGTCACATGACGAGTTGTAACACAAACAAACCCTAGCCTGTTTCGAAAGCCGCTGGAGCCAAACCCCAGAGCTGGCTGACACAGATAAACACTTTGCCGGCGCTCGGGAGTTATGACGATCACGCCGAGTTTGGTTAATCTGGGCTGTGATGTAATGCCTTTTATTGTTTTTCCTCATGTCCCTCCCGAATCCCACGCTTTTTTTCTATCCTCGAATAGGTCAAACAAGACAGGTGTACATGCAAGAAAGAGCAAGAGAGAGAGAGCAAGAGAGTGTTTGTGTGTGTGTTTGTTCAGACTGTTCGTTCTTGAGGTCCCCCATCCCCCCCCTACCACCCATACACAAACACACACACACATTCATGGAATTTCTCCTGGAGACTTGAGGGGGCTGACCTGTGACCTCCACTGACCTAAGCCTCTGGTTATCTTCCCTGCTGTTGGCCAATCCTAATCTGCCTCCAGGATGAGTAGCTAATCCTGGTGGAGAGGCAGGCAGGCAGGCCGCGCAGTCTATTTACCTCCCTCTCACACACACACACACACACAAAAAACACGCACACACACACACACACACACCTGTCAATCCACCGGGAAGCTAGGGTTATGTAATAAACAGTTTGACATTGCTGCGCACACACAACAACAACAACAACAACCCAAGCTTGGTGGCATCCATCTTCTGGATGTGTGTCTTGAGACATCCATGGTCTGAACATTTTTTTTTTTTTCATTCAAGACTTCCAGTAAAAAAAACGAACAAGCAATGTCACAGAGGGCTTCACATATGCCCATAGAACTGCCCCTCAACCAACCTAAACCCTCAAGGAAGACAAGGAAAAACTCCCAGAAAAACTCACTAGGGAGAAAAAATTGAAGAAACCTTGGAAGGAGCAATTCAGTGAGGGATCCCCCTCCTCCAGGGATGGGGTTCATCTCTGATGAACCCAGGGAGTCAGGTGGCTCAGCGGTTAAGGCCCATGATCGATCGTTGCGAGTTCGATTCCCGGCTGTGGGCTACATGACGTTGTGTCCTTGGGCAAGGCACTTCACCCTACTTGCCTCGGGGAGAATTTCCCTGTACCTGCTTTGGATAAAAGCGTCTGCTAAAGGAAGAAATGGAAATGACACACAATCCCCCCCCCCCCCCAACAGTTGGGCGAGCGCTAATTGATGGAAGTCTGTATAGATCTGACCAACTCTGCCGTAGACAAAGCACCAGGCATGAAAAACTCTCAGGTTTCACATAATAAATAGAGCGGGTGGTAAACACATGCAAAGAACAAACAAATATCCCTGATGGACACAACGGAATGACGTGTCCGATGAAGTCCACATGTGTGGAGGGAGGGAGGGAGGGAGGGGGGAGGGGAGGATGGCGTTGACCAGGCGGCCCCAGTGAGGTGGTGACGCCAGCGTGTTTGTCTCCCCCCCCCCCCCCAAACCCCGGCTCTCCTGCAGTTTATTTCCGTCCGCCTGACTTGAGCGGACCATCTCGTTGCTAGAGGCCAGCGAGGGTTGCCTCCGACCCCTCGGGCCGCCTCTTGTGCGGCCGACTGGGGGATCGCGGCGTGACAGAAGGGTCTAGTTCGGGTACTGCGTTACCCTGGGCTCCGATGACTTCACCGCCGCCTTTCACGGAAGCTCCTGGCCCTTTTGTAGTTGCCGTGGACAACTGGCCTCGTGGTTCTTGAGACATTCATGAATGCCAACATTCATGTCCCCCAGCCTGGCGGGCGAGCGTCTGCGTTCTGTTAGCTGGTAACAGGCCCACACTTGCTGTTTGTGTTGGTGGAGCTTGGTGACTGGGGGAAGTTGCACTTTGTATGTCATAGCTTGGAAACATGTGTCGCATCGTGACAGGGACCTTCCAGCTTGGAACGTCAATGCTTGACAGCAGTTAGCCAGAGGTTAACTGATATGTTTCTGTCTCTGTGTCTCTCTCGCGTACTCTCAAAGAAAGCGCCATTAACCTGCTCCTTGTTCTCTCTCTCTCTGTCTCTCTCTGTCTCTTTCTCTCTCTCTATCTGTCTCTCTGTCTCTCTCTGTCTCTTTCTCTCTCTCTTTGTCTCTCTGTCTCTCTCTCTGTCTCCCCCCAGTCTGCCCATCTACTTGCAAACACCGTGCCTGCACCCTAGACAACCAGTGCTGCCACGACCAGTGCCTGGGAGGCTGCCTGGAGCCCAACTCAGCCAGCAAGTGCGTGGCCTGCCGCCACCTCCAGCACGGGGGCACCTGCGTGGAGAAGTGTCCCCCGGGACACTACACCTACAGGGGCTGGCGCTGCGTCCCCTTCTCCTTCTGCCAGGAGCTCCACAACCAGTGTCGGCAGAGCAAGAGCAACGACTGCCACGAGTACGTCATCCACAACGGTGCCTGCATCGCCGAGTGCCCGTCTGGCTACACCACCGTCAACTCCTCCTCGTAAGTCTTGTTGTTGTTTTTGTTGTTGTTTTTGTTGTTGTTTTAGTTGTTGTTATTGTTTTTGTTTTAGTTGTTGTTGTTGTTGTTGTTGTTGTTTTAGTTGTTGTTGTTTTAGTTGTTGTTTTAGTTGTTGTTGTTTTTGTTGTTGTTTTAGTTGTTGTTGTTTTAGTTGTTGTTTTTGTTGTCGTTTTAGTTGTCGTTTTAGTTGTTGTTGTTGTGTGGTGGCAGTGGAAGGAAACCCAGAAAGGCTTTGTGTTGGGGCACCTGTGCCTGCATATCTGAAGCAGCCACAAGCGCTTCCTTGCTCATTAGAAGTCCCCAGCACACGCTTGCCTGGTGTCCACCCACGGCTGTGCTGGTTTCTGCTGCGTCAGCGCTGGGCTCTTCCTCCCCAGCTGTGGCTCTGGAGGGGAGTCATTTGCAGAAGGGTTTTTGGTACATAGTGAAAAAGCACTGACATGTTCCCGGAAGTGGTCTACCTTAGGACAGGGGGTGCGTAACTTGGGTGTGTGTGTGTGGCTGTGTGCACGTTTGTGCACGCAGTCCAGAAAACAAACCGTATCTGTTGGCAGGGAACGACGATGTGAATGCTCAAGGCTCTGTTGTTGGGCTCTGATAGCTGTGTGTGTGTGTGTGTGTCTGTGTGTGTGTGTCTGTTTGTGTCTGTTTGTGTACATGTGTCTATCAGCTCTTTTGTGTGTGCCTGTCTGTGCGTGTGCATGTGTGTCTTTCAGCTCCTGCGTGTGTGTGTGTGTGTCTTTCAGCTCCTGCGTGTGTGTGTGTGTCTTTCAGCTCCTGCGCGTGTGTGTGTGTCTTTCAGCTCCTGCGTGTGTGTGTCTTTCAGCTCCTGCGTGTGTGTGTCTTTCAGCTCCTGCGTGTGTGTGTGTCTTTCAGCTCCTGCGTGTGTGTGTGTGTCTTTCAGCTCCTGCGTGTGTGTGTGTGTCTTTCAGTTCCTGCGCGTGTGTGTGTGTGTGTCTTTCAGCTCCTGCGCGTGTGTGTGTGTCTTTCAGCTCCTGCGTGTGTGTGTCTTTCAGCTCCTGCGTGTGTGTGTGTCTTTCAGCTCCTGCGTGTGGGTGTGTCTTTCAGCTCCTGCGTGTGTGTGTGTGTGTCTTTCAGCTCCTGCGTGTGTGTGTGTCTTTCAGCTCCTGCGTGTGTGTGTGTCTTTCAGCTCCTGGGTGTGTGTGTGTGTCTTTCAGCTCCTGCGTGTGTGTGTGTCTTTCAGCTCCTGCGTGTGTGTGTGTACTTCAGCTCCTGTGTGTGTGTGTGTGTCTTTCAGCTCCTGCGTGTGTGTGTGTGTGTGTGTACTTCAGCTCCTGTGTGCTTGTGTGCGCCAGCCTGTGACTGTGTGTCGATCTGCAGTGTGGGGGCGTCGGTACACTGTGTGCTCGGTGCAGAGAGCCAGGTCACAGCAGTGAGGCAGTCAGGACTGGCACATCTGTGCCTCTCTGCTTCTGACTCACCATCCTGTAGGTGCGGGGCGGCGTCCAGCCCTGAAACACCACAGCCACTTGATTTTTCACGCCCAGCTTCCGGGCCACCGCCCCTTTTGACGTTTTTTTTCTGCAGGTGTGTTTTTTTTGGGCACCGCCAGCTCGTATGCGTAACTGTCGAACCGTTCCCAACTCCCTCGCAGGCTTGTTGTCTCTTGACGCTCGCTGGGTTGTTTCTGAAACCAGGTGCCAGAAATCGAAAATAGGTCGTAGAAAACGTTCGGTAGGAGCGTTGCGGTCTGATGAAGACCCAGATCAACGCCGTACGCCGCGTTTCCAACCGCGCGGCTCGTCTGCTCGCCTCGTTTCTAGGGAGTCAGGTGGCTCAGCGGTTAAGGTGTTTGGGCTCATGATCGGAAGGTTGGGAGTTCGACTCCCAGCTGTGGTCCTTGGGCAAGGCGCTTCACCCTACTTGGCTCAGGGGGAATGTCCCTGTACTCGCTGTAAGTCACTCTGGATAAGAGCATCGGCTAAATGACTAAATATAAATGTTTGGCACAGTCGTAGTGGCCTCTGATCTACTAGGTGCATCGTCTGGCTGATTGACAGCATGTAATAATAGCATTTAGCAGACGCTTTTATCCAAAGCAACTTACATTAAGTAGGGTGAAGTGCCTTGCCCGAGGACACAACGTCACATAGCCACAACCTGGGTTTGAACTCGCAACCTTTCGATCGCGAGGCCAACGCCTCAACCCGCTGAGCCGTCCGAACCCCAGCATGTCTCACTGTATGCCGAGCGAGGAGTTCCTGATTGTACTGACCGCCGCCATTAATCCAGTCCCGGGTGCAGTTAGATTTTGGCGCAGCGCCAAATGTCCCTCGAAGAAATCTAGCAGTACGGTGTGCCGTGACCCTCCATCACACGCTTTGACTCCTATACATGTTCTATGTTGCTCTTCTCTGTCACAGTGAATTCTATGTTTGTTCATCTTGCATAGTGATTAAACCTGATTCTGATTCTATTTAGGATGAAACTCCTCTGCGTTAAGTGTTCATTTGGCAGGCTAGACTTAGCATGAACGACACCCATCTCTGGAATTCACCGCGGGGGATATTCGATAGTGCTGCATTGTTTAAGCTTACAACGGTTTCGTACCATCTCCCTTCCCTCGTTAGAGCTAAGCTAGATCACAGACGCGTTCTCGCCCCGGAGGCGGGATGAGACGGCGTGCCTGGCAGTTTCTGACGCATGCCGCCGAAGCCGCAGTCGAATGCGAACGAAGGGGATCGACGCCTGGCTCCTTTGTTTTGGCACTTCACCTGAAGGAAACGCCTCCCTCTCTCGAACCCGTGCCGCGAGGTCACCAGCCAGACGTTTGTCCTCAGCTGACCTACCCAGTCAGCGGGAAGGAACCGCTTTGGACGCGTCGGAGGGCGAGGACAGCGGCCGCCAGAGCAGACGAGTCCTGGCAGTGTCGCCCTCCGCTAATCCCCCTCAGGGACCTTTTTTTTTGGGTGGGGAGCTCTCGGCTGTTAAGGTTGTGTTTGGCGCCGGTTCAGGGGCAGGTCATAGAGGGCAGAGCCCGTCGCGGGGACTTTCTCTCTTGGGTGAATTGCAGACGCGGAAACCGTAGGAAATGCACCATCAGCAGGCCAGCTGGCTCCTCGCATGATACCCAGTCTTCCAATCTCGATGATATGTATTAGAATTCAGTGCTGCGTGATTTCTCTCTCTCTCTTTGACATCCCCCCTTGTATCTTGATGAACCGAGACGCTTTTTTTGGACCGTTATGTTCCAATCCAATCCAACTTTACTTCTATTGCACTTTAAAACAACATGGTTGACCAAAGTGCAGTACATAGCAATATAACAAACGCAATAAATAGACACACACTATACACAGTAAAAACAACACAACAGTTGGTAAAAACTCAACAAATAGAGAGACACACTGTACACGGTAAAAGTCAGCACATCACTGAAAAGCTAAGCTAACCTCCCCTTGTGTCCGCCCCGCAGCCTCATGTGCATGCCCTGCGCCGGCCTGTGCCCCAAAGTCTGCATGGGCGTCAAGACGGTGGACTCGGTCACGTCGGCCCAGGCGCTCCGAGGGTGCACCGTCCTCAACGGCAGCCTGGTCATCAACCTCCGGGGAGGAAGTAAGTACCGCAACCCCCCCCCCCCTCCCCAAACACACCCATTCTCTACAATCATACAGATTCACTGAATTATTCTGTCCACACCAAAACCAAGCCTTGCAACCAGAGGCAAACTAATAGATCGTCTCCGGTATAGAGGACTGACCTTTGTCAGTCTGAGATCAAGTCATGATGTCGACACAACAGGTCGATTAAGCAGAGAATGTCCTGCGGGTCAGAAGGTTATTGGCCGGTTGGAGGGGGCGGCTCGCGGCAAACGCTAAGCTCATCGGTCGCGTCCCGTCTCCCCCTTGTTAGATAACATCGCGGCCGAGTTGGAAACCAGCCTGGGCCAGTTGGAGGAGATCACGGGCTACCTGACCATCAAACGCTCCTACGCCCTCGTCTCCCTGTCCTTCTTCCGGAAGCTCCGCGTCATCCGGGGAGAGACGCAGGAAGTCGGGTAAGCGGTCGCAAACGCTCGTTTGTGGGGGGGGGGGGGGGGACGGGACGCTCTGGACGCTCTTTAAGATTAGATTCAACTTTAATGTCATTACACAGGTACAAGTACAGGGTAACGAAATACAGTTAGCATCCAACCACAAGTGCAAAACAGTTATTACAACAGAATATAATAAATATAAGTATACTCAGAATATACACAGTATGAACAGTATAATCAGAATATACAGGGTATGTAAACTGGTCAGAAACCTTTTGGTTTGTAACCCCCCAAAAAATATCTAACGTTCAAATAATCTCTTCAGGAACTACACCTTTTACGCTCTGGACAACCAGAACCTGCGCCAGCTGTGGGATTGGTCCAAACACAAGATGACCATCCCTCAGGGGAGAATGTTCGTCCACTACAACTCCAAACTCTGCATGTCTGAGATCCGCAAGATGGAGGAAGTTACCGGAATCAAGGAACGGCAGGTCAAAAACGACATCGGCACCAAGACCAACGGAGACCAGGCCTCGTGTACGTGTACCTGTTAGCTACGTTACGTTAGCTAGTTGTCGCTAATATGTTTCAGCGACTGACAAATGTTCGCTTGTCTTTCCTGTTACTGGTCTACTGTGTTCCCAGGCAGTGCTGCAGAGTAACCATGCATAGCAAATGGCTTTTTATAAACATTTCAAACGCCACCTGAAAACCTTTACCTCGACTTTACATTTACCTGCCAGCCCCGACGATCTATTTAGTAAGTCAGTGACTTATCTGTGGCCTTTTCTGCCCTCCAGGTGAGAACCAGCTGTTGAAGTTCACCCAGATCCGCACCATGAACGACAAGATCATCATCAAGTGGGAGCCCTTCTGGCCTCCGGACTTCAGGGACCTGCTGGGGTTCATGGTCCTCTACAAGGAATCGTGAGTCCTCCCTTCCCCAACAATCGAACCTAACCTCCCCCTAGGAGTGCTAAAGGTGACCCCCCTCCCCGCTCTTCTCGGTCCAGGCCCTACAAGAACGTGACCGAGTTCGACGGGCAGGACGCCTGCGGCTCCAACAGCTGGGTGATCGCCGACGTGGACCCGCCCCCCCGGGCCACCGACGGCAAGGACCAGATGGAGCCGGGCCACCTCATCCACCCACTGAAGCCCTGGACGCAGTACGCCATCATGGTGAAGACGCAGCTGTCCGCCTCCGACGACCACCAGGTCCGGGGCGCCAAGAGCGAGATCATCTACGTGCGCACCAACGCCACAAGTAAGGCTCCTGACCCCCCCCCCCCCCCTCTCTCTTCATGAATTCGCTTCCTGATTCCAAGCGCTTCCTAATCTGTTGTTCAGAAGAAGCCCGTCCTGCGGAACTTTCCGGAATGCGTCAGGGGGGGTTGTTGTTTCCGATGTTTGGGCTGCCACCGCCAGCAGGGGGCGGAGCTGGCACAATCTCCCCCACCCCCACCCCACCGCGAATTCCAGCGTCTGGCAGAACATTCCGTCTCCTCCTTCCTGATAAACCGCAATCCAGCACGTCAGCTTGTCTCCCAGGGTTACCGGACGCAGGGGGGCCTGGCAACGAACCCGCCCGGTGCCGTCACCGCCTGGCGACGCGGCCTGGGGTTTACGGAGGGTCACGCAGCGCTGGCTCAACCGGTCTGACGGTCCCATCAGTCATTCGGTCTGGGGGATTTAAGGGACGGGAGGGGGGCGGGGGGGGGTGGGGGCACTCGTCATTAGACGCGTAGCATTCGTCTGACAATGCGGTCGGACCGGTTTTGAGAACACGTGCGCGATCTTGCAGGTCCCGACCTTCCTTAACAGACAGGAAGTGTTCCTTCGTAATCAGGAGACCGGCGGGGATACAAGGACAACGATACAAGGACGCCTCTCTGTCAACACGCTCTCTCTGACCCAGACTTCAAAATGTCTCATGCTCCCCCCCCCCCTCTTTTTCTCTTCCCTCCCCAGAGCCGTCTGTGCCCCTCGACCCCATCTCCTCCTCAAACTCCTCCTCCCACATCATCCTGAAGTGGAAGCCGCCCAACGACCCCAACGGCCAGATCACCCACTACCTGGTGTTCTGTCAGCGCCAGCCGGAAGCCAGCGAGCTCTACAAGTTCGACTACTGTCAAAAGGGTAAGCGTGTGTGAGAGAAGATCTCTGTGTGTGTGTGTGTGTGTGTGTGTGTGTTGAGGGACGAGGGGGCAACTATAGGAATCTCAAACACCGTACATGGGAGAGGCCTGGGATGTGCTGTAGATAAAAGATCCAGACCTTTTTGGAGGTTTTCTGCAGAAGAGATCGCTGTGTCCCTTCCCAGCCTAACCTTCACCCCACAGACACAGAGACACTCTCTGTGTGTTCCTCTCCCAAGTCTCTAGTCTGAAGGGGAAGTCGTGTCAGAGGAAATTCATCTCATCTAGAGTTAGCGACCAGCGATGATGACAGGTCCCTTTGGCGGTGTGTGTGAGTGTGTGTGATGATCTGTGTGTGTGATGGATCAGTGTGTATGGATCTGTGTGTGTGTGTGTGAGTGAGAGATGGATCAGTGTGTATGTTTGTGTGTGTGACGGATCTCCGTGTGTGTGTGTGATGGATAAGTGTGCGTGTGATGGATCTGCTTGTGTGTTTGATGGATCTGTCTGTGTCTGTGTGTGTCGCCTGTCCCCCCCCCCCCCCTCACGCTGTGGTGCTGCGTGTCCGTCCAGGCATGAAGCTGCCGTCCAGGATGCCCACCCAGGTGGACAGCGACGAGGAGCACAAGTGGAACCAGACGGAGGAGCAGGGCCAGGGGGGCCGCTGCTGCGCCTGCCCCAAGACCGACAAGGAGCTGAAGAAGGAGGCCGAGGACTCGGAGTACCGCAAGACCTTCGAGAACTACCTCCACAACGAGGTGTTCGAAATCAAGTAAGGTCCTGCCCCGATCACAGGCCCGCTCCGGGGCTGCTGGGATGGGAGGAGAGGCTCGTCTTTGAACTTGCAAGCGTTTGAACCCTTTGGTTGCATTTAATGAAAGTGGAGTTTGTTGTGTTGTGACACTATTCTTAGCATTGCTGTGGTATATTTATATAATCAGCACGGTCTGAATACTGGCTCAGGGTTTTTCCGTATTGGAAATATGATATCATCCAATCCAATTTCTTGAACTCCCCCTAGTGTTAAAAGGCGTTGAAATCCATTTTGGACTCTTAAGTACAATGCACATGTTTTTCTCCAAAGTGAGACACAAGGGGGGATTTAAATCTGGGAATCTGTAGGTATTTAGGGCATTTTAGCGAAGATCGACCCTGACCCATCCCCCTCGCCCCTCCCCCCTCCAGAACGTCCCGGCAGCGGCGTTCGGCCGTGGGCGTAGCCAACCGGACGCTGCCGTTCCTGACCACGCCCCCGAGCCTGCCGGAGGGGGGCGGGGCCACCACCCGCAGCCCTGAGGAGGGGGAGGAGTTCGAGAGCACCAAGATCGTGCTGACGGTGAAGGCCAAGGAGTCCACGACCATCTCCAACCTGCGCCACTTCACCAGCTACCAGATCGAGGTCCACGCCTGCAACCACCCCACGGACCAGACGCGCTGCAGCATGGCGGCCTACGTCAGCGCCCGCACCATGCCAGAGGGTACGGCCGCGCGCCCCCTTTTCAGTTCCTATTCCGTTCGTTTCGTTTTTTTCGAATAAGCCTGCGCTCGATAGCGAGTGAAGGAGCCTGCAGGGTTAGCTACAGCCAGTGGTTCTCCACCCTGGTCCTCAGGGCCCACTGTCCTGCATGTTTTCGATGTTTCCCTGCTCCAACACACCTGATTCAAGTGAATGAGTCGCTATGAAGCTCGGCAGAAGCCTGATAATGACAATTCATTTGAATCAGGCGTGTTGGAGCAGGGAAACATCTAAAACATGCAGGACAGTGGGCCCTGAGGACCAGGGTGGAGAACCACTGAGCTAGACGACTTATCGAACGGAAGGTATTGACTTTGTGAGGTCGGGGTGGGGGTGGGGGTGGGGGGGTCGGGGTAGAGGCTGGTGAAGGAGGAGGACTGCAGTGGTGGTTTGGAGGTGGTGTGTGACTGTGTGCACCCCCCCTCCTCCTCTTTCCCCTCCCCTGCAGATAAAGCGGATGACATCCCCGGCCCCATCACCTTCGAGGTGTCCGAGTACACGGTCCACGTCCGGTGGCAGGAGCCCAAGGCACCCAACGGCATGATCATCCTGTACGAGGTCCACTACAGGAGGCTGGTGGACTCGGAGGTGAGAGGTCACCCACACACACACACCACATACGCACGTACACCGCACACACACACACCACATACACATACCACACACACTCACACACAAGCCACAAACACTGCACACCACACACACACCACACACACACAAGCCACAAATACACTCACACACAAGCCACAAACACTGCACACCACACATACCACTCACACACACAAACATGCCACACACACACACCACAGACACTGCACACCACACACACACACCACAGACACTGCACACCACACACACACACCACAGACACTGCACACCACACACACACACCACAGACACTGCACACCACACACCACAGACACTGCACATCACACACACACACACACACACACACACCACAGACACTGCACACCACACACACACACACACCACAGACACTGCACACCACACACGCACACACACACACAGGAACTTTCAGGGGTTGATTTTCCACAGCGTGACATTTAGACGCTCTCTCACAGATGAACACTTAAGCACGCACGCACCGTGCACACATACGCTATCTCCTGATTATCCTTTCCACATGCGTTTAACTGACTGTAGCAGTGCACACATGCGAGAGCTTGAATTGAGCTCAGAAAACCACGGTGCGTATTAGAAGCCTCCCTGTTTCCTTCTGAGGAAAACAGGAGCTCTGCATTTGAGCGAGTTACCATGGAGACGGCAGAGCACCCAGCGTCTCCGAAGACTTGTTTACCTTCGAAAACCCCTCACAACAGTCAGATGAGATGTTCCCAGCCGGACACGTAACAATGTTTTCCACCAAGTGGGGACGGCGTGTGTGTGGGGGGGGGGGGGGGGGGGTGCTTTGACAGCTCACAAAAATATCCAATTTCATCTCCGGTTTGTATTTCGAGAACGTTGTTTTCCCCCGGAGGCGGACATCTGTTCCCTCTGTAGTCTTACACGGGCGGTGCGTCTGTCTCCTGCGGCCCCGCCTCCTCACCTGGTGACCCCTCCCCCCCTCTCTTCTCCCCCCCTCTCTTCTCCCCCCCTCCCTCCAGGAGTCCCACCACTGTGTGTCCAGGAACAGCTACCGGGAGGCCAAGGGCTGCAAGCTGCGCGTGGTGCATCATGGGAACTACACGGTGCGCATCCGCGCCACCTCGCTGGCGGGCAACGGCTCCTGGACCGAGCCCAGCTACTTCTACGTTCAGGACCGCCGTAAGCTCCGCCCCCGCCATCCACCGCATCACTTCCCCCTGCCCTCAGACCGCCTGCGATGTCAGAAACCCCCTTAGCTATGGCGCAGTTCAGCCAACTGTTTACATACGCATTTCTCGCGATACTACAGTGTTTTCTTGGGCCAGTTTCCCCTTTCTTCGCGGTATTCTAGTACATTCTAACGCCTCATTTCTAGAGTTTATATCACCCATATAGAACAGTCCACCTGTTGAACTTGAGTTGAACTTGTGTGTTGGGTGCTTGTGTGTGTGTCAGGGGGCGACCTTCCCAACGTGGTGAGGATCATCATCGGGCCGGTCATCTGCATCATCCTGCTCATCATGGTGGCAGCCGGGGGATTCTTCATGTTCAAGAAGAAGTACGTGTTTGTTCCCTTTAGCCCCTCCCCCCAAGGGGAGGAGCCAGGGGCCTGTGGGTGGGGACTGTCCTGTTTTTTGGGGGTTCTAACGCCTTGTTGTTTTCCCTCAGGCAAACCCAGGGTCCGAGCGGACCTATCTATGCGTCCTCCAATCCTGAGTACCTCAGCGCTAACAACAGTAAGCACACGCTCGCTCCTCGTCCCTCGTTTTACATCGGCCTGGGATGAGCTGGTTGGCGTGGTCATACGACATATGGACATACATGAAACATGTGACGCGTGTTTCATGATGATGATTATGTGCCGAAAGCATTAATGAACACAGTCAAATTCTCCATACATCAGAATAATAATAAAAATAATATACTGTAGAATGATACGATGTCATGTATCATGGCTGATTGTGACCGCTTAACTGACATGGTTTGTGTGTGTGTGTGTGTGTTCCGCAGTGTACGAGCCTGACGACTGGGAGGTGCCCAGAGATAAGATCACCATCCTGCGAGAGCTGGGCCAGGGCTCGTTCGGCATGGTGTACGAAGGCATCGCCAAGGACATCGTCAAGGGCGAGGGCGAGTCCCACGTGGCGGTGAAGACGGTCAACGAGTCGGCCAGCCTGCGCGAGCGCATCGAGTTCCTCAACGAAGCCTCGGTCATGAAGGCCTTCACCTGTCACCATGTGGTGAGGGCACCTGCACCACAGCAGCCCCACCCCTCCCTGCCCACCAGGGCTGCCCAGCGCTATAAAACACATGCACCTAACATCTGAAGTAAAGAGAGAAGAGGCATGCATGAAGTTCAAAACCAAAAGGTTCTAGATCAGTGGTTCTCCACCCTGGTCCTCAGGGCCCACTGTCCTGCATGTTTTCGATGTTTCCCTGCTCCAACACACCTGATTCAAATGAATGAGTCATTATGAAGCTCGGCAGAAGCCTGATAATGACAGTTCATTTGAATCAGGCGTGTTGGAAGGAGGAAACATCTAAAACATGCAGGACAGTGGAGCCCTGAGGACCAGGGTGGAGACCCACTGGTGTAGATGAATCTGATTGGTCAGGAAGAGCTGCCCTGTATTTATTGGCCATTGTGTCCCAGACATATCTTATTTTCGTTTGCTCAATCTCATTTGCAAAGGTCGTCTGCTTTCATCTCCACAGACCATACTATACACACCACGCTGTTTCCCGTCTGTCCGGATAACCATATTTGGTCACTTCCTTCCTCCCAGGTGAGACTGATGGGCGTGGTGTCGAAGGGCCAGCCCACGTTGGTTGTCATGGAGTTGATGACCCACGGCGACCTGAAGAGCTACCTGCGCTGTCTCCGCCCTGACTCTGAGGTAAAGGCCTAGCCCAAACGCTGTGATATCTAAAGACAACCAAAGACAGCTGTGATTGGAGGAGGGGGATCCCTCACTGAATTGCTCCTTCCAAGGTTTCTTCCATTTTTTTCTCCCTAGTGAGTTTTTCTGGGAGTTTTTCCTTGTCTTCCTTGAGGGTTTAGGTTGGTTGAGGGGCAGTTCTATGGGCAAATGTGAAGCCCTCTGTGACATTGCTTGTGAAAAGGGCTATACAAATAAATGTTGGTTTGATTTGGACACCGGCGGAAGAGTTCGCCGGTCCAGTCTGAACGGTTCTGGGTGCGAAGGGGTGTGTCTTGACCGCTCTCCTGCGTTTCCCAGAACAACCCGGGCCGCCCCCCGCCCACGCTGAAGGAGATGATCCAGATGGCGGCGGAGATCGCCGACGGGATGGCCTACCTCAACGCCAAGAAGTTCGTCCACAGAGACCTGGCGGCGCGAAACTGCATGGTGGCACAGGACCTCACCGTCAAGATCGGAGGTACGTTCGCATGTAGACATTTAGCAGACGCTCTTATCCAACGCCTGAACCGCTAAGCCACGTGACTCCCTCCCTCCCCTCACGCTTGGTTACAACCAGAAACGAGCGGCCTATCTTGCAGTGTCCGGGTTACTAACCAGCCACCTCCTGTGTGTGTGTGTGTGTGTGTGTGTGTGTCTTAGACTTCGGCATGACGCGGGACATCTACGAGACGGATTACTACAGGAAAGGAGGGAAGGGTCTCCTCCCTGTTAGATGGATGGCTCCCGAGTCCCTCAAGGACGGCGTGTTCACCGCCAACTCAGACTGCTGGTGAGTGTGTGTGTGTTGGGATTGTGTGTGTGTGTGTTGTGGGGTAAATTTGACAGTACAAGTCAACCCTTAAGCCAGCTATGCTTTCAGTTTACCTTAAAAAAACCTTGTCTTCTAGGACTAAGTAGAAAGGACTTAGCCCTCGGGTAAAGACGATCTCATTGACCGTCCTCAACTCCCCCTGCGTCCTCTTAATGCCTCCGTGGGTGTGTTTGTTTTGTGTCACTTGGGGTGCCGCAGGTCGTTCGGGGTGGTGTTATGGGAGATCAGCACCTTGGCAGAGCAGCCGTACCAGGGTCTGTCCAACGAGCAGGTGCTGAAGTTCGTCATGGATGGTGGATTCCTGGATCGCCCTGACAACTGTGCAGACAGACTGTAAGTAGACTGTAAACTCGTTTGTGTGAACTGCGCATTTAGATTGAAATTTAATTCTAAATCTAAAGTCTTAAATTCCTTAAATTCACCGAAAACCCCCTTTTCCTCCTCCTCCTCTCCCAGACACAACCTGATGCAGATGTGCTGGCAGTACAACCCCAAGATGAGGCCCATGTTCCAGGAGATCATCGAGATGCTCCGCGAGGACCTGCACCCGTCCTTCCAGGAGGTGTCCTTCTACTACAGCGAGGAGAACAAGCCGCCCGAGACGGAGGACTTTGACCTGGACCTGGAGAACATGGAGAGCATCCCGCTGGACCCGTGCTCTTACTCCCACCGGGGGGACGAGGGCTCGGACCGCGACGAGGCCGGCTCCTCGGTGGGCCTGCGGGCGAGCTACGAGGAGCACATCCCCTACACGCACATGAACGGCGGGAAAACGAACGGACGAATACTAGCCCTGCCCCGCTCCAGCCCCTCCTAACATACCCTTTTTTTGCCCCCTTCCCCCTTCCACCCCCCCACACACACACAGATGCATAGATATAAATATATATATTTTTGTTTCGTTCTGTCATTTTTATACAGATGTCACTTTTATCACTCTCTTTAGAGGTCCTTCGAAGCATATCTCAGGATGTTTTGTTTTTTTTCCTACCCCCCCCCCCCCCCCCCCCCCCCCCTTATGCTCAAGATGCCACATACACACACTACAGCATGTCCACTCAACAGGACAGGACTAAGACCAAGCTCCCTCTCCTCATTCTAGTCCATACATTTTTTTTTCTTTCGTTTTTTTGGTTAGTTTTTTTTGTGTCGTTTTTATATATTGCCAAGTTTCGCAAGACTGGGCGGATGGATGGATACAACTGTGAAATAAACTCTTTGACAACCAGAAGGCTGCTAAACCCATGACTCTAAGACAGTCACCCCCCCCCCCCCCCCCCCTCCACTTCCCTTGCTATGTACAGTATGAATGGGTTTCTCCCTGGGTTGTCCGGTTTAAAAGTGCTCTTCTTTGTCTGTGGCCTACATCCTCGTCATGGAAGTGTGTCTGAATTGTTGTACTTAAATGTGTCGTCGAAAAACCAGTCACTGATGTTTTAATGGACTTGGGAACTGTCAAATGGTTCAAGGATGTCCATCGTCGAACAAACTCTTACCTACTGGAGAAGCTAGTTTAAGACTCCACACCCTGCAGTATTCCAAACATCACACACACACAAATGAACAGATATATCTTTTGGGTTCTATTATTAATTTATTTACTTTTCTCATCTTCTTTTTTGAGTTTTCACATTTACAGCTGAAGGATATTTAAATGGTTTCAAGAAAAAAAAAAAAGAGAAAAAAAAACAACATTTGACAAACGAGTTCCTCCAATTGACCAATAGCTGCTTCTTTGGTATATTTTAGTGGGTATAGAAGATATAAATATATATAAATATATTATTGATGTTTTTGTACATAGACGATATGTTGTCATTCATGAGGTATTTCCGGTCGTAGAATGTTTTTACATGTTAGTCTTATGTTTATTTTGTTTTCTAATTCAGAAATCATACTAATTATCTTTTTTTTTTGACTTTTTGATCAACCAACAGCACTTGGTCTTTGTTTTCTATCAGATGCACGGAAAGCAGGAGTAATGGCGTCTATGGCTTCAGATGTCTGCCCTTGAATATCAAGATCAAATAAAAAATCTGCTGTAAATTAGGCAGCAAGGTGCATTCATGACTGGAGACTGAACCTCTTATCTCTCCACCCATTAGGCTCCTCGCAACAGGATTTGTTCACTTGTTCTAAATACGTCTTTGTGTGAAGCTGGGTAATATGTGTGAAATGATTTAAACGTCTGTTGAAGATTTATGGAGCCTTTTTTTTGTAGCTGGTGTCATCATAACAACATGGACAGGTATCTAAGCAAAAGGTTACAAAAAAAAATATATATATATTGCAGCTCCAATATTCCTCTTCCTGATTTTCCTACGATATCTTTCTGGAAAAGGTTTGTTGCAAACTTGTGCCATCTCCAAATGTTCAAACAGGCTGCTTTTTATCCTGCAATGTGTTCTCAATACCACATGAGGTCAGTGTTTCCAAACTGGACTAACCCTTAATGCCTGTTCATGCACAATACACAAGATCTCCACATAAAAGTTAATTTGCGTAGAACTTTTCAAGGTTGACATGTTGATGACATGCCTAGATATAATGTCACTGGGTCTCAGTTTTGTATCTTTACTTTTGCATGAATGATGCTGATTTTATTTTTTTGAAACACACGTTGTTGACCTATTAAGTGAGTAAACACATTCCAAATGTCATGTGACAGCGTGAGTCCAGCAGCACATTGTGTTGATCAAGTTCTCCAATGAGTTCTCCACTCACAGCACTAACATGACCTTGGCCACTGTCTTTTATTTTCTCCCGGTAGCCAATCCCCCCCCCCCCCCTAATTGTCTGCTTATAAGGCCAACCTTGATGGCTCACTGTGCCATTGGGTTACTGCTGCCACATGACAAATTCAATGGCAGTGCCTTCACACTTTCAAGGTTTCAGACAACATGTATCCATACAAACCACAACAACTGGAACAGACATGTCAAAATACAGCACAACATTTTATCTTTCTGAGGTCACAGAGTTCTAGAATTTTGATTTGCCAATAGAATCTGATAAAGGCGTACTCTGGTACCAGCTCTTCTTCCTGTGCGTCTCCCTCCCACCATTACTCCGTCCACCCTTGGTCCTCTGCCTCCTCTTCAAGTCCTCGTCCCCCCACTGGATGACCTCGTTCCAGCCGTTCCAGCTCCCCCAGTACTCGTCATCTGCCCATGACACGCCGGCCTCCTGGTTCACGTTCCTCTTACGACGGAATGGCATGGTGCCCTGGTCTGGTAGGGGTGAGCTGCTGTACCAGTGAGGGTCCCCGTCCTGAATCAGTTTCATCCCTGTCGGGGCTGGAGGGCAGCAGAGCTCGGACCCACCCTGGCCCTTCTGACGCCCCTTTGAAGCCTTCTTCTTAGCGGGGTCACTCCCCTGACTCGTCCCCTCACTCCCACCGGGGATGGGAGGAGCAGGGTTAGAGGTCGAGGAGGTGTAGGGGGTCCATGCCTCCCTCTTCTTAGGCGGAACCTTGCTCCCTCCGTGAGGGGCTTGGCCTGGCTCTGCTGACCCGCCTCCAGGCAGGCGAATGGTAAGAAACGTCTCATTGCTTCCTGAGAGTCGATCGCTTCCTGTCTTTAGTGGTGACTTGCCCTTCTTTAGGATGGTGACTCTACCTGGCTCAAGCTCCCTAAACTTGCAATTGGAGCGAGAGCTCCTATCCCCACAGCCATGCTCTGCTTTGAACCTAACCAATACATGTCTCTTACTCTGTGGTATGGCAGCATTGCTAGTTGCTGTGTTTGAAGAGTCCTCCCACACCTTCCCACTGTCTCTCTTTATTGGGTGCTCAACCATCTTTGCAAAAGTTTCTCTCTGCTCAGATTTCAGGTGCAGTTTTCTTTCCCTGATTCCAGTCATGTTTAAAACATATCTAGGCTTTGTTTAGGGGGAAAAAACAATGAAAAGATCTGGTGTTTGAATAGACATACATATATTTATTTGTTAACTTATCAATTAAGGTACATCTATCTGTTCTCACTATAGGAAAAAAGAGAATACCAGAGCTTACTTTTATTCCTGCAAGTAGACTAATCTCATAAAACGATTACAAAATAAAATGAAAAAGTCGTACCTTATACTACTCTGACATTGCTCCTATGGAAGAGGTTTGTGATTGAAGAACATCAACAAACATTTAGTATTTTATTTGGTTTCCATGGTTACTGGTGACGTAGAAGTCTCCTAATAGATGGCAGATCGATGGATTCAGTTTAAAGTTTATCCTTCGTGGCCAATTCTAAACAAGCATGGTCAAATAGAATATATATTTCTATAACTTGAGGAAAGATTTGCAGAACATTTAATTGTGCGGGAGATGTCTCTTTAAATAGCAGGTCTGGTGGAATTAACTCTGCGGAATGTCCTGCATTCAAGCGAGAAGCGCTTCCCATGATGCAGTTTGAGAGGGAAGGAGACTCTTCCTCATGATCTTCATCACTTCATGTGTGTTTCTGTTCCAGACAAACATCAAAGATGCACTTTAATAATCTGACCATCACACTCCTCACTTTCCCTGGACCTTCTCCAGCTCATGCAAAGTTACACTTCTAGGTTTCTTTAACCATCGCAGCCGGGATTATTGCGATTTTTTCCAAGGTAAGGCTACAAGATGTGACCATTCCGTTTCATTGTATTTTGATTATTTGTTTTTCAATTAAATATCTGTTTAGGAAGTTAACCAGATCGGTTTTTGGAAATATGTGTTTTTTTTGCTGGTCGGTGAATCGCAGTTGTGTATTTTCCAGGGACTGATTGTCTCGCTAAGCTAGTGTTGAGATCACTAAGCAGCCTGGGGAATAAAAAGGGATCCACTGATTTAAACTGGGCGAAAATGTTCTCCAAACAACTTGTGTTTTTTTCAAGGGAAACAACAGGTCGAAGACTGAAAGTTTGATCGATGACGGGGCAGTAAAACACTTTACATATTCCTTGATTAACAGCATTAGTCTAGTTATTTTCATTATGGAGCCACCGGCCTCTAGGTAAACATGCACCTGTTATTTCCGGTCTCTATATCCCGGGTCAGGTGCTCCTTGTTGGGACTTAATGTGCTCCAATGTACCTTCCCGTTTATGTGGATGATGATCTAATTAGACTAACAACTGATCGAAAGTCGTTTCAGTATCAGTCTCATGTAGTGTAAAGTTAAACAAGGTAGTGAATGCTGATGGGCTACACACACGACTAGACTAGACATAGTCCATCTTACATTTACATGTATTCATTCGGCAGACGCTTTTATCCAAAGCGACTTACAAGAGAGAGCTTTACAAAAGAGCTTCAGTTACTGAGCATAACAACTTGATAGACCCCAACATAGCGGGCATCTAGGTTACAAAACATACATCATGAGAACCAATAAGTGCCAAGGGAGGAACTATAAGAGCATTCAGCTGAACATTATACAAGTTTTAAGGTGATATTTCTACTAAATCTGACGCACTTGTTGCTTAAGTGAGAGGAAAAAAGCCCTGGGCAGCCTGGTCATTAAAGTGCTCCCCCCCCCCTGATGGTAGGTCACATGGTTGACGAATATAATTAGGCCTAGCTGGCCTCATCACTCCTCCAGGCCCTGGAAGACTCACGCTGTCATAAGGTTGCGCAACCCTGCGCATACGCGCTCCTTTTTCTTTAAAAAGCTTGATCTTTGGTTAATAAGTGAACTTGCTGCCAAGACTGCAGCCAGCATGGTTAGAATGTTCTGGTGTGATGATCATGTAGCAGCAGTGAACTGATGGGGATGGGAGGTTGTTTGAATACCAAACTGAACCAACATTTAATGGAAACTCATTAACTTGAGATAACATTGCTGGGTATAGGCTATTTGTTTGTTTTTTTCACTGTTATTGCAGACCGTAAATAGTGACATGTTGGTTCACCACATTTTCAAGTGGCACTATGCTGAATAGTTAGGCTGACATCATTAAACCAATACTGTCCCACTGTACTGGGACTGTCCAGTAAAAAAAAGTCAAAGTAAACTTCAGTAGTAGTGAACTTAGTGAAACAGTTTTTTCACAGCTTTTTCACAGCCTTTTTTCTTATGTGGGATACTTGGCAGACTGGCTGGTCTTGTTTTGACCTGTATTTCATGCTAGTCAGCTGACTGGGTAGGGGTGTGGCTAACCCTCTGTGGGAGGGGCCAAACCCAGATCACTCACATGGCTAAACAGAAGACAGTGAGACCTCTGAAATATAGGTATATCCACAAAACGTAGACCGATGACAACGTGGCCAAGGATGGCCTGTTGGCTGGCTGTTTAAAAAGCTTCATAGTCCATAACTTATCTTTTTCCTTTGTAGTGCAGTTGTGAGCTTTAGATTGTTGGGTGCCAGTAGGTCAGTATGTCCTCTCTTGAACAACAGAAAGCAACCTTGCATAAGCAGGTTATCTGCAGGCTGTAGTAAGCGAGTTAGGTGTGTTGACCACCATATTGTGTGTGTGTGTGTGTTTTGGTGTGTTATTCAACTAGTGCCGCTGTTAAATTCTCATGTTACCAGACTCCCAGATTTCAACCCTATTGGCCGCACTCACGTCGTCTTGACAACCTGGTCGATCTCTCTGGACATCTAGAGGCTCTTGCCAAGAACACATTCATATGAAGGAAAAAAACAACCGTTTTTTCCCCCTCTCCCATAATATTTGTAAATGAAATTACTACTATGTACTGTGGATATAAATACTATGTAAATACTATGTACTGTGGATATAAATACTATGTATTTCCTTCATTAGGAAGTTCTGGGAAGAGCCTTCCCATCAGGCTGGGTTGGTTTCCCTCATTTCCATGACTTGGCTGTATTGGAAGTGCTAGGCTAACCTTTGATCACACTGCAGTTGGACTGATTTGTTGACGTTGAGTCAAGACAGGACAAGCACACGTCAAGTATCATTATTTAAGCTACTTCAACTGACAAAATACAGTTGAGGGTAGGGCGTATTCACACACACTCACACACACACACACACACACACACATTCAGTAAATAGTGGACACTGGCCTGTCTGCTTTATCTGGGACACAGTTTTGCTTCTTGGCTGAAACTGCCATCAATAGGCTCTTTAGCTGTGAGTCCATGTGGTTCATGAGAACTCAGCATTAGGCTTGAAAACACTATCTACAGTCTTTACGCTTTCGAAACACTTCTTCACTTTTTCTGTTCTGTTCTTTTTAAAGTTACATTTTTAAGTCGAACGTGAACAAAAACAGAGTGTTTCTAGACTGTATCTATTATTGCTGCGATGAAGAGAAATCCTTATTGAAGGATGTTGACCTAGGATAGAACTCTCTAAAAGGGGGTTTGTCTCCCAACTTGCTGCCCCACCCAGCTCAGATATTTAGTGCTCAGGCGAGATAAAAAACCATCAAACAACCCAAACATGCTCTTAGCTAATGTACTGTGCCACATAATGTCCAAGTGTGCCCTTTTTTTTAATGAACGGAGATGGAGGGATGGATTTTTCTAGAGTTCTGTCGATCCATCCCACCACACGTGGAAGTCTGTGTTGGTTTTCAGCCTATTGCTCATATTCTCCCATGGCTAAACGCTTCTGAGCTGGGCTCTCTCGAGATGCGCTGTCTGTCAAACCAGTTTCTGACTCCACGGGGCAATATCTGTTTTGGCGTTGCGACAGACTGTCACGATCACAACATTCGTTCTCTGATCCTTTCCATGCAGGCCTGATTCAGGGTTTGAGTCAGCAGCAAGTGAGGAACCGTTTCACCAGGTAGGTTTCTGTTTCGAAGTAGTTGATCGTCACTCACTACCCGATCCTAGTGCTTTGTGTTTATGTCTCTCTTCCCCTACTCCCCTTACTCACTCTCTCTCTGTCTCTCTCTGTCTCTCTCTCTCTCTCTCTCTCTCTCTGTCTCTCCTGCCTTGCTCTCTGCTTTGTCCAGGGGACAGCCTCAGTCCCCCAGCCTCCCCATGGCCTCCTCAGCCCCCCCCTCAGCCCCTGCATGAGTCTGACCCAGCTTAGAGCCTGACTCCGCCACTCTCCACACCAGCCTCAGGTAGGTGTTTGTCTCTCTAAATGTGCACAATGACTAGACGATTTCGCTCATCCACTCAAGTCCCCCCCCCCCCCCCCTCTCTTCCCAGATCCCGCCCCGCGTCGATGGAAGAGCTAGACGCCCCGAGGGCCAAGCTGTTCTCCGACGATGCTGCCGTTTCCCTGGCCTCTGCTGTCGCGGCGGACTCCATCAACCCAGAAGGTCAGACAGTCCCTGCAGGATGAGGACGTGTTGACAGGTTCCCTCAGAGCCGCAGCCAGCCTCCGTCTGACTGGGAATTTAAGCGTGGTTAGGCTCCGCTCAGCTGCCCCCTCCTCTCCCTCCCTCCCAGCCTTTCTCCCTCTCAGCCTCTCTCCCTCCCAGCCTTCCTCTCTCGCTCCCTTCCTCCCTCCCAGTCTCCCAGCCTCTCTTCCTCTCTCCCAGCCTCTCTTCCTCCCTCCCAGCCTCTCTTCCTCCCTCCCAGTCTCCCAGCCTCTCTTCCTCCCTTCCTCCCTCCCAGTCTCCTAGTCTCCTTCCCTCGATAAAACAGGGAACTCTGACCCGGCAATTCAACCACCAATTATTATCATCATCACTGTTTTTATCTTGCCACCACCTCTCTGTTAGAAAGTTCTGCTAGCCTACTCCATGACAACACGCATGAAACCTGCGGACTGTGTTGATCTGTCGCTCCTGCTGGTTGGTAGTGAACACCATGCCATGTTCCCCCCCCACGCAGATGCCCACTATGTGGCTCTGGAAGCCGAGCTGGAGGCCGACGCCCAGGACCTGGAGGAGGAGTCCTGGAGCGTAGCGGTGGAGCCGTCGTACCTCAAGAACCTCAGCAAGGAGGAGGTCAAGAGACAAGACGTCATCTACGGTGGGTGGTGGGTCATGTGACCCGGAGAGAGCGGGTCCGACAGCTGGGAGGCGCTCGATGGTCACCGTGCGTTTGCGTCCCGTGTCTCTCCCTCCAGAGCTGGTCGCCACGGAGCTGCACCACGTGCGCACGCTCAAGCTGCTGCTGCACGTGTACATGCGCGAGCTGCAGGAGGCGCTGCAGCTGGAGGAAGCCAAGCTGGAGCGCATGTTCCCCGCCGTCCACAGCCTGCTGCAGCTCCACCAGCTGCTGCTGGAACGCCTCAAGCACCGCAGGCTGCAGGCTCTGGAGCCCCCCAGCCCCGTCAACTACCGCATCTCCCGCCTGGGGGACATCCTCATCTCTCAGGTAACTTGGGGGATGGGAGGGGGCGGGGGGGGGGGCACTGCCTGGGGTCTCCTGGTTTTTTGGGAATGGTTTTTCCGCTTTCTTTTATAAACTCTCGTCGTTGAGTTGCGTTCTTTCTGCTTCTCTCTCACTCCCTCTCTCTCACTCTCTCTTTCTCTCACTCCCTCCCTCTCACTCTCTCTTTCTCTCTCTCCCTCTCTCTCTCTCTCTCTCTCTCTCTCTCTCTCTCTCTATCTCTATCTCTCTCTCACTCTCTTTCTCTCACTCCCTCTCTCTCACTCTCTCTTTCTCTCACTCCCTCCCTCTCACTCTCTCTTTCTCTCACTCCCTCTCACTCTCTCTTTCTCTCTCTCCCTCTCTCTCTATCTCTCTCTCTCACTCTCTTTCTCTCACTCCCTCCCTCTCACTCTCTCTTTCTCTCTCCCTCTCCCTCTCTCTCTCTATCTCTCTCTCTCTCTCTCACTCTCTTTCTCTCACTCCCTCTCTCTCACTCTCTCCCTCTCCCTCTGTCTCTCTCTCTCCCTCTCTCTTTCTCTCCCTCGCTTTCTCCCTCGCTCTATCTCTCTCTATCTCTATGCTGCACTGCAAACATTTCAGGTGTTCTCAGGAATGACTGGTATGATCCGGCAGGGCGGGGCATTGGAGGGAGTGAGGGAGTGAGAGATGTCTGGAATGATGGCGTATTCACTGATGAGAAACTATTCACTTCCTGTCGGTTTCTCTCTTACCGCTTTATCAGTGAAACCACAGCGCCACACGAACCACAAAGCGATCCTTTCAAATACTCTACCCACCCCACCCACCAGCCACAGCTGCCTCAAGTGTATCAGCTGGACCAACAAGTCGGTCACACTATAATCAATCAATTCAATCAATCAATTTATTATTTAAAGTGCAAAATCACCATGGTACATGGTCTCAATACACTACACAATAAAATCAGGTAAAAAAAAATATATATATATATATATGTAAAATAACATACAGTAAAACGATATTAAAACACCACAGTAAAATGATAAAACGGTTAAGAATTATTTTAAACCAAAATGTTGACTAAAAAGGTAAGTTTTAAGACGGGACTTAAAAATATCAATGAATGTAGCTTTTTTTATAACTAGTGGGAGGCCATTCCATGAAAAAGGAGCACGGTAGGCGTAGGCCCTGCCACCAGCTGACTTGTATGTATTGCCCAGGGAACTCGTCAGATGGGACTCTCAAACTTTCAAACATCCTGTACTGAAAGTCGGTTCATTAGAGTGGACAGGGTTGAGGTTCCTGCAGGAGAAAGTCTTCAGTTGGGTGTAAGGAAAGAGGTGTTTGTGACGTCTTCTTGTGGTTCTCTTAGTTCTCAGGTGACCTCGGGGAGAAAATGATTGACAGCTACAGCGTGTTCTGTGGTCACCATAACGACGCCGTCAACCTCTACAAAGAGCAGCTCCAGAACAACAAGAAGTTCCAGTACTTGATACGGGTGAGAGAAGTCCGCCGAAGCGATTTTGAGACCGTTTTTCCGCAAGGCTTGAGGAGAGTGCCGATGAAATTGCATCTTTGACTGGAAGGTTCTGTGTGTTTTTTGTTTTGTGTAGAAAATCGGTCAGTTGCCCATCGTACGGCGGAGGGGTATCCCAGAGTGCATTCTGTTAGTCACGCAGCGAATTACGAAGTACCCAGTTTTGGTAGAACGCATCATTCAGTACACTGAAGGTAACCGTCCAGCCAAGCATTCAACCCATCTATTCTCCTAACACCAATGAATAATGAAGCAGATGGTTAAAATTGTTCTTGTCAAATGACTCTCTCCACACACACACACACACACACACGGCAGCAGACACGAAGGAGCATGAATCCCTGGTGCAGGCCCTGGCTCTCATCAAGGACACCATCTCCCAGGTGGACTCCCAGGTCCACAAGTGCGAGGCGGCGGCCCGCCTGAGGGAGATCGCGTCCCGGCTGGAGCCCAAGCCCCCGGGCCGCACCAAGGACGGCAGGGTGTTCCGCCGCGAGGACGTGGCCCGCCGCACGCTCCTCCACGAGGGGACCCTCACCTGGAAGGCCCCCTCCGGCCGGCAGAAAGGTAAGCCCAGCTGGGGGGTGGGGGCAGGTCCAAACTCCTGCCCCAAAAGATACAAGGAGGGAACTCTGCATCAGATGATGCAATACTGGTCTCTACTGGACTCTAGACCAGTGGGTCTCCACCCTGGTCCTCAGGGCTCACTGTCCTGCATGTTTTAGATGTTTCCCCCTTCCAACACGCTTGACTCAAATGAATTGTCATTATCAGGCTTCTGATGAGCTTCATAGTGACTCATTCATTTGAATCAGGTGTGTTGGAGCAGGGAAACATCGAAAAAATGCAGGACAGTGGGGCCCTGAGGACCAGGGTTGAGAAACACTGCTCTAAACCATACAGCAACAACAACAGGGGTCAAATGAGGTCACTTGGTTTTGTAGCATTTGTAAGCATTTGAACGTTTCAGTTTCATGTACCGTGACTTTACTTGGTCCATCAGTTTTGTGGGGGGGGCTGAGTTGAATGTGTTCTTCCTGGAAGCTGGCTGGAGATGTTTCTGATGTAACCGTCTCGCCTCCTTCAGAGCTCCATATCGTGCTTCTGTCCGACGTGCTCCTGATGTTACAAGACAAGGACCAGAAGCTGACGTTTGCCATCTTGGTGAGTCTCTCACACTCTGCATCCAGTCCTGTCTGAATGTCCCTGCATGTGCTGGTTAAGTCGCTCCGGATAAGTCTACATTTACATTTATTCATTCATTCATTCATTATCCAAAGCGACTTACAGTAAGTACAGGGACATTTTTCCCTGAGGCAAGTAGGGTGAAGTGCCTTGCCCAAGGACACAACGTCATATAGCCACAGCCGGGGCTCGATCTCACAACCTTCCGATCATGAGGCCGACCCCTTAACCATTGAGCCATCTGACCCCCCTAAGTCTAAGTGACATGCAGTAAACATGCTAGCGTGGCTGTGCTGTGCGTCCCTCAGGACAACAAGCCTTCGGTGGTGTCCCTCCAGAGGCTCATCGTCAGGGAGATGGCTCAGGAGAACCGGGGCATGTTCCTCATCTGCGCTACGTCCAACATGCCGGAGATGTACGAGATCTACGCCCCCTCCAAACAGGAGTGCGAGACCTGGATGACCCTCATACGCGGTGCTGTGGACAGGTAGGACGGCGGGGGGTGACCCTCATCCGGGGTGCTGTGGACAGGTAGGAAGGCGGGGGGTGACCCTCATCCGGGGTGCTGTGGACAGGTAGGAGGGAGGGAGGGACTGGGAGGTGTTAAAGGAAAAAACAAAATTGTATTGTGCCCTTTGTAGATATTTTGGAATGAATGTTTCTTTTGAGAGTGAATATATTTTTTTTTCCTCTGGCTCTAATACAAAAGGAAAGTGTCCTTGTGTTCAAGCTTAACTGGTTTGCATTTGATCCACCATAGTCGTTCATTCAAAGCCAGAGTACTGCACTACTATAACAGGAAGTGCTTCCACCGACGTGATATTTAGCAGGAGTGCTGGGGAGGGTTCTGTTTGGCTGGCAGACACTTCCCACAGTGTGTAACAGGAGATTGTCTGTGGGTGTGTGTTGTAGTTGTCCAGAGCTGGAGGAGGAACTGTCGAGCGAGCAGGAGGAGGCCAGAGTTTCCAGGCTGCGAGACTTCCAGGGTGAGACACAGATTCACCCTCCCATCAAGGAGGGGTGGGAGGCGGGGGGGGAATATACCACCGCTGGATGCACCGTGTTTATTTTTCCCGGTTGACCTCCTGTGTTCAGAGCGCCTGCAGGAGAAGGACGACCAGGTGGTCGCCAGCCTGGAGGCCAAGCTGCAGATCTTCTGGGAGTTTGCCAAGGCGGTGCCGGGCGTGGAGGACGCCGTCTCCCAGTCCAGCCTGCTGCTGCGGGGCGACACCTCCGACCAGCAGGGGGAGCAGCTGCTCCGGGGAGCCATCGCCGACGGTAAGGGGAGGCTCCGCGTTAGCATCGGTACCACAGAAGAAGAAAACCAGCTCAAAAGCAATATGGGATTTGAGAATTCAAATTTATAAATGATATCTCGGTACTAAAGAGGAATAATAATAAAAAATGTGATTTAAATGCAGATAGGAAAAGAAAACGCCTCAGGACTGTTGACTGTGGCTTTGATATGTTGGAATAATCTGACGTCTGATGATCTGATGTCTCTTTGTTAGTGGAGAATCTCCAGGCTCTTCTGCTGTCCACGTCGAGGATGGGCTTCCCTCCCAACGAGGACAGAAACACACCAGTCAAGAGTGAGACGTTTTATTCGAAATACTATCTTTTTTTCTTTCGAAGCATCTTGCACCTCAGGTTGTAGTCATGGAAATGGTGATTTGTGAGGTTTACAACTGTGTAGTATGTTGGGGTACTTTACTTTAGTTTAAATCAAAATCAAATCAGTAGATTGAAGGATAATTTTTTTTGAAGTTATGGGGTAGTTCTACATGCCCTTTCCTCATTGGCTGTCCCGATGTGCGTCTTCTCAGATGGCAGCGTGGGGGAGAGGCCTGCTAGCGACGAGGGCTGCCCCCTGGAGGGAGTTCTGGGTTCGACCCCCGACCCCCAGCTTCCGAACCAGGACTTCTCAGAGAGCGTGGAACTGTCGGTGAGCTGGAATGACTGGCCTTGGAGGCGAAGGTGGGAGGGCCGCTTGGGAGTTGTAGTCCTGAGTCTGACTTCTTGTGTGTCTGTCTAGGCTGATGAAACTCCATTGTGCTTGATCCCTTCCTGCTCCGATCCTGAGGCTCAGGTAACTAATTCTGGACGATCCATGAACACTGCCGTTTACATGGCTGTTTCCATGGAAAGCCAAGTTGTATTCATATTGCTACGTTAACACTGACTATAGTTGGAACATACCGCCCATGTTATTTACACATGTTTATTTCACTCACGGTTAAATGCAGTGTAATGCAGTAATCTCTCTCTCTCTCTCTCTCTCTCTCTCTCTCTCTCTCTCTGTCTCTCTCTGTCTCTCTCTCTCTCTGTCTCTCTCTCTGTCTCTGTCTCTAGTTCTTTGACAGAGTTATGAAGCTCTCCCAGAGGCTGTACAGTCTACAGGTGAGCCACCACATGGCTTCCTACATGTATTCATTTAGCAGACGCTTTTATCCAAAGCGACTTACAGTAAGTACAGGGAAATTCTCCCTGAGGCAAGTAGGGTGAAGTGCCTTGCCCTCTCCCCTTCCCCCCACCCCTCCGCAGGCCATCGTCTCACAGCAGGACAGCCACATCGAGCTGCAGCGGGCCCTGCTGTCGTCGGAGCGCGAGCGTCCGGCCCGCCAGCGCGGCAGCGTGCTCCTGGAGCAGGAGAAGCAGAGGAACCTGGAGAAGCAGCGGGAGGAGCTGGCCAACTTCCACAAGCTGCAGGCGCAGCAGCGGCAGGAGCAGGCGCGCTGGGAGCGGGAGGCGGAGCGCCATCGGCTGCAGGCAGAGGAGGACGAGGCCCAGCTCCGTCTGCGGGAGGAGGAGATCCGGCGGCGGGCCGAGCAGCTGGGGGAGGAGCGGGCCGAGCTGGAGAGGCAGCGGGAGGCGTACCAGCAGGACCTGGAGCGGCTGAGGGAGTCGACGAGAGCCGTGGAGAAGGAGAGGGAGCGGCTGGAGATGCAGAAGAAACTGAAGAAGCACAACACCATCTCCAACCCCGGACACTTCAGCTTCGAGGAGGCAGCGCAGGTAGCTTTGCTCGCATGACTATTCCCACTCAAAAGTACTACGCCAAACAAATATAGGCGCACATTTGCTTGAAAAACCTCTCGTCTGACACATAACACCGGTCCTTAGTGTCCTAATTGTATGGTGTCTTTTGTCCCCTTAGAATCTAACCAGCCACCACTCCTTCCAGGGGGATCTCCTGGCCGGTGGCCGGGACGGCAACCTCTGGCCTGCGAGGACGCGTGTCCGGCCTGGTATCCCCAGCATCCCTGCCAGTTTAGCCCTCCTGGAGGTGCCCCCGGAGGTGCCCCCCCGCAAGGAGAGCATCAGCCCCCTGCCAGTCAAGGCTGAGGTGCCCCTGCACCTGGTCAGCACCACCAACCAGGCCTTCAAGCCAGGGCCGGTCCAGCAGCAGATCCCCACCAAGCTGGCAGCCGTCAGCAAGGGCAAGGAGAAGAGTGGCAAGCCCAAGAGCGCTCACCAGCGCGCTCACAGTGCAGGTCAGAGGCATGCCGGGAGCTGTAGTTCTTTTGGGGATTGTTGAAATTGTAGTAGCGAAAGGAGTCCTATTGATATCGCCATCAGTGAGTTCAAGTGAGGCTGTGATCTTAAAGACACTTTGCTCCACAGTTGTTGTTTTTTGGGGGGACAAGATTCTGACGCTGTCTCATTCTTCCTCCAGCCAACATCGAAGTGAGTCAGGTGCTGCCGATCCGGGCGCCAGCCAAAGAGGGGGGAAGTTTCCGTGCCAAAAGGACCGACAGCCCAAAAAGCATCCGGCATTCTGGTAAGACGGGACCAGGAGGGCAGGAAGTCGACAGGTTCACTGCAGCATCCCAGTCCAAACTGCTGGACCTCTGAATCCATTAGCTTGCTGTTTGCTGCCTCCGTGTTAATACGTGGTCTCGATGTACGTTGAATATGAATATTTCACGCATCATTTGTTGAAGTATAAAGTTGGGTCGAGTTATGTTCGGAACCGTAAACGGTTCTTCCTGACCTGGAAAAGGGTTCTACACTGATCAAACTCTTATCACCAGGTTCTAACATCTCTTTTTGACAATGTTTGAGTCAACATTAAGCTGCATGAACTCTTTTGCACACTCTTTTGCACACTCTGCCAGATTGTTTCAGGGGCCCTGAGCAGGCCGCCAACGTCAAGCCGTCTCAGTCGTTCAACGTCCCCAACAAGAGGAGCAGCTTGGACAGTCCGCCCGAACCCCCTCCCTTCCCCAAAGACATCAACCAGCCCAGCCAGGAGAAGGTGATCTTCCTCTAAGACACCAGGACAGAACCAGCATTGAGGACATGGATGACCTATAGAGGCAGACCAAGAACCAAGACAATACCAAGACTTAGGTTGGTACGCACACTTCAAACGGTACAGGACCATTTGGTGAGGAAAATATGGCTTGAGTGAAGATTTGCAAGCACAGAAAAGCTTTGTTTTTAAGCCTTTAATATTGGACTGTAAAGATTCGTCGAGTCCGTACTAGCAATGGGTTGATTTTGAAGCATTCCGTTACCAAAGACCTTTTCCTTCTTACGTGCTTTTGTCGTTTTTTTTAAAAAACAGAGCCGAAATTTACAGAAACATTCAGCACTCTTTAGTCATTAAATCTTTTTAAATATTGGCTTTTTCAAATGGGAAAGTTGTTGCCAAGTGCCATGCACATTGTGTGTAAGATGAAGCTCTTTTAAATTGTACGGGTGGTCTTCCAGTTGAAGATATGTCTTAATCCAATCATGCTGAATTTAGGGAACTAAATGTACCTATTACTGTAGGTGTGAGGACACTGTATGGGCATTTTATATTTGTCTATATTTTACAATGTGAATAATTACCTTTTTTAAATGCCAATTCATTGATTTCTTTCTTTTTTTCCATGGTATTTTGTGCACTTCTTGAGGCGGGCGAAACTGTTTGTGCCATAGTATCAACTCTTAACGTGGATGTTGTTAATCAATGTTCAGTTTAAATATTTCACCACAGGCAGCTGCCTTTTGCAGTAGAACATTGTACAGGAAAAAGGGTCTGAAAGCAGGACTGAGTCGATCAGGATAAGCATAAGACCCGTGAGAAGAAACCAGATTGTAAATAATGTTAAGATATGGAATGTTTTCAATCAGCCAAATGCATTAGGACAACTTGCTATGCCGACGTTTGGCTGCCATCCAGGACTTCCGATCCATAGCTCATGGTTGGAATAAAAAGAAAATAGATTCTGAAGATTCTAACATCGTTTTGTGGTTTGTAAGGACAGACATAGGAAACCCCTGTGTTTTAGCATGATCCCCGAAGTTCCATACAGAAATGGTTTGTCGTGTTCGGTGAGGAAGCCTTTGACTGATTGATTGGCTTGCACAGACAGAGCCCTGATATGAAGTCCAACAGATGGACGTTTCATCTTCCTAAATCATAAACTAGACGGGTGTACGTTTAAAGATAGTTCCATTCAGGTGTCACTGATCAGACTTGACACTAATGTCACTTGTCACTCAAACTAATCAGTTGGAGATGCAGGTCTTCTACACTGCCTCCTATAGTCTCATACACATCCCAAACCTCCAGCCAAGCCCTGACTGTCTGTCTGTGGTTGGACTAGTTCTGTCCACAGACATGGGTGTAGGGAGGGGGGCTGATGCTGCTGATGCAGGGGCCAGGAGGAGTCCAGATCACTGCTCATCTAGGACACTGCTGAGACAGGGAGCCTTCATCCACCCGCTCCCTCTCAGCCTCCCTGCTTTGCTAAGACACTCAAGCCAGACGGCTTCCACCGCAGCCCTGCACTGCAGACCTCCCTCAGCTCTCATTAAGTCAAGGCTCACTCTCTCTGTCTCTCTCCCTCTCTCCTCTCTGTCTCTCTCTCTCCCTCTCTCTGTCTCTCTCCTCTCTGTCTCTCTCTCCCTCTCTGTCTCTCTCCCTCTGTCTCTCTCCCTTTGTCTCTCTCTCCCTCTCTGTCTCTCTCCCTCTGTCTCTCTCCTTCTCTCTGTCTCTCTCTCTCCCCCTCTCTCACTAACACTCCAGATTATGGGCCTGTAAAAACACAGGCCATTCTGTGCAGTGTCTGAAGTGAAACAGTTGTTGATCGTATCTGAGAGCGCTTCACATCTGCTTATAAAACAAAGCAGATGGGTTTCATATGTGTGCATCCCGGCTACTGCAGGCCACTTCACATTTCCCCTGTTCCCTACATTTCATATTACCGTGAGTACTGCTTGAGAAATAGACTACGTCAATTTTACCTACACCATTACTCATGGGATTGAAGAAATAACGTAATAAAGTATACATGAACATGAATTTAAACCAGACACCAAATATCAAATGCTTTGTTTCTTTATTATATTTAGTCCTCAATTGAGGTATTTAAAAACCACTTGGTGACATCAAACATCCTATCTGTCAAACCTTTGAGCAGTGGCATCAGCAAGCTGTCGAGCAATCCTGTCAATCCCTAGGACAGGTTGACCCCTGACCTATGCTGGCTGTTACTATGGATCCAGTAATATCTAAGTACCTCCTCAGTACACGCTTGTGCTGACAACCAATATAACTGATTATATATGTATGTCTACTGACTTGGTTAGGTATGATCACTTGGTGAAAAACTAAAAACGAAGATACAGAATATATTGATCTATCGCACCTGTTCTCTTAGGTCACAAATAGAAAAAAAGGCAAAGAAATCCGGTGGAATACCCAATGACATCATTGCATTCCAGTGTTTTTCAAGCCCTACATTATAATATATAGATGGACACTATCAACACTGAATCCAAGGACGTTGCCAGTCAACAACCTCCAATTGACGCACGACTTAAAAAAAATAAAAAATACAAATACAAATAAAAAAGGTTGTGCAAACGATGATTAAAGATTCACTACCTAATTCCGCTACCATTGGTTACGAGATTGAAACATTGAAACATGATTTTTTTTTTTCCTCGTTACAAACGGCAGCACAGTAAGTACAGTACTGTTTTCAGACAGTTAAACACACACGCACACTCAATCTCAAAGGCCAAAATACTTTGTTTTCGTTTGTTTTTTTAAGACATAGCAAAACCTACAGAAAAACAGCTTTTTAACTGCTGAACCATCGACTGTGCGTAATATTGTACCCATACACTGTGTTTCTGGGTCAAACCAAACCCATAGCATGCTAAATAAAATCCAACTAATTAAAATGTTCAATACAACATTAGCTTCAGACCCGAACTCAATCATCATCCGATACGTTTGGCCACCTCAGACTTTTAGTCACAGCACCACGTTTGAAAGGGCACGATGCAGGAGAGATACTGATTGGCCAATCCTGAGAGATACTGACTGGCCAATCCTGAGAGATACTGACTGGCCAATCCTGATTGGATAATGGAAGAGGAGCGGGAAAACGAGAACTCAGGCTACAAGTCAGGCTTCTAATGCTGGAACACCTCGTTCACAGTAAACGGTGACGTCTAGCGTGCAAAGAGAGGGTTGGTGAAGTGGAACTGGAGAGATTGTAGTGTTGTTGGGACCTGCTGAACCTTCCTCTATGGGCTGTGTGCCATTGCAGCTCATGAGTGAAAACATGGAGGGAGGGGGGATGGGTTAGTGTACATACAATGATCCCCGGGGGGGGGGGGGGGCCCTGTACTACCAATCAAGACTTGACTTTAACGAGGTTACTTCAGGTGTAACCCAATGAAGAAATCCCTGGGTTAAACCTGAAGTTACCTCGTTAACGTCAAGTCTTGATTCGCAGTACAGGCCCCTGGACCTAGCCTGACCTCCACACTAAGCCTGCAGACTCCGCCTCCTGATGACTCCGCCCCCTGCTGACTCCGCCCCTGCTGACTCGATTGGAGATGAGCATCCTTTTCAATCCATTTGTTCACACCAAGTATACTTTAGTGTTCATAATAAGTTTACCTTAATAAAACAGTTCGATCAAGCAACAACAACAACAACAAAAGAAAAACGTATGAAATGGATTTGAAATTGGTATCCTAGAAGTCCCTTATTCAGATTTGCTGGCCTCTTTGTCAGGAGGGGGTGTGTCCTGGCATGGTGGAGGAGGAGGTGGGTCCTCATCGCTCTGATTGATTTCCTCCAGGCCAGGTGGATCAGGATTGGCCAAGGGTTCATCCGTCGGGCATGGGACTGGAGTTTGGGTACAGTTGATTGGTGCAAGGACTATGGGAGGCTGGAAAAGTTGACAAAAACAAAGGTGAGTTTAGACCAAAGTACAAATGGAAGAAAGTAGAAGTGTATTGCTATGAGAAAGATGCAGACACATTAGGATAAACAGCAGAACCTTTGCAGTGATCCTTCTGTCAATGGTAGATTATAGATCATGTACATCTATACTTTTGTCCATTTGATTAGGTCCACAGCTGCATTGGTCAAAAACACCTGATAGAAGACATGTTTTCAAATTGGTGATGGACATTCAGATAAAGGGGCTAACCCCTAAAAATTGCTGTAATAATGACATTTTTTGGTCAGAATATATTGAAATATTTCACTTGTAGTCTATACTGAGCAAATTTATTTCCAGAAGAATCACTGCAGGGCAACGATTAAAACACAACAGGAAACACAAACAATATTGGAAGTAAAAAAAAAATATAAACTTCTAGAAGGGGAAAAAATCTCCCAAGTTTGATAAATAAACAAAGAACCTTCTAAGTGATCTTCAGAACCTGTGCACTACAGAAAAAGGGAATTTCACCTAATTTCAAATACGATATTCTTAAAAAAGAAAAAAGGACCAATTGGGGAAACTGATATTGAGAGTATGAACAGGAAGCCTGAATGAGATACCTGCAGCGACATTCACAGGCAGTAGCAGAGCCCTCAGCGGCAGACTAGACACCCACAGTGCAATGAGAGAGGGGGGAGGGGGGAGATGAGGGAGAGGGGGGATGAGGGGGAGGTGAACAGCAAAACAGAAAAGAAGCCGTTGGAAAATAATAAAAGAGTATAACCTCTTATGCTACAGGGGGGGGGGCGGGGGAGGGAGGAGGTGGGGGCTTGTTTTTACTCAACTTGAAATTTGCAAAAAGCGTTAATATTGTCTAGAAGGGGCGGGGGGAGGGCGGTTTGTCGTTCGTCCATGGTGGAGTGGGTGGAGTGGGTGGGTGGGGGAGGGAGGGCTGGTGCGTCAGATCAAACTGGTATTCACCACAAAGCCGCTGCCCGTCCAGAAGAGCGGCAGCTCCTTGCGCCACAGCGCCACGGCCAGGCTGCTGAGCAGCGTGCAGGGGACCAGGTAGAGCAGGGCAGGCTGGCCACTCTGCATCAGGGCCAGGGCCACGAAGGTGATGAGCAGGCCGATGCCATACCCTGGAGGAGAGAGAGAGAGGGGGGGGGGGGGGGGGAAGGGACCGACAGAGAGAAGGGGGGGTGGGGGACTTAGATTCTGATGAAGGGTTGGTAAGACTGGGAGAACCATTGCTACTCCCTTACAGCATTACAGTGGGCAGGGAGCTACGTACCAATGGTGCAGGCCAGGAAATAAATGCGGGAGGACTGCATGAGGATGTCAAACCTGTGACAGTACACTACAAGCAGACCTGGTTCAAACACAGAAACAGCAGGATTAGGATTAGACACGTCACTTGTAGATCAACATTTAATATTCACTGGTGTCAGATTTGAGCTCAACGAGCTGCTTTCATTCTACCCAGATAAACAGTTTACTACATCTAGATGGCAGTGTGTGTATGTGTGTGTATATGTGTGTGTGTGTGTTACCTGGTACCAAAATATCCCCAAAGCCCAAGAGTGAGAAGGGCCGGTCGCATAGCGACAAGGGGGAGGAGTTTAACCTGGGCACTTTAAGCACCATAGGAAGCTGCAAACCAAGAGAGAGAGAGAGATGAGAAGGGAAGAAAGAGAGATGATCAACACACCCCACGCATTCACTTGTACTGTGATTGCGTAGACAGGCTAGACCCTGAGGTGGACAGGAGAGCGGTACCTTCTCGTGGGTGGAGGAGTCCGAGGGGCCGGCAGCTACCTCCACCATGATGCTCTCTCCACTCTGCCCACCAGGAACCCACCAGGACACAAAGGAAAACATTCCAGATGAACCCTGTCCGTTTGGCCTTGATGTCCGTTTGTACAGCTATTGCCCGCTTTTTACTTGAATTTTATCCTATTATCTTTATCTAATTTAAGTTCCATATATGTTCCATGTCTGCTCCATCCTGCCACAGTAAATTCCATGCTTGTGTAACTTGCATGGCGAATAAAAAACGAATTCTGATTGGACAGAACAGGGAACGTGGTCTTACCTTAGTGAAGTGGGGGGTTATGAATACAAAGAAGATGTCGTAAACAAACAGGACCACCAGCAGTAAGGTGCAGGCCTGTGGAGATCAGACAGGCGGCGTTAGTCCCAGCCAGAGTGTCTGTACTGAGACGGGCCTTTGTTAAGACGTGTCTGTGTGTGGGGCGTTGTGTTCACCTTGAACGTAGGCAGTCTGATGGTTTTGAGCATGTAGAGGCAGAAAGCGACGCCCAGAGCGTCCTGCAGCACCCACGCCCACCTAGAAGAGATGGAGAGGCAGAGGAGCGAGAGACAGGGAGAAAGAAAAAGGAGAGAGAGAGAGAGAGAGAGAGATGAATGATACACCGAAGAGGAGAGAGAAAGACCCAATATACACAGAACACCAGCGTCGGACGGCTGGGCCATACACTGCTACTGCCCTCCAGAACCAGTGGAAGGGGGGGGGGGGGGGGGGAACTCACTGGTCCTCGTTGCGGAACACCCCCCAGGTGACGCTGACACCGACGCAGAACGCCGACAGCAGCAGCATGCGCACCTGGGGACGCTTGTGACAGTAGGGCAGGTTGTTCTCCGGGATCCTGTACCACACACACACACACACACACAGTTGCTGGGTGAGATACAAAGAACACACACAAGACACAGATATGCAAGGCAGCTAGACTATTGGACACAGGATCTGACCTGCACTTCCCAAAGGGCAGCCTCCTGATGAAAGGCCAGAGGCAGCTGTACAGGCCCACTGACGAGGCCAGGCAGAAGATGGCTATGATCATGTAGACTGTCCAGGGAGGGGAAACAAGAAAAACGCAGAGAGACTTGAGCAGGGGGAACCTCGACCTAGGATGGTGATTGGAGACTTAAGGGATTTAGTGAAGGGCCTAGAAGTGGACACAGGGAAACCATAGGACAAATCCAATTTCATGTGGGGGCGTGGGCGGGGCTGGGGTGTGGGCGGGGCTGGGGTGTGGGCGGGGCCCCCCCGGTGCCTGTGTGCCTACCCAGGTGATCGTAGAAGAAGTAGAGCAGCACCAGCATGCTGCAGCACATGACCACGAACACGCAGATCATGATGGGCGTCACGTCCACCGTCTCCTCATCCTGCTTCTCCGAGCTGTCGTCCCTCTTGTGCTTCATGTAGCGCCTGCGGGGGGGAGGGAAAAGAGAGAGTTGAGGAAAAGAAGCAGGGAAAGAGGAGAGGTCAGGAAGAGCTGACAGAAGTGGAGGAGAGGCAGGGAGGGAGAGAGGAGAGAGAGAGAGCGCGGCAGCGTGGCGGTCGCCCCTGGGGCCGGGCGCGAGAAACCCCAATCTCATCCTTAATCGTCCTCAGCCCTGGCGACCTGAGTCATGCCACGCTGGCCTTGGTCCTATTTGGGAGGCTTCATCCAGAACGCCGCTGGGCTGAAGACAGCCAATGAGAACTGGCTAACGACAAGCACGGCAACGCTACCGTTCGTGACGAGGAAACAAAAATAGTTACGACACGGCAACCTAATCTTAGAAAAGATGGTTTCTAGCAGTCATAGCAACGGCATCCACTGAAGGCTGCTCTGCATCATTCTGTGTTTAGAGTGGATCCATTTAAGGGTTTTGTTTTGAATAAATGTTGCTGTGCTTTTTGCTTTCATATCAGACATTATTGCATTTTTTTAAGTGACTGATTGATTTCAACGGTTAGCTAAATGATTTCCCCTTTTCGCCAATAACGCATCATTTTTCCACGCAGAAGAAGAACTGTTGAACAAAAAAACTGTGACCCCCAGGAGACGATTTCTTCGCCTAATGAACCGATTTGCGTTAGACGCACAGAACATTCCGGCAGGGTCTCAACAGCCATCTTACTTCTTAATGTCCCTGCTTCCTGCCCAGTAGCCTCCTACAGCTACGGTTCCCACCGCCATGAGGAAGATGAGCACCATGTTGTAGTCCAGGACCGGCTCCTTGGGAGCGTACATGGCAACCTCTCTCCCCTTCCTGAAAGTCTGCATGGACAGAGACAAACACGGCTTTTCAAAACTCTCATATTCACACAATACTTTGGTTACGAATGCTGGAAATCGGCTATGGCTGTCTCCTAGTTTCAAGGTCCAGAAAAAGATGATTCCTTTTCACTGATGCACTAATGGTTCAGTTTCTCCACAGGGATCGATGAAATACGAGTCCTCCCTCTCTCTTTCACCGCGGTTCAAGTGGTACCGAGTAATGATACCCGAGATGGACGCTAAGCGTGCGGACGTTTCCCACGGTGACAGGAAGCCTCTTACCTTGCTGATGTCCAGCATGTCTGTGTAGCTGAGCAGAGCCACAGGGATGTCTATCTCTTCATACTGGCTTTTGTTTCCTGCTGGGGGTGTCTGTAACAAGGGGGTTCATCATGGACTGGTGTTATTTCAGATTTCTGATACATGTACGTGTTTGTATTGAATTTGCACGTTTTGTGTTGTTGTTTCGAAATTAATCAATGACTTCTAGGAGAGGGAATAAACAGGGTTGAAGTAACAGAACTTCGCACAGTAATGGTCACCACTGAAATATATATGGTTCGCTTTCGTGGCTAACTGGTGCGTTTTGGGGACCATTGGCGTCCAGTCTCTGTGCATTCTGTTGGGAAGGACTCACCAGTCTGTCTTTGCTGACGATCAGCAGCCCCTTGGCGCCGTTAAGCTGGGCCAATCGGACCTTCTCGTAGAAGGTGCAGTTGCCCCTCATCACCATGGGGATGCGGTTAGGGAAGCCCCCTTCGGGCACGTCCGAGGGAAAGCACAGGACCGACTCCGTCAGGTCGTAGATCTGGAGGCGGGACTAAAACAGCAGACACACGCAGGTATGAAGCGACACAGGCATCGTTAGAATATCGTTACATGGACGAAGTACGGTACAATTCAAGAGGGTGCATGCTTAGACTTGGAAGACTGGTAGACGGGCTTTCAAGGGTTCACACATACTGCTTTAGTGAGGTCCTGTGGTAACCGTGCCCATTGCGAGTTGAAGAATATGCAGTAATCTTTCCCTTTGCTCTTGCCCTTGTCGCTGAAATGGGCCATTCCATGCTCAGCCGTGACCTGTCAGAAAGAGATGAGTATTGGTAGAAAGGCAGGGAAGATGCTCCAACTACACCAAGGTGCAGGGATCAAGTAAGGGGGCATGCTGAAAGTAGATGGATCATAATCTCTCCATTGTCACTACAGACAGTATGACTCGTGGTCTTCTCGCCATACATTTTCTGAACTTATTTTACTTGATGGAATAATGAAGAGAAAGTCTGATTTTTAGTTCGCTAGCTCACAGCACTGCTTCATTTACTGTGTTAATTCCCTTGGACAACTGGTGATAAAAGGATAGCCGAAGGCATATATCCTAACAAACTGTCAAGATCATTATGAATGATTTTAATTAAATTTAAAAAAACATCTGAACATAACAGAGCGATGTGTGCAGCCTCCAGGGGCCCCAGAGTGATCCTCCGCAAGCTAACGTTAGCGGAGTCATCGCTCGCTTAGCACCAGTCGTAGCACCACAAGCTAATTATTGCCCAAAAAAACAAAAGCCTTTCTGTTGTAACCGGCAGCATGTCACTCGATTAACAGATATAAAAACGAATTCCTCTTCCCCCCAAAAAATAGCATGTGAATAAACTTACCTTCTGAATAAGAATAGCTGCCCAAACCAGGGTTATTGGGACCCTCATGATGCCGAGCTTCTTGTTGTTTCCCACATAAACCCGCACGGTGCTCCACACTCTGCCCACCAGCTGTTTGACAGTCCCCGCCCACATTCTGCAGTGCAGCTCGCTTATTGGTCAACCTTGATCCAACGCCAGTCTACGGGCATTCTTATTGGTTCACTTGGCAGTCAGTCAAAACAATTAATTGAAAATGGTTTCATTTTTAATGCACCGTTAAGACAATAAGACATTTGGCTGATTAAGTGCGATATTATATTAATGCATTGGATTTTTTGTTTTTGTTTGGTTCATTAGTTTATTTTGCGGGGGTGCAAACCTTCAACTTTATACTCCTGAACTGTAGATGGCGGAGTCGGACGTCATAACTGTTGGTTACACTTTGCCATAACCTCAGAAGAAGAAGCGGCAAAGGTGAGAGGTTAAGAAGCTGAAGAAATGGCGGTGAGTCCCATTTCTTTTTGCTCTATTTGTCTAAATCTACTTTCCAACCGATTCTCATGGTCTGTGTTTGATTTACAATTGACTTGGTTAGACATTTTAAACCAATAAATGCAGTCTCCGATGCATTATCTGTAGCAGCCATCATTTTCAACAAGGCATGTGCAGGATCCAGAAGGCTGCTCTGTAGTGGAGGAGCAGGATACTAGAAGCCAGGCTGTAAACAGTCAAACATCATGTTGTAAATAGTCAATCAAAAACCAGGCTGTGAACAGTCATCCAAACATGCTGTAAACGGTCATTCAAACATCAGGCTGTAAATAGTCATTCAAAAACCAGGCTGTAAACAGTCATTCAAACATCAGGCTGTAAATAGTCAATCAAAAACCAGTCTGTAAACAGTCATTCAAACGTCATGCTATAAACAGTCATTCAAAAACCAGGCTGTAAACAGTCATTCAAACATCATGCTGCAAACAGTCATTCAAAAATCATGCTGTAAACAGTCATTAAAAGCCTGACGGCTTCAAACTTTATTTGATTATTGTCTTTATTCTTACCAGGGGTTTATTAGCCACCATGTTAATTATGTTTGTTCTACATTGACTTTTTTTGGTATGTTCCTGTCAGGATAAAGATAAGAAGAAGAAGGAGAGTATATTTGATCTGTCAAAGTACATTGATAAACCAATCCGGGTGAAATTCCAAGGTGGACGGGAGGGTGAGTCCCTTTTCTGTGATTTTTCACATATTATGATCTCGATAAACTGATAAAATGTTGTGTTTGAGGATGCATAATTTCTCTCATCTTTTCACAGCTAGTGGAGTCCTAAAGGGTTTTGACCCCCTTCTGAATCTTGTGTTGGATGGCACTATTGAATACATGCGCGGTAAGTTTGACAATTTATCAGGTTTTGATTTATCCTTTTTTTAACTCTTAGCTTTGCTAGGTTCTCACAAAAGAAAAAGACCACCTAAGAATACAAAATAGACTGACATGGCAGTTTGACAGTGTTTACTGTCTTTGTAATCTCCAAAACTCTGTTCTCCATCAAAATCTGCTTCCAGACCCTGATGACCAGTTCAAGCTGACCGAAGACACCCGGCAACTGGGTCTGGTGGTTTGTCGAGGGACGTCTGTGGTACTCATCTGTCCACAGGACGGCATGGAAGCCATACCAAACCCCTTCATCCAGCAACAAGATGGCTAGAATCTTCCCACTGTCTCTTCAGTGACTTCACAAAACCCCCCAAGCATCTGTTTCACCATGTTGGAAGTGTGTTTTACCCCCCCAGTGTTGTGTATTTTGTGTTTGAGAGCGGGAGTTTAACAGTTCTGTCTCCAGATTTAAAATAATTGAAATCGATGTTTAAGTTGAGGATTTTCATTTATGCCTTTTGAAGAATCAAAATGTTTTTTCCCCCAAACTGGTTTTTCTTGTGTCATACACTCATAAAACAAAGTGTTTCACCATTAGTTAAAAGCATTGAACTGCTTGCTGATTTATTTTAAACTGTATCATGTTTTTACGTTGGCACTAAATACATTGACTATTTTCTTTATCAGTGTGGCCTATTTTGTTTTTTTCATTTCTGTGACATCTGTTTTCTAGGAGTCATTTTGGAGTGACTATCTTGTACACATACGCGCCCACTCACGCGCAGACACACACACATACACACACACACACACACCTACACGCACACACAGTCAAGGGAACATATGACGTCATAAAGTCCGTCCTACTGAAGCTCAGATATTCTTCAGTTCTTAAACCACCGGATGGATCTTTGACTTCGGGGGACATGAATGCTGGAATCTTAGCTTGACATTGTAAGTATCCAACACGAGCTTTGTCGGAAGATGATCGCGTAACATATTTAGAACATGTTGTGTCTTATCAGTGATTTTTTTTAGGGATGTACAAGGGTAAGGTTCGTTTCATTTGGGTATCAAGCTAGCCTAGGTGACATAAAGCCTCTTGACACCTAATAAAGCTAACTGCTCGCTCTTTAAGATGGTTATACAACTACATAAAGTGGTGGAAGTTGTGCGCTGTATAACAATACCTTTAGGGTCAGAGAAGTTTATCTACCATAGAGTTGGTATATCGACTAGCTGAATTCCTTGCTAACACGGCTAGTTAGCTTAAGCAGTACTGTAACTAGCGAACCAGCGGAGCCTAAAAGAACCTAGCTAGACAGCTAACATCTAGTTATTCATCTGGCTGAATGTTACAGGATATGTGGAAAACTTGTTTTGCTTCCAGCGAGGCGGATTTTGACTTTAGTCATTGTTGACTGTATTGAGTCCAGTCTCCTATGGTTATACTAGCACTAGTTTCAAACCCGCAGTGTTTTTAATCAGCGTGGATGGAGGATGACGTATGTGGCTGTGGAATGCTGTTAGTTCTGACTGGGGCCAAATAAGGAAAAAGGGTGCTTTTTTTGGGGGGGGGGGGGGGGGAGTACTATGCAGAGAGAGAGAGAGAGAGGGGGGGGGGTGAAGAAGTACTATGCAGTACTATTCAATGTGGTTTTGAATAGGGTCCCATGTTTAACACACAGTATCTTGAAATGTTTGATGTATGAGAAATATGAGCGTGTCTCTGTGGTCTCTGTCATGCTGTGTAGATGAGTGGCCATGGACTACACTATCCTACTAAGTTGTCCCTCTTCCATTGTTGTTTTTCAGTGGGGTTTGAGACAGCGTGTCAGTTTCCCTGCCAGCAGATCATGGCTGGCTTCAGGCAAGAAGATGTGGAAGTGTACTATGACATGGGAGAGGAGCTGGGGAGGTAATTCATTCATTAATTCCTATTTTGTTCTGGTGAGTTTGACAACATCTTGATTCTAGGCTAGTTTGTCAAATGGGATCTTTCCCACGAACTAAGCTTTGGGGCCAGCATAACCTCCATATGAAATATACATATGTTGGCCTAAGAAAACATTGAGGACTTAAGCAAGTCCATGTTTAAAAAAAGTCATTTGGATTCAAACTGTGGTAGAATGCCCACCGTGATCCATCTAATAGCATAGATGATAATAGGGTATTGTGGCTTGATATGCCGATGTTGTTGTCTGCAGTGTTGCAGCAAATAGCATGACATCACTGCCTCTCAATGCACCTATTTGCCCCACGTATCAGTAAAGTATTTGTTAAAGGAGCAGAGGGACATACCTTTCTGGTTTGCTCAGGGAAAAGGCATGCACATGTTTAAACAGCTATTCACCGTTCAGCCTTGTTCTCAACAGACCCTTTGCTGACATTTATGTGGATTTGATCTCAGGAATGCAAGCAGAAAATGATCGTGTGCTACTTCAATGAAATTGGGTTGGGTTAGGGTTAGGTTTCTGTGTGTTGTGGGAATGTGGGGGTCTTTCAGTAGAGGGAGTAGCTGTTTTGAATACTACTTACCAGTTGCTGTTTTGGTTCAGTCTTGTGCCTTTCCTTTGTGTTTGAACCATCACATGACCTCCCTTCCCCTCCGCAGCGGTCAGTTCGCCATCGTCCGCAAGTGCAAAGAGAAGAGCACGGGAGGCGAGTACGCTGCCAAGTTCATCAAGAAGCGGCGCCTGTCGTCCAGCCGGCGCGGCGTGAGCCGCGAGGAGATTGAGCGGGAGGTCAACATCCTGCGCGAGATCCAGCACAGCAACATCATCACGCTGCACGACATCTTCGAGAACAAGACGGACGTCATCCTGATCCTGGAGCTGGTGTCCGGGGGCGAGCTCTTCGACTTCCTGGCCGAGAAGGAGTCCCTGACCGAGGAGGAGGCCACGCAGTTCCTCAAGCAGATCCTGGATGGGGTGCAGTACCTGCACTCCAAACGCATCGCCCACTTTGACCTGAAGGTGGGGCGTGGCGAGGGGGTTCAAACTCATTGTCATTACAAACTAGCACACATGTAGGCACAGATTTAGATTATTACAGTCATTCTGGTAACTATTATTAACAGTCATTCTTTAATAAGGTACATATAGTACTCCATAGTTTGATGTAGCTGTTTACTGGAAAGATCTGTTGTTCGTTGTTGTTAAGATGCTGGGTATTGTACTCTCTGTTGTGCAGCCTGAAAACATCATGCTTTTGGACAAGAATGTTCCCAACCCTCGAATAAAGCTGATAGATTTTGGGATCGCTCATCAGATCAAAGCAGGAAACGAGTTCAAGAACATCTTTGGGACTCCAGAGTTTGTTGGTGAGACACACACACACACACACACACACACACACACACACACACACACACAGTACACAAATACCTTTAGAAAATATCTCCATACTAGATGAATCTTATTGCTTTTAGGCCCACACAAAGCAGCATCACGTATGCCCTGGTTTTGCATGCCATAATAAATGGAGGTCTGTGTTGTAGCCTTTTCAACATCTGGCTTTAATTAAAGCCCTCCTTGTTACGTGCTTGCCTTCCAGCTCCAGAAATAGTCAACTACGAGCCTCTTGGACTGGAAGCGGACATGTGGTAAGATCTCCAGAGCTGATCTGTACAAAATATGAATCCCCATATGAAACTATAAGGACAAAATATCCCTAACTTGTCTTTTCCCTGTCTGTCTTGCAGGAGCATTGGTGTCATCACTTACATTCTGTAAGCCCCTGGTTATCTCCATCCAGCATTGCTGTCCACGTTTTGAACTTTGCCCCAGGGACTGACGTCCTCTCTCCTTCTCGCAGGCTGAGCGGTGCATCACCTTTCCTTGGGGAGACCAAACAGGAGACCCTGACCAACATCTCAGCCGTCAACTATGACTTTGATGAGGAGTACTTCAGCAGCACCAGCGAGCTGGCCAAAGATTTCATTCGTCGACTTCTGGTGAAGGATCCCAAGTAAGGGTCTTGTCTGGAGTAACTTTCCCACTAGGACAGTCAGGGACTAGTGTTTATAGCATGTTAGCAAAACTAGAGGGTAGACAGAAAGTCAGACTTTTGAGCATTTAGTTTTTCTTAAAAAATGACTTTTTGCTTCCAGGAAAAGAATGACAATCGATGATAGTCTCCAGCATCCCTGGATCAAGGTGAGGCACCCCCCCTGTCCATGGAATCTACCAAACACTGCACAAATGGGTTATGTAGCTCAGTGCATTGACCATCCGTTAACCAAACCTCCCCCCTGCTTTTCGCCCATCCCCGCCCCCCACCCCAGGTGATCAAGAGGAGGAACGTGCGCCAGGAGGAGAGCGGCCGCAAGCCAGAGCGCCGGCGGCTGAAGACCACGCGCCTCAAGGAGTACACCATCAAGTCCCACTCCAGCATGCCGCCCAACAACACCTACGTCAACTTTGAGCGCTTCTCCCAGGTGCTGGAGGAGATCGCGGCGGCCGAGGAGGGCCTGCGCGACCTGGAGCTCAACCAGCGCTCCTGCCGGGAGGACGTGGCAGCGCTGCTGTCCATCTACGAGGACAAGGAGGGCTGGTACAAGGAGGAGAACCAGAGCATCGCCAGCGACCTGAGCCACATCCGCCTGGAGCTGCAGCACACCCAGGCCCAGCGGCGGCAGAGCCAGGAGGAGGCCCGCACCGCCACCCTGGCGGCCAACGCCCTCAAGCGCAAACTGGGGCGTCTGGAGAACCGCTACGAGGCGCTGGCGGAGCAGGTGGCGTCGGAGGTGCGCTGGGTGGAGGAGCTCGTCAGAGGCATGTCCGCAGACAGGGATGGGCTCGTCATGCCATGAGCCTTTGGGCTTCTTTTTCCTTTCCATAACCACAGCTGGGTTACAGTACTTAACTGTTCACAGCCTCCAAGCTAACTAGCTACTTTGTAATGTTGGACTAGGATTGAATGTACATAAGAATTATATCAAAACTGTGCATATGGGGAGAATATGGTAGATACAAGTCAATATGTCAAAACCCTTCAATAGAGACAAGCCAACAATTTAACTAGTGGTTATGATATACAGTTTAGGAAGCAATTATTATTTGTATTTTTTTTTTTTTTTAAAGGTCCATTCCGGTGTTTTCTAAATTAATTTATATAGATGTTATTAAGTGTCGTGCCTATCAAGAAGAGTACCCACACATTAATGTAACATACATGAAACATCTTTAAGCCTGGACTAATGTGTTGGCAGATGGATTTCAGGACCAGCACTTGTGGGATACTGTTACTTTCCCAAAGCCATAGAAAAGCATATGAATACGTCTTGGCCTTATGATGATGCTGTCGGTCTATTAATGAGGCAAGAGACAGCCTCACAAAATGTCTTATACACATTGGGAATTTTTCTTTCCACTTTTATTTAATTGAATTTATGTTCATTTTTCCATAGAAGTTCCAGAACATTTCCATTCCATGAAATGTGTCCTGGCATGTCATTGTAAAGCCATATTGTTTCCTAAATGATACTGAACAGAGATCTAGACAAAACAAGGCCTATAAACTCTAAAGGCTTTTTTTCCCCATAGTTATTGTGTATTTTTTTGTTTGTTGTTTTTTGGGGGAAATGTCTAGGCAACAGCTGCACAGTAGCCTTGTAAACCAAGTGTTTGGCTCGGTGCTGGACCTACTTGCTGTTATTGTGCGTCACCTTTATCCCTGTTCCTTTGTTAACATGTGTGCTGACACACTTTATACATTCCATTTGTTGTCCTATATCTGTGTATATTGTTGTCCTATATCCACACTCCATAGCATCGAATTCTAAATTCCATTCTTTATTCCCACATAACGCTCTATTTTGCACGAAAGTGACATGGCATTGTTCCAGACTATCTGCTGTTCAGTATCTTAGATATATACGTCAAAAAGATAGGCGGATTACGTTTCAGTGATGATTTAACAAGGTTGCTTAGTCGAATAAACTAAAAAAAATACCAGCAAACGTTTTTTTTCTTTGTCTTTTTTTCAGTGTGTGACAAATATTTTAATTACTGTGTTTAGCACTGACGTTGAAGGGCAGGGAGTGAAATTTAACAGACTAGACGAGATGGGGGGGGGGGGGGGGGGAATGTCTACGAGACATGTCTATGTCTGTGAGATTGTGTCATAGTGTGACTATCTTTCATTGGGACAAAACATGCCTCAGGAAAATCATGAGTCACAATTAGACTCATCCCCAATCGTTGAGACGCTCCATCATTCATCAGACAAATTATACAGGAGTAACAGGAGTCCAATGTGGGGCACTTGAAACCAACCTCTTATTATGTAGAAAGATAATCATTTAGATCATGTGTTATTCCTGACAATCCCCATGTAGTTCCCAATGATTGTTTATAATATAGTGCTTAACTGCAAATGAAAGATGTAATGAGATTGGTTGTAAGAAAAGAAAAACTACTGTCAACAAATACTAACTCAAGTTTAAGAAGTATTTGAAGTATAGAAGTATATTCAAATTCAGAAGGGGCAGATACTCCTGTATAACCACTAGATGTTGCTGATAGGCCCAGTTACATAGTAACCATTTTGACATTCAAAAACTTACAACTTGGGAAATAGAATATTGTTGTGTATTTATACACACACACACACACATGCTTACACAGACACGAACACATGAAGAGGCTGCACACATATATTGCATGAGCAAATCAACTTTTGTTTTATTGTTTTTTTTGTTTGTTTTTGTAATTCATAACAGCAAGAGTCAATTATGGCAACATGAAAATGTGCATAAAACATATCTGAAGACAGAGTATTACATTATTGTGAAGCATTTCTTAGCAAAAAACAATTGAAGTGTTGCACTTACAGGTAAAAAGCAGTCGAAGCATGCGTGGCCTCAGCAGGGAAGAGAGCCCTTGGTTAAGGTGAGAGCGGGCAGGCATCTGCCCAACCAAGAAGCACTGGTTGGTTTGGAGAGAGTGGCGCTTTGGTTCTGTAGCACTTATACAGCGACCTCAAGTCAGAAATATATTGACCTTGACTGAAGACGAATACATTCACTTTATAGAGACAAATCAGTATTTGGTGTGGTAGAGCCTCCTCCTGCTGTGTACACATGCTTCTAATAGCATTACAACAGTGTGCCTGCATGTCGACTGTCATCTTAATGGCTGAGAGATAAAACCTCTGGGCTAGGTTGCTGCTAATATGTTATTATTTGAGATATATTACGGAGCATCTCTGTATAGTATGTTATCATACAACTGGTGATGACTTGTTGGAAGTTTCAACTCCTCCCAAGTAAATATTTATTTTTCCATTAGAAGTTGTCTATGTACTTATTTAGGTTGTAAATTTTGATATTTTTTTTTTAGTTTTTGTTCTTTCACATGCAGTCAAATTAAACTGAAACAGAATATGGACTAAGATAAAAATCATAGAATACAGTTTTGGATAGAATATACTCTTAAATTGACTGTACCTGGACCAAACAGGAGCTGATTGCCCAGCTTGGCTAAAGACAAATGGACAGCATCTGTGATGTCATCTTACAAGGGGGGAGGTGGAGAAAAGGTGACTTGAGGATACAAATCCTCAAGGATCCTCTTCCACATTTTTTGGCGTAGTACCTGCCACTGACAAAAGAAGCCAGACAGCGCATAGCTTTTATTTTTTTCTAAATGCATCGGCCAAGAAACTAGTGCCCTTTTTGCAAGCAATTTTATTTAGCTGGTCTAATTTTAGAATTTAAATTAATCTAGCAAAATTCCTTATAATTATAGATTTTTTTATTCAAAATAATATCTCAGTATGATACATGTTTTTTTCTTCTCTCTGTTCATTTGACTATATACAGAAGTGCAAAAAGTCTACCTTCGTCCCTTAGGTTATAATTCATTCATCTGCAGCATAACTGACTTTACAAATGATAAAGTCCACGTTCTCATCTATCCCTCTTCACCAAACTTCCAGAAACCCGTCATTCTCTCTGTTCATTTTGGCCTGACACTCAGGGCAAACTTAAGAAAAAAAAAATCAAACAATAGTAAATATTGAAATGGATACAGTAGAAAATAATTTTCACACTAACATAAACATTCTACATTTCATGACAATATATTTTCAAACATGATCTCGACATGTTACAAGGAATACTTAAGTTGGTTAAAATATTAGTTTTTTTTCTTTTTTTAATCCAGAGATTCTGCAATTGCTGAAAACTCATTCCTTGCATCAATATCAAAATTCTTTGATCAACAAAATTAATTAAAAACAAAACTCTTTGAATAAAAACATACACTCAGTAACATTTACTAAGTGAATTTACTAAGCTGAGTCAACACATAATCATTTATATGGTTTGAAAAAAGTTATGAATGTCTTACTACCTCAAAATCTATAACGGCTATTCAATGTTGTCAAGTAATATATAGTAAGGCAAAGAAAAATCTACAACTACATACCTCAAAGAGATTCAAATCCTTAAGTAATACATAACAGGAAAGTTAAGAGAGTATTGTTAAAGATAGAGCAAGTAACAAACATTAGAAGCTGTATATTGTATGTTGTAAGAACTTTTAAACTATATACTGTGTCATTGACGTTCATTGCTTGTAAGGTGATTAAAAGTACATATGATTGGATTGGGACCTGGAGTTCTGCAAATTGTCCTACTTTGTTCGATTTTCATACCGTAGCACAAAACCATGAAGGTAACCCTCACACTAGCGTTAACCTTGGTGTGTGTGTGAGCTGTGGGCCTTGGTAGGACAATCTGACAGGTAGGATAAAATGTTAGGACACTGGTGCCATCATCTAAGGCTTTGTTAAAGGTATGTTACAATCAATGCATGACAGGATGCACACCCCTGGGTAGAACCTAACAAAGGGACGTCATCCGTGAACAAACTGTGCTTTGGTATCTATGATCAGGTCCCAAAAAAATAAAATAAAATCTTCTTTTGCTCAATATTCTTTTTTTTTCTTCTCTTTTCATCATTTTACACCCAAATGAATGGGAAATTTACAAAGCACTGTGATGTTGCAATGATGAAAGGTTTCATTCAAGTCCAGGGTTTAATGACCTAAATAATCTAATTGCCCCTATTATAAAATGACAGTGCTTTCTTGTACACACAGTTTTTAAAGTCCCTCCACCTTTTTGTGGTGGTGGGAGGAAGGGAGGGGCAGAGTAAGGCTCCGCCTACATCCCACATCACTTCACCTGCTTTAAATTCAACAGACTTCCAGCTCCCACTGCTGAGAAAACGTGCTCACCCTATTAGAAAAATCCAACACTGATGCCAAACAAAACAAAACAATAACAACAAAAAACGAAGAAAAGCAAAATAAACACCGGTAATAAGAAAAAGGCACATATGTTTTCATTCTCTTTTTCTTAGAGAGAAATCCACAACAAACAGATCCCTAATTCCTCAGTTCATACCCCTTAAAAAAGGTTGCAATGGTACAATGTCAAATAATAATAAGAAACACATAGTCATTATGAAGATATAATGTAAAAAAAAAAAAAAAAAGAAGAGAGAGAGAGAGAGAAAAAATAGGGCCATACAAAACATAGATACCTTCGGTAAACAGAATAACACTGGTGAAATAACACTCTGGTTTGGGGTGGTTAGCCTGTGTTGGACACAGCACGATGGACAAAGCTAGCCTGGCTGTGCTTCAAAGGTACACAAGGTGTGTTGTTTTACCCAGAACATTCATACGGCCTTGACCCTCATTTCATTTACACCTAGTTTAACTAGAAATCTTGAAATACTGTACATGCTCCAATGTTTTGTCCATCATAATGTTCCTTATTGAAATTATATTTGTTGTGCCATATTTCAGATTTCAATTCATATTCAAGGTGCACTTGAGCATTTCTTTTGTAAACTATGAAACTAATCTACAAAAAAATCAAAGCAAAGCACATAAAAAAACTAAAATTATATTCATCTTGGTCTGCCAACGTACCAGCACTGTTCTAAGTTAGACAAAACATTTCAATTGACTCAACCTCCTGTCTGTGTAAAAAAATAAAAAAAATTAAAATAAAGAAAAAAAGATTAACCTATGGTTTTGTTAGACACAAAGGCGACGATAGCTGGCACCACTGTGGGGGGTTAAGGGGTGAGAAAGATCCTGGTATCCAGAGATGAGGCACCTTCTCTGGGCAGGACTATGGCTGACAGGGTCTAGAGGTCGACTAAGGAGCGAGGGTGAATGACATTGACCCTTTGTCACATCTCTGGTGGTTGGAGACAATTTTGTGACAACGACAACATCGTTCCGGGCCAGCTAAGAGATGGCATCTTTTTTTTTATATTATCCTGTCTCTCCGTCGATTTGACATTCCCAGCGTTATTATGTACATAAAGGCTGAACTCTTTTGGCTTGGACGGCACCAGCACACATTCATTTGATCTGCAAAGACAAACGGTCAACGATTACTTTCCTTAAACGGGCAGTCTGGCTGGACGAGATTCAGAAATAAGACAAGTGGAAGAACTCACTGTTCTGAACAGGAACTACATTTGTGTCAGGTACTTGTGGTTACTCAGATGATCGGCAGAGATTATTGGAATCTGTTCGTGTGGACAGAGCAGAGCGAGACATAGATGATAAAGAAAGGTCACCTTCCCTATCTGGATCATAATAACACATCCCCCCCACATCGTTTTCCCCTCTGCCCGGCCCCCGACACAAAAAAATACAGCAACACAAAACATGGATCAGCAGAATGTGATATTGGTACATTTCCCAGGTCATTAGACAGGGGGCAATGAACCTGATACATGCTACAACTTAGCGGGGGTTTTGCGTCAAAGCATGTCAAACGCCAGCTCATAAACATTTGATATCTGGGGATGGGGGGAGGAAGTAGGGTGGGGGGGAGGTGAGGTGAGGTGAGGTAAGGTAGCAGGCCCCAATGCAGGTTTCCAGTCCGCCCCCCCCCCCCCCCCCCGGACCCCAGCCCTCCCCATTCCCTGCCCCCCTGTCTAACTGGTTGATCGCCTCTCGCCTACGGCTCACAGACCCCCCCCAAAAAACTCATAACGAAAGAACGACTTCCTTGACTCCAGACCGCCCGACCGCCCGTGCCCCTTCCTCGGGGGCCGGACTCTATCAGAAACATACCGCGCACTGCTGTCGCTTGGCCTGTCTCCCCCTCTGTCTTAGAAGAAAGCTCCAAGTGAAACCCATGAAACGCTAGTCTGTAGCTGAAGCCCTGTGATCACGATGACAGCACTCAGGAAATGGGCCGAAGCTACTTCCTGCACAAGCAGCAGCGTAGGAAACATAAGCTGAGCACCGAAAGGCCACAGGTAGCAACCGCTGCACACATTCTATCAATGGCTCTAGAGTAATGGAAAACTACCTCATACATACCAATTGCATGTATTCGTTGGTAGTCAACTTTGATAAGGAAGAGTCCTCAAAATAAGAAAGGACAAAAATCGAGGTTAAAACGAGGTCACACATGTTATGGCATACAGTACGTCCCCCCTGACAACAAGTACAAGATTGTTTTTCAACTGCGCACACACACACACACACACGAGTTACACTGAACAAGCTACTGCCGCGGTGCTCGTACCCTCTCATGGTATAGTTTGGGCTACTGGCTGTTGGACAAGAAAGGTGTAAACAACAATAACAACAAAAGCATAAACAACCAGTGCGGGCCAACGAGAGGGGGACCCTGAACACTCCGCCCCCGCCCCCGCCCCCCCCACCCCCCCCCCCCCACCACCCTGCCCCATTTCCTGCTGTCAGACAGAACTATTCACAGACAGACCCTCCTCAGAAGGGGGAAAGACAGAGAGAGAGAGGTAGAGACACAGACAGGGTGTGTGTTAGAGAGAGAGAGGGAGAGACACAGACAGGAGCTGTATTAGAGAGAGAGTAGGGGCAGTTGAGGGGCAAACCTGATTGGCGGTTGCGGTTGCGAAGGGAACGCTTGTGGCAGATGTGGTGGCGGCGGACACATTGGCTGGCGTAGCCCCGTGCATCATGGGAACTTTTGTTCAGAGAGAGAATCAGGTAAGCTTTGATACACAGGAGGAGCAGTGTAGCTGTAGTTATATCAGCACCAGGCAAATATGCTGGGAAAGAGAGGGGGGGGGTGTGGAGGTCCTAGAGAGGGCTGGTGTTGGGGTGAGGGTGAGGATGGGGGGGGGGGTGAGAGGGACTCAAGCGTGGATTAGAGGAACATTGTAGCTGGGAGGAGGTGGTGAGAGGTGCATGAGGGGCAGGGTCGGGGGTGGGGAGGTGTTACAAGCATGATGATGGGAGTTTTATGGGTGTTGATGAAAGGTACATGAGAGTGGGTTTGAGGTACAAGGGTAAGGTTGAGGGGGTAAAAGGGTGCAGGTTCAATTACAGAAATGTCACAATAAGGTTAAACCAGTCCAAAGTCAATGTTATCAACATAATTCAACAAAAGACATGGATTGGTCAAAACTAGGCAGGCCACAGAAAAGACAATGTACAATAATAGATATCACAAAGGAAACACAAGTATTTAAAATCCATTTAAGTTCAAATTTAAGTAATTTCCTTCTGTGGTACCTCTAAGGTCAAATTGAACACATTAAAATTCATCCGTTCACATTCAGTATCCCAACAACCCACACAGTGGCTCATATGTCACCAAAATCCATGGTTGGTATAATTGAATCTAATGACTAGCCTTAGTTAAAGTATTTTATTGATTTTGAACCCCTGGCCGTGCCAACATCACGTTGTGTCCTTGGACAAGACACTTCACCCTACTTGTCTCAGGGGGAATGTCCCTGCATGTACTGTAAATCGCTCTGGATAAGAGCATCTGCTAAATGTAAGTGACTAAATGTATGTTTAAATAATTATTTCTCAGATAACGAGGCGGAATTCCTCAGGAGGATGGATTTCGGTGACATGCGAGTCACTGGTCAAGATTAAAGGTGATTTGAGGAAGAGAGCAGGAACCTACCAATGCTCGCTGTAGGTGTCATGCACAATATTGAGCCTGGCCATCATGCAGTGCGACAGGAAGTGGATTGGATTGGACAGTGGGGGGGAGGAGTTGGGGGGTGGGGGGAGGGAGGGAGAGAAATGATAACAGCCCATCACAAGGTTGGTTAGAGTGGAGGAAGAGGAGATAAGAAGGATAAACGTTAACACAGGTCTGGACGGCAGCGGCAACATGACATCCGATGATCATCAGCGACTCGACAGGCTCGTGGCTGAAGCCAGCTTTGTGAACCGTCGGGCCGATCGCGTCAGTGGAAAGGCACGCGTCGCCCAAATCGGCCGCTTTTGTCTTGAGGTGTCAATGCAAGTGCCTTGGGCGTGCGAGAGATGCCAATACCAGTCGTGTGCAATGATCAAAGTCCGTAATGACGATGACGGTATATCGCTGTACGTTACACACACACGCGCGCGCGCCCGCACACTCAAAGACAGAAGCGGAGAGAGAGAGAGTTCTGCAGGCGTGATGGGAAGCAAGTCAAACTGTGTGATGCCAAACTGATGCATGTGAATCAAACCAACTGATCCTGCCAGCCACTCATCCGAAACCCACACAAGCAGCCCCAGTTTCCCCCTGGAATACATCCTGTTCTTAACATCAAACTGTACATCCCTTTCAAGACCCCCACATACAGTACAATAACTTCAGATCCATTCAATAGGTCATCGTTTGTTTTTTCTGTCATAGTCGACAAGCGCAGGTACATTCAAATGATATTTTCGTCCTTGGCTGTGGCTTTTTTCCCCTTTCTCAACTAGAATCCAACGCCATCACATGCACGCACACACGCATGCACGAACACACACACGCACGCACGCACACATAGCATGAACGTCAGTGTGTGGGAAGCCTCTTGCCTATTACAACATTGGTATTATCAGCTGTAGACCAGCAGAGTAGGATGAGCACATGATCGTTAAGCTAGCTAGACAGATCCTCCACATCTGTCCTGGGTGCCCTGCTGGCAGAGGGTGGCAGTGCGTGGCTGGCGCCCCTACCTGAGGGCAGGAAAGCAGCCTGCTGCTGGAACTGCATGTTGGCTAGGGCCTGTTGGTACTGGAGCATGCCAGTGTTAAACATGGCGGCCGACGCCCCGTTGGCCTTCTCCATTGCGGCCCGCTTGGGCAGGGGTGCCGCCATGACACTGTGGGGGATGCCCTGCCCGGCCGGGGGAGGGAGAGGGGGAGGGTGGGTGGGAGAAGGCAGAAGGGAGAGGAAAAGAAAGGCAGAGGCAGGTGCAGAGAGAGAGAGGGAGAGATAGAGAGAGGGAGGGAGAGAGGGAGAGATAGAGAGAGAGAGGGAGGGAGAGAGAGAGAGAAAGAGAGAGAGAGAGAGAGAGAGAGAGAGAGGGAGAGAGAGAGGGAGGTCAAGGCAGAGAAAGCCAAGGAGAGAGGTGCATGGGGGGGGGTGAGAAAAACAAAGGATAAATCAAAAGAAAAAAAACAAAAGAATGGTAGAGTCACGTTAGAGGACATTGTACAACTGCATCATCACATGATGTAACCATGTGTTACACGTCATCATCATCATCAGCAAGCAAGCAGCAGTCTACACAACTAGCCTCTAATGCAAGCAAGAGCGTGGATGCTAACCTGGAGCAACTGACTTCCTTGCAAGCAATCATCATTCTACATGACTTTTAATCATTAAGACACGCTGTGGAAACAGTCGCTTATCGATGCCTTTCTGTGACTGTCTAAATGCAAAAGAAGCAAGCGGTATTCTGTCAAAATAACTGGGCTAAAGAGGAGGAACAGAGAAGAAGCGTATAGAGAAGAGGCTGCAGTGCTAAGCTACACACGAACAACCTTCGGAGACACGTTGAAACAGTCAGTTCACCCCTGCCAGTTTGGCCCTCTAAAAAAAGGTCCGACGCCAGGGTGGAATGTTCCGGATGTTTTCAGTGTAAAATAACCCTCTTTTAGGTGGTTATGTTTGCGTTCTTAACACCTTTTTTTGCTCCTAATAATCAGTCGTGATTCCAAACAGCACCTTAAGAAGAGGTTTTATGCCATAAAACCTTTTTTTTCTCTCCGATTTACGGTTTGCTTATCACTCTGTTTTACAATGTATACAGAGAAAGCTTTGCTAAGTGAAATATTTCCTAACATCAGACCCCTTCTGAGCCATGAACAGTTCTATCTGTGGCTGTAATCATGAGGTGAACTGGGAGTTTCAAGGTGTCTCCAGAGAGGCTCCCCCCCCCCATCTGTTTGACTGTGTTAACCTGCGTCCCCCCCCCACCCCCCCTCCCGATTACACATGCACACTAACACATCTACATGCAGATTTAGCTTTCCAAACACTGAACATGAATTTGTACATAAAACACAGAGCCATGCTCGCATTGTTTTTTTTTTTTTTTTTTTTTTTTTAAAGCAACACTTTTCTAAACCCTCTCCTAATAAGCGATTAAGGTCAATAGGCTAATGGCAATGAAGTGATTGTGGCTCTGGACGCGTCACAAATTCACACAGGTGTGACTTCCTGTTTGGAAACAGTGGAGTGTGTGTTTGTTTTTTAAGGTGTGGGGAGGGGGGGGGGGGGGAGGCACCGTCCAATTAAGAAGCCAGGAAACCACAATCACTTCATCATTGGCCAGAATGAAAGCGCGAACAGGAGGAAAGACACACATATTTGCCATAAAACAACAAGGAACAAAGGTTGCCAGGTACATATTAGTTTTCAAACATTGCACTAAGACAAAGCCACATGCCAAGCTAAAAGGTGAAAGGTCATAGTACCAGGTCATAGGCTGCGTCGAGGGGTCGCTTCAGTGATTTGACAGCCGACTGAGTCTTAATTAGCAGGCAGCGAGCACATGATGGCAATGGGCCAATGGGGTTCAAGCGCATTAACATAAACCAGCAAGCAGAGGTGCATCATGGGGGCAGCAGTGCAGTTTGGGTATAGGTGAGAAAAAAAAAACAAATAAAAAAACAAATCATTGGAATGCAATATACAAGGGGATAACAAGGCATGCACAATGTAGAAAACACACTAGCTAGCTAGCTCGCCACTACTGCTGCGGTACAATATCATGATCAGTTCAATCCTAACTATCTAGTCTAGATAACATTTACTTAGAAGTCAAAGTTAAAAAAAGAAAATTCAGTTTCATTATTCCAAACTTAAAAAAAACAAACAAAAAAACAATGAGATGTGGCACTAGTGGTATTGACACGCTAATACTGTCACTGTAAACAGCATAGTCATCAGCACATTACAATAAAGAATGTCGTAAATAGTTTATGTAACTTGAACAAGGGATGATGTCAATAGAAAGAATAACAGTAACAGCACTTGTAACAGAGATGACAGTTGACGGTCACAGGTTGAACTGGGCTTTATCGAGAGGAATCGCTAATTTTTGGTGTTGTGTGTCTACACATATTGCAGCACAATAAAGCACATGTCTGAGAGAGGGAACTGTAGACAAGGGAAGCATACATTCAGACACAGGAGGATGTAGTTACAGTTAAAGATAAGCCAAACCAGGAACTACACACTGTATTCTTTCTGTCTGGCTGTTGGTTAATGTACTCAGACAGTTTGTATTTAGGCTTCATTCTGGACTAGGATGAAATAAAGAAGGTTTAGACAGAAGGAACCTATACTTTAATTAGGTTGCTCTAACCAAGTCATTCATAAAGAAGGATTTCAGAGGTGCAATGCAATACATGTTCGCCCACTGAACTACAGATCCCAGGGTTCTTCCTGTGGGACTCACTTCCTGGTCTATGTATCCAGGAAGGCACCCAACCCCACTGAATTAACTGGTAGACCTGGGTCCTTTTCCAAGACCAATTATTGTTAAGTTACCTTTAACTTCCTCACAGTGTTTTGAATTAGTAAGTGACCCAGGTCCTTTAGGTATCACATGACTGTCACAGCCTTCTTCATGTCCTCCTAGCTCTAGAAGGCACCCAGAAAGTTCTAGAAGCTTTCCAGTCTACCCCTCTGCTCTGCTGTGCGTGTGCATGTTTCGTGCTCCAGGCACAAATCACCCATAGACACCCGATTCTGGGGGTTGAAAACCGTGTAACCTTGCCTTCCGTCAAGGTCTATGGGCACCTCTTCCCTCCTGCGTGTCAGCATGGCAAAGAATGACAGACGTGTGTGTGTGCGTGTGCGTCCGAGCGGCCCCCGCGGCAACGTGTCGCCCTGGGCTGACTCACCATGGCGGCGGCGGCCGTGGCCTGGTTCACCTGGTGTTGGGCGGCCTTGATCTTGGCCTGCAGGTGGGCCGGAGGGTGGAAGTATTTGCACTTCTCTCTGGAGCAGCGGCCTTTGATGTAGTCCATGCACACCGTCACCGTGTTGTCGTTGGTGTCGATCATGGTGCTGTCGGCCGGATGGGCGAAGCGACAGTCGTTCTCTCCCCGGGAACAGTTTCCGCGTTGGTACTCACGGCATACCTGGGACACACACGCACACACACACACACACACACACACACACACACACACACACACACACACACACACACACATACACAACAACCAAAACAGACCCTGAGTGCGCATGTTGCTTGTCAAACAGCAGGGGGCAGTGTCTCTTGGACGGACGTTGTCAGCACAGCTGACCTGCTTAAAGAACAGCTGCAGCCTGACTTCCTGTTTGACTTCCTGCCTGCTGTATCTCGTTGGGCGTGAGTGTTGGATGAGCGTGTGTGCCGTGTGCGTGCGTGTCTGACCTCCAGTCTGTCCGTCCTCAGGAGCTTCTGGGCAGCGGCCGCAGCGTTGGGGCCCTGGCTGAGGGATGGGTTGCTGGTCATGAGCACCTGGCCGCTGGGCATGATCTCCTGGGTCATCAGCCCAGGGGACATGGGGCCCAGGTAAGGGTTAAAGGCTGCCGCCGCGTTGGGATTGGTGGCCAGGCCGGGGGTGACGGAGAACATGGGCTGAAAAGCGGAGGGAATACAGCATGAGGCGGTGACTGATCATGATACACCAGGGGCTGTCCAGCAGGGTTATATGTATGTTAACGAGTGTGTGTGTGTGTGTGAGAGAGGGACAGTGGGTTAGTATCTGTGTGGGAGTGAGAGAGAGAGAGAGAGAGAGAGAGAGAGAGAGAGCATGTGTGTAGCCCTGGGTAATGCTGTGTTTCAACCCCGTGTACAGCCTTGTGTGTTTGAGCATTGCATATTTGTGGTTTGAACCTTTTGTATATTTCCTCTTTCCTCCCTCTGTAGCAATGCTACCATTTTTACTTGTGTTTGTATGAAGTACCTTCTACCACACAACCATCTGGGTGTGTGGGTGTGAAAAAGAGCATGTTAGTACGTGTGTGTGTGGGGGGGAGTGTGAGAGAGTGTGTTAGTTTGTGTGTATGTTGGGGGGAGGTGATAGAGAGCATGTTAGTACGTGTGTGTGCATGCGGGAGTGTGAGAAAGTGTGTTAGTACGTGTGTGTGTGTGGGGGGGGGGGGTGAGAGAGTGTGTTAGCACGTGGGTGTGTGTGGGGTGAGAGCCTGTGTTAGTACGTGGGTGTGGGTGGGGGTGTGGTGAGAGAGTGTGTTAGTACGTGTGTGTGTGTGAGAGAGAGACTACATCAGCACAGGTGTGTGTCCTCGTCCCCCTACCATGGGTGGTAACTGGGCTCCAGGCATCATGACGTTGGCCAGCTGCATCTGCTGGGCCAACATGACCATGTTCTTCTGCTGGATCAGGTTGTTCCTGCCGTTGATCTCCAGCTGGGTCTTTAGATGGGGCGGGGGGTGAAGGTACTTGCAGTTCTCCCTGGAGCAGCGTCCCTAAATGGGGTGGGGCGGAGAGGGAAGGAGAAACGGTAGGGAGCATGTGGTGAGTAACGGAGGTTAGGTGGCTCAGTGGTTAAGGCGTTGGGCTCATGATCGGAAGGTTGTGGGTTCGACTTCTGGCTGTGGCTACATGACGTTTTGGGAAAGGCACATCCCCCTACTTGTCTCAGGGAGAATGTCCCTGTACTTGCTATAAGTCGCTCTGGCTTCCAGCAAGGCTTGCAGCAACAGAAGAAGTTTGAACATCCAGTCGTTTAAAGACCGCTGACACTAGACCTGGTTAAGCTTGGGCCTGGATCCAGCTCTGCTTCATCTCAATGGCAAGCGCTCTATTTCTGCCCTGTGCAGGGAGGGGGGTTGTAAATGCGTGAGTGTCAGGTCAGAGGAGGTCTTCCTGGATACCACGATAGGCCTGCTGGTATCTACATATTCATCCGGGCGCCCAATCAGGCTGGATGGTCATTGGATATAAATACAGTCCGTGTGATCCAGATATTAAGTGTCATGAGTCGTTCTGAGGTCACCGTTTTTAACCTGCAGGTAATTAACGAAGAGATACATTTTTTTCAGTAGGCCATGAGTATATCCAGTTATACTGAGGACGTACATGAGGAGGTCTCGGTAGCAGAAAGTCTGGCAGACTTCGGGGGGGGGGGCGTCAAGATAGTTTGGGACAGTTCAGACACGCACACACACACACGTACATTGGGGGTCTTGTTCATGCAACAGGTGGCACGCACACGTCACTCACAGACCTGTCCTTTAAAGGGAGATATTTATTTACTCGCATTCCAGTGGCACAGCTGAGGTAGGTTTCCCTCAGTCACATAACGCAGTCTTTAATGGGACTGGGTCTCAACTCTCTCGTGGCTTCTTGCCTTGGGACAGTGTGTGTGTACGTGTGTGTGAGTGTGTGTGTGTGAAAGAGTGAGAAACAGAGAAAGAGCGACTGTCTGCAGCAGTTTCGTCCCACATTTTCACAACTAGCCCGTTAGCCTGTTAGCCAGTTAGCCTGTAAGAAAGCCACGCCCTTTCCCAGTGCATCTGTGTCCAAACTGTCTTCTAGATGGATATTAGATGAGCGACTGTCGAATGCTTGACTGGAGCTTGGCGCTCACATGTACGTACATACACACGCACCCAAACACACACACACACATTGAGAGGAGTTAATGACCGTACAGCAGGACGTCAGAAGAAGAACCGCTCTGATCGAGTAAGAGAGAAAAGAATAAAAACGACAAGAAACACCAAGGCAGGAAGAGGAAGTACTGCAGTCAACAAGTTCAGCCCAAGTACAATCTTGAGCTCCACCAAAGCCATTTGTTTATTCAAGCTAAGATAACAGCTTGTCCAGCTTGGGCCAGCATTCCTAACAATTCTCACATCGATAACAGAAGAGGGGAAAGGCTCTGAGTGAGGGGGGGGGGGTGGGGGGGGGGGAGCCTGGGTGGTTATTTGACAGCTCAGCAAGGCTGGTGTTGGTAGCATGCGAAGACAGACATGTTTGTGTGTATGTGTGTGCGTGTGGGTTGGGGAAGGGGAAGGTGTGTGGGGGGGGGGGGGGGCGTGGAGCTACAGAAAGGCATGGAGGATCACGTTGCATTCACCCCACCTGACCCTGTCTGTCCCGTGGTGGATTTCAGGGTGACGATGGTGTGTGACGACAGACAGCGTGGAGGAACACGAGGGGCCCGGCCTACAAACCCCCCACAGGCTTTCATCGGTGTCATCTCTCGCTCCCTCTTTTCCACTGATTACAGGCTGCTAGGAACATGGCGGTTTGCGAGGACGGGGAAGTTATGTGACAAAACTATAAAGGAAGCAAGCATGAAAGAGAGACAGAGAGAGAGAGAGAAATAAGTGGTATGAGGAAGAGAGAGACACACACAAAAAAAAGAGAAGGACAGAGAGAAGGAAATGACAGCAAGAAGGAAAGAGAAGGAGTGAATGTGTGCGTGAGAGAGAGAAAGAGGAAGAGAGAGAAGAGAAGAGAGAGACAGGAAGAAAGAGGTGAAGAGAGAGAGAAAATGGTACAAAATAAGGGAGAGAGAGGTAGATGGTGAAAGAGAGAGAGAGAGAGAAGGGAGAGAGTTTGCAGCAGAGACAAAGTGACTCTCTGGCACAGAAGCCTCAGACTGTGTGAAATTCTAGAACCTGCAGGAGAAGTCGTTAGTGAGGGGCAAACCATTGCAGGGAGGGGGAGAAGAAGAGGAAGAAAGAGAGGAAGACAAATAGAGATAGGAAGGAAAGCGAGAGAGCGAGGGAAAGAGAGATTCTGTAGGGGAGGGAGAGAGAGATAGGTTGCGAGGGACAGAGTATTATGGGGCGAGACACATGAAATAGAGGGAGGAGGAGGAGGCAGACACTCTCACATGATGTTTTGGAGTCACCCCTGTTATTACATCAGGGGCCTTGAGAAACAGACACTGTGTCCACGGCAACAAACCACCCTGTTCTTGCCCTAACGACAACAACATTTCTGGAATCCCCGTCTGCCTAATTGAGTCACAGATATAGGAAGGGCCGCTTCAAACCCCGCAGATCTAAACCCTCAGCGACTATATTAAGTAAGGGTTATCTTGGAGAACCGCAGGGATGTGTACTCGACCCAGTTGAGTTGGCGTTCGATGACATTATCACGATCCGACTCGCAACTTAACCCGTGACTCCACCCTGCCCATCCAGGAGAAAAGAAAAAAGAAGCATAACACAACATTTGAGGGGGAAACATGTGACTTGGCAGCCCTTCTCTCACTTCTGTTGTACACAGTATCATGGTTTTCCCTGTGTTCCATCATAACCGCATTAGGATGAATTCTGTGTAGGAGCTGGCAGCTGGGTCTTATAAATAGCATCTGGAACGAACCAGGCAGGGGAGGTTCGGATGTTGAACGTGTCTCTCCTGAAAGCTTAGCTCTATGACAACCTAAGCCTCCCCTGAGGAGATCAATTAGTTATACTTGCGATCAGACATAGGACTTTATTATTACGTTTGGTCTGGAACAGGTTCAGGTCAAAGGCCCTGGGATTTTCTCGGTCATGTGACGTGACCAGGTAGAACGATTGGCCGACGAAGACAAGGCGCGGTAAAGTGATTAGGTATTTGAGGGAGCGGTTGATCAATGGATACAGTCATGTGTCTGGTTTCTTATTCTTCTATCATTTGGTTCTTTTAATGTACCCTTTCTACTCACACACACACACACCCGCTTTGATAAACTGCAGGTTTTAAACAAACCAAAATGATTCATCATGCGAAGAATGTTGGGTGGGTCTGCGTCTTTTCCTTCGGGGGCTGGGGGGGGGGGGGGGGGATGAATGTGTGTGAGGATGTAGTGGATAGTGTTTGTATACTAATGAGAGTATCAAGATGAATATGCTTATCAGGGCTTAGATTTACTGTGGTACAGTGGTCAGGACGAAACACCAGTAGACACAGCTTCATCAAACGCACAAACGCAGATACACGCAAACATGTTCATACACAGAGACTGACCGACTGACATAAACACAAAGAGACTGGTAGACAAACAAACACACACACAGACACAGCAGAGCTTCATGGCTACAGAGCTGTTATGTCCAGCAGGCTTTAGGAGGAATGGGGAGTTCAGAGGGTGTTAATCTTTAATAAGATTCAGGACAGCCCCTCTGTGGTGAATTAACTCTTTCTCACTCTCTCGCTCTCTCTCTTTTGTTTTCTCTTTTTTTTTTACAAACACGCACACACACACACACCTGCTCTACTCTCAGCCAACACCAACTAAGGTCACCACATGTAGAAATGTTCTAAACCCAACATGGATGCTAGCTGTCAAAAATGTCTAAGATCACACGGCGGAGTTCCTCACAAACAACACAAAAACGCACACACACACACACACACACACAGATCTCACTTCATACCAAAGACATTCCACGTCCTTTATTTCCCTTGTGTATGTAGGCTCAGAAAGATAGCTCCCATCTCGGAAGATGACGAGCTTAGCTCGCAACCCATTAATTCCCTCAGAAGAACAATCACCGGCACTGCAGATCGATCTGCGATGCTCTTTATTAAAACCATCAAGCACTCAAGCCCTTTAATCACAAGCCCATCATCCATGTAGCTACTGCTGTGCTCGTGGTACACAGAGCCCCGCATAACCCCACCCTACCCCCCAAAGGGAGCCAAACAACCTTGACTCTCCCTTGCTGGAAGGTGAAGCAGTATGGAGGAGACATCCATGCCTGCTTGAGAGCTCTGGATGAGGGCATGACTGAAGCCCAGAGCGTGGAGAGTGGTGCAGGACACTCCAGGCTTCAGTCAGGGAAACTGAGGAGCCAGCAGGAGAGAAAACATCTTTGTACTCTCTCTCTCTCTCTCTCTCTCTCTCTCTCTCTCTCTCTCTCATTCTTTCTCTCTCTCATCTTTTGATCATCCCCTTGCTCTCTCTCTCTTGTTTTTCTCCCTTTTACCCTTTATCTCCTTTGCCCCCTCCCTCCCTCCTTCTCTCCCCCCTTCTCTCTCTCCCTCCCTCCCTCCCTCCCTCTCTCTCTCTTGTGTACAGAGTTGGCTCTCCCTGCTGTCCACTCACCAAGCAGATTTGTCCAAACAGTGCCTGCACAGTAATGGTAGCTTGGCAACCTGCCTTTGGAAACTTCAAAAGATGGAAAGACGGACGTCTCTTTTTGACTTCAGTCTCTCTCTCTCTCTCTCTCTCTCTCTCTCTCTCTCTCTCTCTCTCTCTCTCACTCACATTCTACCTTTCTGTCTCTTTTCCAACTCTTTCCTTCCATTGCTCGAAAGTCATGGAGAGAGCTTCCCAGAACAGGGGAATCGGTAATCAGTCTGAAGAACCCTGTTTTCTTTGTGCGAGATTCTAAATGTGAGTAATCTGATCATCATTGGCTCTAATCCCACCAGTGGGTCTAATCCCACTGTGAACTCCCCAAATCCTGCTTAAGCGTTAGATTATCTCATTATAGTTTGGCAGTGGCATGGCATGTGTGTGCAGGCAATGGCAGAGAGGGAGGAGGAGTGGGTGGGGCCGTGGGGGTGGAGAAAGGGGGAGCGGAGGGCAGGGCCCATCTGCGGAGCCACAGGCTAGACAGGTCCAGACACTGACTAAGACCAGGAGAAGGAATGCAGGGAAGGAGGAGTGATAAAGCGGTAGGAGGAGGTGGAGGGCGGGGCAAGAGAGAGAGAGAGGGGGGGGTTGCATAACCCTACCTTACAGTAATGCTCTCCTCTCTCCCTCCCTCCCTCTCTCCTCCCTCTCTCTCTCATAAATGTCAGATCTTGGCATCGCCGTGAGATAGTGTGGTGGCGGTGAGATAGAAGGAGAGGTGGAGGGAGGGAGGGATGGGCTGAGTGGCAAAGAATGGAGGGCGGGATGGTGTGAAGAAGGGTTTTAGACAGACGTGACAAACGGATGGGCGGGGCCTCGGGCTCGGCTCTCACCTGGCTAATGGGCTCGGTAACGATTCTGCTGATGGATGCATTCCTCGCGCATGTGTGCCTGCGTGAGTGTGTGTGTGCCTGCGTGAGTGTGTGTGTGGCATACGTGAGTGTGTGTGTGGCATGCGTGAGTGTGTGTGTGTGTGGCATACGTGAGTGTGTGTGTGGCATACGTGAGTGTGTGTGTGTGGCATGCGTGAGTGTGTGTGTGTGGCATGCGTGAGTGTGTGTGTGTGGCATGCGTGAGTGTGTGTGTGTGTGTGGCATGCGTGTGTGCGTGGTTGAATGAATGGGATTTCCTGTGTGCTTATTGTCTTCAAACAGCATGTGCAAGTGTGTGTGCGGGAAGGTCCTAACTGACTGCCAGTGGCTGACACTGTCCTGTGTGTGTGTGTCTGTGTGTGTGTTGGAGTGTGTGTGTGTCGGTGTGGGTGTGTGTGTGAGTGAATCATTGTATCAGTGTTGTTACAAAAGGAGCCTGTGTGATGACGAGACGAGAACGACTGACACTGAGAATAAAAGCTGTGCTGTTGTTTCTTGTTACAACCTGACACACACACGCACACACACACGTGCACACACGTGCACACACGCACACACACACACACACGTACACACACATAGACACACACACGCTCACACACACATACACACACGCACACACGCGCACGCACACACACACACACACGCGCACACACACACACATAGACCCACACACATACATGCACACACATCAGACACATAGATACACTCTCACATATGCTCTCACTCTCTGATCCAACCACTTCTCTGTCTCCCTTCCTTTAAGTGTGTGTGCATGTGTGTGTCTGCGCGAGCAAAGTAAAGTGACAGTGTGTAAACATCATCTGTTCTGTGTGTGTGTGTCTGAGCCCGGAGGCCCTGGTCCGGCCCGACACCTCCCAGTGTCGGCTCAGTGGACACCTAACCGACACAGAACGTTCCCCATTAAAAATCCAATGAGATCGGAAAACGCCAGAGTGCCAGACAATTGAGAAGCCGCCCACCTAACCCCCCCCTCCTCCTGCCCCCGCATCCCCCCCTTTCCCCTACACTCTATTATGCGTGTGTTCATGCAAGTGTATGTGTAGTGACTAATCAGAGTGTGCTGTGTGCATGCAGTGTTCGTTAGCTGCCCTGGCCTCCTAACCATCTACATACACACACTTTTTCTTTTTCTCTGTTTTTCGCTCTCTCTCTTGCTTCCTCTTAGTTCTGTCTTCCTGTCTCTTGTACACTGCTTCTCTCTCTCTCTCTCTCTCTCTTTACCCATGTCTTTCCCCCCTCTCTCTCTCTCTCTTTACCCATGTCTTTCCCCTCTCTCTCTCTCTCTCTCTCTCTTTCTCTCTCTTTCTCTCCCTCTATCTCTCTTTCTCTATCTCTCTTTCTCTCCCCCTCTCTCTCCCTCTCTCTCTCTTGCTCGCTTTCTCTCCCCCTCTCTCTTTCTCTCCCTCTCTCTCTTTCTCTCTCTCTCTCTTTCTTTCTCTCGCTCTCCCTCTCTCTCTCTCAGTCATATGTTGTTGTCTTGTCCGTCAGTCATGGGGTCTTGTGTATAAATGAGACCGAATACTGACGCTAGCAACCATGTTAATATTTACACCACACGACAAACCACCAGAATGTGTGTGTGTGTTTAGGCTGATTGTTCCCTGCGACCACTGGACGTAAACATGGCTCAGGACAACTGACAAGACAACAAGGCCAAGAGCAGCGAGGGAGGGAGAATGTGTGAGACGTCGCGATTTACCTCGGTTAAGAAGGAATGTAAGCTTGGCTCGCATTGTGACACGACAGCAAGAGAGCTAGCAACAGAAGCATGGAGTCAAGCCCATGCCCCCCCCTCCCCCCTCCCCCCCCCCCCCCACACACACACACACACTAGCTTTCAAGAGGAAACACATTAAACTGGGTGTGTCAGGGAGCAGGACAGTTACGTAGTGGGTGTGTTGGTGTGTGCGTGCGTGTGGGTGTGTGTGTGAGGACTCTGATGTTGACAGTGGTGCAGACCCTTGTCTGATGAGTTCACACAGGGCGATTGTCTGATTAGGTCAGCCCCACAACTATGTGGGAGTGTGTGTGTTTTTGTGTGCCTTCTTGTTAGTGTCTGAACTATTCCGATGAAAGGACATGTAGAAGGCTAAGCCATAGATTTGATTAGGATTTTTTTTTGTTAAGATTGAAAGAAAGAAGAAGAAAGGAAGTACTGCCCAGTGTACAAAGAAAATAACTAAAATGGACATAAAGCAGCTTCCTGTAGTTCCTCTGTACCTTGCTAGACCCTCATCAATGTCCACTCCCTCCAAATAGTTTGCATTCTGACTCCGGTGTGGATGGTAAACACTGATCTGAGATCAACTTGGGGTTGTCGTTTTTCTTTCAATAGCGCTCCTAAAAAGAAAGGGCGGACACCTTTCTGGGTCACAGTCTGGAGATACAGTAACTTAATCGTTCTCCAAATATTTACGCGATAGTGACATACTTCAGCTGCCTTCTCTGTAAGCACACACTCAGTCAGGGAAGTCTCCCTTCAAAACACCTCGTAGGCTAGCGTCGCTAGTGCGGTGTGAGCTAGCCAGGGGTGAAGTGCTGTCTGGTACACACGCATGCACACGCAGACACAGACGTATACGTATACACGCACAGCGCACAGACTGACACAGACACATACGTATACACACACGCACAGTATCTCAAGCACTCATTCGTTAGCTTGAACCAAACACATTATTCCATCGGTCTAACCACTGACCTGAGCTTTAGTGTGCCCTAGCCTCAGCCCTAGAGCCAGCTCCAGCCCCCAGCCCCGACCCCCAGCCCTACAGCGAGCCCCAGCCCCGACCCCCAGCCCTAGAGCTAGCCCCAGCCCCAACCCCCAGCCCTAGAGCTAGCCCCAGCCCCAACCCCCAGTCCTAGAGCTAGCCCCAGCCCCCAGCCCCAACCCCCAGTCCTAGAGCTAGCCTCAGCCCCAACCCCCAGCCCTAGCCCCAGCCCCAGCCCCCAGTCCTAGACCAAGATCCAGCCTTGGCTTCATCCTTGATTTCAGTGACGGCCTCAACTGGTTGCCTGGGAAAGGAGGCCATAGAGAGAGAGAGAGAGGGGGGGGGGGGGGGGGGGGGGGGGACACGACCGTAGGGGGAAATGACGGGTTTGGGTGCGACCTCCTCTGCTATGCAGTGGTGATCATGTGAGACCCGTTCTAATTATACACCCTTCAGAAGAAGGTCGATCCACTCTCCTGGGGACCAGAGTGGTGCGGGTGTACGTTTTGCGTGTGTGTGCGTGTGTGTGTGTGCGTGTGTGTGTGTGTGTGTGTGTATAGGTGTGTATGTGTACAGCAGTGAAAAGATCCAGTGTAACGGAGACAGTGAATGGTAAATGGGTAAATGAGACAAGCTGACTCTTAGGGCCATCCACGTCCTATTTATACTGAATACTACCACAATGTAGGACGTGTGGTGAGATGTGTGTGTGTTAGTGTACGTGTGCGAAGGTGCCTGCACTATTCTGTCCATGTTGGTTTGCGGCCAGCATGAGGGCATCATCATCCACCTCTTCTCGTTTCCTCTCTCCCCCTCAACCCTCCCCCCCCCTCCCTCCTTCCCTCCCCCCTCCCTCCTTCCCTCACCCCTCCCTCCCTACTTCCCTCCCTCCCTCCCTCCTTCCCTCCTTCCCTCCTTCCCTCCCCCCCTCCCTCCTTCCCTCACCCCTCCCTCCCTCCCTCCCTCCCTACTTCCCTCCCCCCTTCCTCCCCTCCCTCCTCCCTTCCTCCCTCACCCCTCCCTCCCTACTACCCTCCCTCCCTCCCTCACCCCTCTCTCCCTAGTTTGCCTCTGTTTCTCATTACCAGTCATCATACTGGCCAAACAGTTCAAAAAGAATCCCTCCTCCTCTTCCCTTGACACGGCAGCGAGTCCTCAGCAGACCTCCTCTTCCTCTCCTCACCCAAAATGTCTAACTGTGTGTGCGTGTGCACGTGTGCAAAGGCTGTTTTCCAACAGCTGACCTTCTCTTAGCAGTTAAATAGGATGATGAAATATCACTCTGCCACGTTCACATGATCCAGCCAATCACGCCCAGCGATTGTGCGAGTGTGTGTGTGTGACAGAGAGAGAGAGGGATGTTAGCCACCGGTTGAACGTGTATGGAGGCAGTTGAACTTTTGATCCCAGTCTGTTGTGTGTTTGCGTCTGTGCTTGTGTGCGTCTGTGCATGTGTGCGTCTGTGCTTGTGTGCGTCTGTGAATGTGTGTGTCTGTGCTTGTGTGTGTCTGTGCTTGTGTGCGTCTGTGCATGTGTGCCTCTGTGAATGTGTGCGTCTGTGCTTGTGTGCGTCTGTGCTTGTGTGCGTCTGTGCTTGTGTGCGTCTGTGAATGTGTGTGTCTGTGCTTGTGTGCGTCTGTGCTTGTGTGCGTCTGTGCTTGTGTGCGTCTGTGAATGTGTGTGTCTGTGCTTGTGTGCGTCTGTGCTTGTGTGCGTCTGTGCTTGTGTTCGTCTGTGCTTGCGTGCGTCTGTGCTTGCGTGCGTCTGTGCTTGTGTGCGTCTGTGCTTGTGTGCATCTGTGCTTGTGTGCGTCTGTGAATGTGTGTGTCTGTGCTTGTGTGCGTCTGTGCTTGCGTGCGTCTGTGCTTGTGTGCGTCTGTGCTTGTGTGCGTCTGTGCTTGTGTGCGTCTGTGAATGTGTGTGTCTGTGCTTGTGTGCGTCTGTGCTTGCGTGCGTCTGTGCTTGTGTGCGTCTGTGCTTGTGTGCGTCTGTGCTGGTTGGCTCTGCCCATGTTCAGAGCGAGGCAGCAGGGCTCCACACGTCTGAACAGCCGCTCTCTCTCAGAGGAAAGTCTGACACGCTGAGCTGCTGAAGGAGGAAGGGCAGAGCAGCACAGAGCAGAACACAGACAATGTTCCACTGTCCACACCGGGCTGGAAACACGTCATTCAGTCAGCTCACACACACACGCTGGCTGGGCCAAGTCCAACTGAGACCCTGCCTCTAATACTGACTCTAATACTGAGCCTGACTCTAATACTGAGCCTGACTCTAACACGGACCCTGACTCTAATACTGAGCCTGACTTTAAAACTGACCTTGACTCTAATACGGACCCTGTCTCTAATACGGACCCTGACTCTAATACTGACCCTGAGCCTGACTCTAATACTGACCCTGACTCTAATACGGACCCTGACTCTAATACTGACCCTGAGCCTGACTCTAATACTGACCCTGACTCCTTTGTATGGCTGGGTGACAGTGCCTGTTTTTGCTGGGTTACAAACTGTATGTGCAGATCTCCACAAATAAAGCAAGGGTCGGTGGGAGTAGCCTTTCTGTTGCCTCTTAAAAATAGACGGAAAATTACTGCATACGCTGCCCCTACTCTACACCCTGCGCACACACACGCACACGCACACACACACACACACACACACACACACAACCCCCTCTGTAACTGCCCCTATGGTTTCCGCACAGGAAGTGGCTAGTTCGAGTGAAATCTTCGGCGCTGCCGCCCTATTCAGCTCATTGTGAGTTTGAACAGTTGACTGCATGTCGGAGTTAGAGACAGACAGAGAGAGAGAGAGAGACAGAGAGAGAGAGAGAGACAGAGAGACAGAGAGAGAGAGAGACAGAGAGAGAGAGACAGAGAGAGAGAGAGAGACAGAGAGAGAGAGAGAGAGAGAGCGAGAGAGAGAGAGAGAGAAAGAAAGAGAGAGTCTGTGTCTGTGACTACTCATGTGTACAACTCTCTAATGCATAAGAACTTTTGGCCCAACACACAGATGAGCCAGCTAAATGTGCTTGTTGTGCACATGTGATTTCCCCTGTGGATCAGACAGAGAACGAGCCCTGGAGAGAGGCTCCTGCCCTCCCCCCTGTTTCCTCCAATCGCTGCGTCACATATTCCAGTCACCTGACCAGAAGTAGGCAGGGCCAGTGAAAGCACATGAGACCAGATGTCGTGTTATAAGAGGAGCATGTGGTTCAGCCTAGATCATATGGTTAACACATAGCCAGGCATTCTGTCTGTCTGTCTGTCTGTCTGTCTTCTTGCATGTCTGTCTGTATGGCAGTCTGTCTGTCTGTCCATCTGCCCTACTATTTATTCATATATATTTTTGTTTGTCTGTCTGTCTTCGTACCTACCTCGCTGCCTGTCTTCGTACCTACCTACCTACCTGTCTGTCTGCCTGTCTTTGTACCTACCTACCTGTCTGTCTGCCTGTCTGTCTGCCTGCCTTTGTACCTACCTACCTACAATATCTGTCTGTCTGTCTGTCTGTCTGTTAGTGCGGCTGATGGTTCTCACCTTGAGGGAGTCGAAGCAGGCGATGACACGTCCGTTCTCCACCTGGCAGCTCTTGGCCGGGTGGGCGAACTTACACTCCTGGTCGGTGCGTGAGCACGTGCCCCTCTGGAACTCCCGGCACACCTCCAAGGTGAGCCACTTGGTGTCCCGCATGTGGGCCATGTTCAACGCCATGGCGGCCGGCCGATAATCCGGGGCGACGTGGGCTGCGATGTATTGCGTGTGTGCCGAGACGGGGTAATCCACCATGTGCTGCAGTTCTCGCTCGCTCCGTCCGCGTGTTACGCACGACAATCTCTCGGTGAAAATCTCCAGACTGCGATGGGGAGACTATTCTGCTGTGTGTGTGTCTGTCTGTGTGTGTGTGTTACTGGGACATCTTTGTCCTATCTCCAAGGCTCCAGCGGTCAGGGTGAGGCGGGCGTTTGCCAGCAGGACGCGTCCCACAAGCCAGACCCGACCCTTGGGAACGGAGAACCAGATCAGATAAGGCTGAGGTGCGGCTGGGTGGAGGATTGAGGTGAGTGGATGGTCTACAGGTCTGGAGGGTGGAGGGGAGAGGCGAGGTGCGGCGTAGCCGGACGAGGCTGTTGATCGGTGGGGGCGGCTGAGGCTGGGAAACGGGCTCCCTGGAGATGGCGATGAGGACGGAGGACCAGAGGGGACAGCAGGTCGGACCGCAGACGTACGTGGGGACGCTGGATGGCTCTTGCCGTGATGGTTGCCGCGGCAGCAAGCGTGGTGTGGCGGGCTGGAGCGAGGAGCAGAGATCAGGCTCTGGAAGCGGGTTGAAGCTGCAGCAGACGTCAGGGAAGACACTTCTGTAGAGAGAGAGAGAGAGAGAGAGAGAGAGAGAGAGACAGAGAGAGAGAGAGAGAGAGAGAGAAGGGGGGGAGATAAAGGGGGAGAGATAGAGTTAAGGAGAGAGAGTGGGAGGGAAAGAGAGAGAGATACATAGTTGGGGATAGAGGAAGGATAGAGTAGGAGTGTAAAGAGAGAGAGAAGGAGAGGGGGGAGAGAGAGAGAGAAAGACAGAGAAAGAAAGAAATGCAAACAGAGCGGAGGTATGTTTAGCAATGTCACTGCATTTCTCGACTGTTTCTTTTAACCTGATTTATCTTATTCATTCTTCATCCCACGCATGTCTCTAAGCACCCATAATGGACTTAAATCTTGTGGTCCAGTCATAGAACAGCTATGCGGCTGTGGGAACCAATAATATGTAAAAATGCCTGCAATGCATGGGTGTCTGCTAAAACAAACACAACCTTCACCCTCCCTGCACACACACAGACACAAACACACATTCATTACCCCGTGCCAAACACACACACACACACTAACACGCTCGACCCAGACAAAACCTGTACAAAGCAGCCTTTCACAGCCTTTCACCTCTTCTTGTTGGACCATGAGCACCAAATCAAATCCCATATCAGTTACAGGGATAACCAGCAAAGCCAACCGTAGCAAATCTATAACAAATTTTAAAAAATAAAGAAAAAGAAATACAAACGAGTAGATAGAAAGCAGAAAAGTAAGCAAGCGGAAGGGCCACATGGGAGAAGGCAGAGAGGACGAGTAGAAGTATGGGGAGAACCAGGAGGGAGGGAGGGAGGGAGGGCAGGGCCAAGCCAAGGGGAAGGGGAGGGCTCACTTCCTGCATGGAGAAGCGGTGTGCAAGCAGGGACCAATCAGAGCGAGCAGGGCTGCAGCAATATTCTGGGCCCACAGCCAGGTGAGGGGAGGAGCCAGAGCACACTTGACCTGCACTGACTGCCACCAGAGAGAGAGAGGAGAGAGAGAGAGAGAAGAGAGAGAGAAGAGAAAGAAGAGAGAGATAGAGAGAAGAGAGAAGAGAGAGAGAGAAAGAGAGAGAGAGAGAGAGAGAGAGAGAGAGAGAGAGAGAGAGAGAGAAGAGAGAGAGAAGAGAGAGAAGAGAGAGAGAGAAGAGAGAGAGAGAAAGAGAGAGAGAGAGAAGAGAGAGAGAGAGAGAGAAGAGAGAGAGAGAAAGAGAGAGAGAGAGAGAGAGAGAGAGAGGGGGGGGTGAAGGGAAAGAAGGGTGAGAGAGAGACAGAGAGAGAGAGCAATGTGAAGCGTATGAGAGAGAGGCAAGAGAGAGAAAGAGAAAGAGAGAGAAAGACGAGGCCTACCTAAATCACTTTTCCTGCCATGACAACTATCTGATTCCTGGAAGCAGACTGAATAACCAAGGGACGATGAATCTGCCTCTCCTTACGCAATCGATATTGCACAACAAAATCAAGTACATTCTTGCTTATGGAGAGATAACCTCCCCCCCGCCCCCTTTTCGGTCATGCACAGATGTCGCTCCCTTAATACATGCATTCGCCGGGGGAAGTTAGGGCTGAAACATGAGTGATTTCCACACAGCTCATTTGAATTTAGTGTATAAATCGGCGAATAGTACCAAAGTGGGAGCTGACCTTTCGTGAGAGGAATTTGACTGATCTGAAAAGCCTAGGGGTTTGTTTTCTCCTGTTCTCATGAGGGCAGGGTAACGCACCGCACCTTGCAGGGAGAAGCGAGGCTTCTGCACACACCTCTTATAGAGCTCCGAGGCGCTGAGCTGTGCCAGGGACTGCAGTCTAACCCCCAATGGCAGACTTTACCATCACTTTGTTACTCAGACTGCCTGGCAACACACAGCGTCTTCCCAGCTTTGCTACACGGACGGATAGGTGCTTTCAGCGTGTTCCTTAAGCCGCCATGGCTTCACCCAGTATGACCTCCCGAGACTTGAGAAGAAATAGCCCGAGCTTGTGACATAGACCTTTGGACCATGAAGTCATAAAGCAGCGTACACACACTGCGAGACATACACATGCGCACACACACACCACACACACCACATTTGTAGGCAAACAATCAGAGAAAAAATATTGTATCTGTACCAGGGCTAACGTAAAAATGGCCCCACTTTCATCGCTACCCTACACGTCGAATTAGATTTTTGACCTTCTGACTAACACAAAATAAAAAATGTAAACATCTTTAAGCACATTTAAACGTGAACTCTTCAGAGAGTGATTTAGTCTATGATTAACAGACCTTCATGTTCTGGTACGATAATTTCTTAATAGGCCTGGCATGTCAGTAGAGTTGCATGTCTGGGCATATTGATTTTTTAACATCACTCCTTTCGTCCTTCAGCTCCCTGTCAAGCACGGTCAGATTCCTCTTCAGGAAGTGTGATTCAAGATGTAAAGCGGTTCCCATATAACTGTGCTGTGTTCCGGGCCGCCTCCGATCAACTATTTCTGATGGAGGCCCACTCAAATCTGCCGTGGGGAACGCACTCTCTGAATGGCACACCTCCCTTTCTTTCAGTCCTCCCCCCTTATCCCCCCTCCCTCCCTCCCTTCTCCACTCTCCATCCTTCTGTCTCCGTGGCCTCAATATGCCTGTCTGGACCGCTGTGTCCCAGCAGCTCTAGCTGGCCTCGCAGGGCCCTGTGCTTGGTGCAAGGTCGTTGCGAATGGAAGGAAGACTGGGGGGGGGGGGGGGAGATAGAGGTAGAGGGGAGGATGGTTCCGGTGGTGGGGGGGGGCAGAGAGGCGCCGAGGAAGGGAAGGGGGGGAGGGAATTAATGGAAAAGGGAGCAGGAGGGGAACGCACAGCAAGTACGTTAGACGGCTAGAGGAAGGAGGGATGGTCGATACTTGGTGGGATGGCTGGAAAAGAGGATAAGGACGGATCGGTGGGGGGAGACAGCGGTTTCGAGACGAGGGTTCTGTCTTCCGCAACCCCGGACGAGGTGACAGGGCCGTGACCAGACCGGGAGGAGGAGGAGGAGGAGGAGGAAGCTTCCTGGTCACCTGACACCGTGCGCATGACAGACCGTGCTGCTCAAACAACCTTGATGAACGCAAACACATCAACTGCTAAACGCAGCCACACTCCTTCAACACGCGCACACACTGTTAGAGCTTTTCAATTGCGACTCATCAAAACGAAAATGTTTCGCTTTGTCCTTGATAATGCCTGATTCCAAACTGGTAACTATGAAGCAAATGTGAGACTCGCTCTCTGCCTTTCTGTTTTTCTTGTCGATGACCCGTTGCTCGGTGTTCAGGCAACCTCAGAGAGGTCTGCATGAAGTTCAGCCAACACACAGGCGGTCGCCATTTTGACTAACAGCTGGCTGCTTGCCGTGAACAAGACAGAGGGTGTGGTTCATGTTTGCAGTGAGACTTCCTGAAGCATGGCTTCAAGCAGCAGGATTAGCTTAGCATAGCTTTACATCACCAAGCATAGCCTTTCACACAGCATAACCCTAACCCATCTAACACGTGTTAGCATTGTGTTGTTAACTAAATGTTAGGGGATCCAACCTGCCCTAGCATTTAACAAAGTAAAACAATGCTGGCTCAAGAGTCAAGGAGCAACGGGCTCCGATTAAACGACCCCCTCAGAAAATGCACCATTTGAAGAACCGCGAATGAGTTGTCGCGTCGGCAATAAAAGGAAAGGACGCAGCAGATAGGCTGTTTCACGTGGCCGAATGTGTTCGGATGTGGTGGTTTCAGCATTTTGACAGTGAGAGACAGACAGACAGACAGACAGACAGACAGAGAGAGACAGAGAGATAAGAGACAGAGACAGAGAGAGAGAGACAAACAGAGACCCACAGAGACACACAGAGAGAGAGCGAGAGAGAGAGAGAAAGATAAAGAGAGAGATAAAGAGACAGAGAGACAGAGAGACAGAGACAGAGACAGAGAGAGACAGACAGACAGACAGACAGAGACACACAGAGACACAGAGAGAGAGAGAGAAAGACAGAGAGATAAAGAGACATAGAGACAGAGAGACAGAGAGAGACAGAGAGAGAGACAGAGAGAGAGACAGAGAGAGAGACAGAGAGAGAGAGAGTCAGGAGGACCGTGCGCTGAGAGACAGGTCATCAGTAGAGGACGTTGCAGGTAATGCTACACCGCAGGTCTGGCCTTGTCATCCTGGCCCGGAATATCAGACATCGATATCGCCCTCTCTAACCCTAACGCACACCTCTACGTATATACACACGTGCACATACTGTACAGGACACACACACACAAGGGCGCAGAGACATGCAAGCGACCCTATGACTCTCACGCATGCACACACATAAACAGTCCGGAAGCTCTGTCAACCTTGTCGGCCATGACACACAGCAATACATCCCAGAGTAAAACAGCGTTTCCTTGACAACAGCCTTCCTCATGCTGTTAAGTTGCGGAAAGACACCGAAAAAGAGAGAAGGAGAAGAAGGCAACGGCTAGGGCAACGACACGCACACACACACACACACCATCATCATCATCATCATCAACTACATTTCTAGTAGTGACAGGTTTGTCACGGGGTTCTGTGATTGGTCAGTTAAAGACAGTATGTGGTTGGGGTCACAACAAACAAGGTCTATTCATTGACAGCACAGAGAGCAAACTTTTACAGACAATGGCATCGGTCATGTTGCTCAAACCAACCAACACACACTGCTGTGAATGGATAACTGTGTGTCCCTTTTACAATGTGTGGCAGTGTGCGTGTGTGTCTTAGCGTGTGTGTGTGTGTGTGTGAGTGAGAGAGAGCGAGAGAGAAAACGAGAGAGAGAGAGAGAGAGAGAGAGAGAGAGAGAGGTGGAAAGGGAGAAAGAGATAGCGTTTGTTAATATGCGTGTAACGGGCGTGTTTGGCAGAGTGTGCGCGTGTGCGCTTATGCCTGACAGGGTGTGTGTGCGGATGCGTTAAACTCCACGGAAACCCTGAGTATAATGACCGGCCTTATGGGCTAATGAGAAGGCTATCGGCTCTGATTTACACACCATCTCCCTGGCTTGGTAATCATGGTGGCACACACACACACACACATACATACATACATACACATACACACACACACACAAACATATATACATAGTCCATGTTCTCATGCTGGGGTAAAAGGTCTCGAAGACTCTGATAAACAAGCTTGTTAGGTTTGTAAACCATACTGCTGAGTCATCGTACAGTATACACCTGTATCCCATGATGAATTGTCCAATGGCGATAGAGTTGTTCCGAATGGAATCGAATCGTAAACGGTCCCAAAGCAAGCAAGAGAGGGTGAGCGTGGGGTAGAAGGAGATAATGAGGGGAGGGGGGGGGGGGGTTCATAAACGAAATAGAAACGCCCAAGTTATCTATGACAGAGTGTGTGGAAGCCTGCATTGCACTGGATTCAGGGGCGTGTGCTGTGTGGCGTGAGGCTGTTAGGAAGGTAGTGTCTCTCATGCTTGTATCACCTCAGTAATGAAGGATCAGGCTGTCAGCAAGACCATCTCACACTCCTAATCCCAGCCTGAGGGGGGGATCCCAAACACAGGAGCGCCCGCACGCACGCACCCGCGTGCACTGACAGACGTGTGTGTGTGCGCGTGCCGGTGTGCGCATGCGTGTGTCCCCACATGTCTACTCAGACACAAGCGCACACGCACAAACCGCCCCCTACCCCCCCGAAAAGCAGGGGGGTCAGAGCAACACGACAAGATGGATCAGTGCTCTCTGTGTTCCAAAGCTCCGTCCACGCGTTCTTCCCGGGTTCCGCCCAGCCTCTGTTCTTCGAATCGCTCGTTTACGCCACCTCCATCGGCGCGTCTGACTCCAGCGCTCTGGTCTAGGCCATTCTAAACCCTCTTAACTCATAACAACAACATTCCTCATCCTCGCCTCAACTGAGGGGCAGAGAGGATGGGGAGAGGAGGTAGGAGACGAGAGGAGACGAGAGGAGAGGAGAGGTGACCGAGCCTAATGATATTCAAATGAACGCCCGTTGGTTGCAACCCCCGTTTCTCTTCAGAAACCCTCCTATCTGACACAGACGTGGTTCGGTTCAGGTTAGGGGAACCGCAGACCTCTGGTCTGGTTCCACAGTCGAAGCCCCTGCACCTAACACTTTAGTTCCACTTTTTTAACGATCCAGTCTGTGTAATTTCAGACAGTAAAAACAAAATTCCTCCGCTTCGCAGCACAAATAAACATTCACAGAGAGTTTTCGGAAAGTACTCACCAAAGGTGGTTTAAGGACCTTTCAGATCTGGGAAAATCTCTCAAAGTCAGAGAAAAGCGGGAAACAACTTACTTTAACATTGGGTCAATCGTCAAGTCCAAAAACCCTCCATTCACCGCGAAGGTCTCTCTCTCTCTTTCTCTTCTCTCCCTCTCTTCTTCTCCCTTCCCCTTTCCTAGTGACTCCCTCTCGGTCCGACACACACACAAACAGTCACACACACGCAGGGGCAGACAGAGACACCCTCTCACACACTCTCTCCTCCTGCGACCCGGAATGTTTGGCAGCTCCTACTGTACTGAAATACAGGGCACGCCATATATGGTCGCGGCATGCCTCACATGTCACCCGAAATTTACATGGAGCGGGTGTGGAGTTCACCTTACGGAGCGCACGCGCGCGCACGAGTTCGTCCACACACGCGCATGGCCCCGATTACCGCCAAGCTCCTGGGCTGACGCCACGGGTGGAAAAGGCTGGGGGGGGGGAAGGGGGGGGGGGGGAGCTGCGAAACGTGGGGGGTTTGGAGTTAGCTGGCTGACCGAATGCTAGTCCGATCGTGCCCTTCCACGCTCAGCCTTGAGTCAGACATGGGGGGGGGGGGTGGAGGTTGAGTGGGCGAACTATTGATCCACCTCGGTGCTTCCTGGAACAACCGCTTGGTCTCTGTGTACACAGACCCACACCCACCTTCACACACGCGTGCGCACGCACACATGCACAGAGAAATCTTACTGCAACGAGAGCTAGGCTCAGGAACTAAGGACTATTGTGTGACCTTCCGTTTTCAGTCTGGAATGTGCTTTGCTGCCTCAAAGAGTGTGTGTGTGTGTGTGTGTGTGTGTGTGTGTGTGTGTGTGTGTGTGTGTGTGTGTGTGTGGGGCGCGTGTGTGTGTGTGTGACAGTGATAAAGACAAGCCATAACAAACATATGTTAAGCCAGGGCCCTGCATCTAGAACAAACGCAGACCTAGGCATGAGACCGCTGTGATGTCCGTCTGCAACAGACACATATACAGCCTGGCTTGGAAAAGTCCAGACAGCAACAGACAGAACAATCTAGATTGAAGAGGGGGGGGGGAAGAGTCACAGGGAAAGAGATGCAGAGAGCGAGAGAGACGGAGGGAGCGAGAGGGAGAGCGAGAGAGAGAGTAAAAGAGAGAGCGACGGAAGGAAATCCTTACCTCTCACATTGCTGTTCGGGGGTTGTGCGCCTATCCGCGTGTCTGTTGACAGTGTGTGTGTGTGTGTGTGTTCAGGCAGGCTGCGACAGCAGAGCCCCAGGCACCGGCTGGACCATTCTTAGGCAGGCAGAGCGCAGGGAGCGAGAGAACCAGCAGAAGAGAGGACGAGCGAGCCAATGAATCAGCAGCAGCAGCGGCGGCGGACGAGCGGAGGAGCCTGACAGAGCGGAGGACAGTGTGTGTGTGTGTGTGTGTGTGTGTGTGTGTAGTGCTGCGTTGGCTCCTTGCGCTAGTGTCTCTCCCTTCCTTTCGCTCCCCCGTAGCAGCAGAGCTATGCTGTGCTGAGCTAAAGTGTGTGTGTGTGTGTGTTTGGATCTGTCTGGGTTCTGGTCTGCTCTCGCTGGGCGGCAGTAGCAACAGCTGTGGAGGAGGAGGAGAAGCGGAGGAGGAGGAAGGGGAGAGGGGAGGAGTGGAGAGGAGCAAGAGAAGGAGGAGTGTGCAGGACGAGCAGCATTTAACAGACTTCCCCCTGAATCTCCTTTCTCTCTTTCTTTCTTTCTAACGTTCTCTCTATCACTCGCTCTTTATTTCTTTCATTCTTTCTCTCTATCGCTCTCTTTCTCTCTCTTACTCTCTCTTTGTCTCTCTCTCACTCTCTCTTTCAGAATCCAGCTGACCACGCCCCCTTAAACCAACACCAGGAAGTAGATCTCTGTTTCAGCCACACTATCCCTTCCACTCCAATAGGAGGAAATGAGAGAGGCATAGAGAGAAAAAGAGGGGGGAATGGTTTATAAACTAGGTAAAGAGAAAAGGAGAAAGGGGATAATAGATCCTTCAAATTGATTTTGAATTTAAAAAGGATGACAAGTAACAATGTTGAAAAGGACTTTGGGAGGATTAAGAGATGAAAGGGCGAAGAAGGAATAATTCTAGAAAAAACGAGGAGCGGTTGGGACAAGTTGGGCTTGGGCTGTTGTCCTGACCTGTGCCACCCTCCCTCCCAACATCTGCACACACACACACACACACACACAGGCTAGTCTGGTTTAGTCTGCACTATGGTCTTGTCACTAGCAGTACAGAAAAAAGCCCGCCACTTTAATGTTCGCAATTCCCTGCACCCCACACCCCACACGGAAAACTGACCCGGCCAAATGCTCAAAGGATTTGAAAAGGATTTGGCCCTCTTTCTGCCTCTGGAGAGAAGTTCTGCTCATTCCTGGATCAGGCCCTTGATGCGGCAATATCCGGCCGAGGTGAAGCCCCTTTGGTATCGACATGACACCTTGTAGCCAACATCTACCTCACTGCCCCCCCCCCCCCCCCCCCCCCCCGGCCCTCACAACGCCAATCATCTCCCCCTTGCAAACCTAGCTCCACCTCCAAAATGATGTCGCGGCACAGTACCTACGCGGCAGAGTCGCTTTCGCTACAGCAAGACGGCGCCAACACGTCCTTGATCTACCTGTAAACTGGATGTGCCCCCCCCAACCCCCCCCCCCTCTGTCTTTCATCCAGGTTCCCTGCAGGGGGATGGGCAGATCGGCCTCCACCTCAGCAGTGGTTGGGAGGATGGGGGCTCTCTGGTTCCTGCTGACCTGCACCTCTCCCAGCCTCTGCTCAGGAAGAGCTGCACTAGGGTAAGTTTTTCATTTCCTGTGGTCCAGTCGTTTCATCCTGGTGATATGAAACATGATGCCCTTAACGCTCTTTAGCTTGTAACAGTACGAACACGGACGCGACCTCTCCCCCCTCCTTCCCCTCCTCCCTCGCCTTCATTTGTTTCTCTTTCTTTTCTCGCTGTTTTTCTTTCTTTCTTTCCCTCACTCTCTGTCTCTCTCCTCACCCCTCCCTGTCTTACTCACCAGTCTCTTCGAATCAGGACTGGTGATGATTCTTCTCTAATTGGTGGCTCTGTCTCTGTCTCTCTCTCTCTCCGTCTGTCTCTCTCTCTCCGTCTCTGTCTCTCTCTCTGCCTGTGTCTCTCTCTCTCTCCGTCTTGAACAACTTTAAGTCAACAGCACCGCGAGGACAGTTGAATGCGACAGCCAGTGCCGACAGAAGAGTTGTGTAATGTGTTTACCACATGTAAGACTGGTTACCAGCCAGGTCAGCCTGACTGGGGTGACTGGGGGTGGGAGGGTGTTGGCCAAGAGCCGCCCGGGAGGAACGGAGTGATTGATGCTGTTCTGCCTCCATCCGAGACACATTAAAAAGCCTTCCTGAGATCTGGGATCGCTGTGCAACTCAAGACACTGACGTGGAATTTCCTCTGTTTCTCTGTCTGTCGCTCTCTCTCTCTCTCTGTCTCTCTCTCTGTCGCTCTCTCTCTCTCTCTCTGTCTCTCTCTCTCTCTCTCTCTGCTTCTGCGGCTGACATCACACCCATGCCGAACACATGGGCTCGTTCTCTCTCTCTTTTTTCACTGCATCTCTCCCATTCGCCTTCTCTCTGGAGAACCAACTTCCTTTATTCCCTAAGACTGGCCCATTTTGATTTCCCGTTTCCTCCCTCGGCCTCCCTTCCGCCTCTTCCTCGCCCTCTCTGTCGTTGCATTTAAACTCCTCTCAGTGTTTCCATGGCGAGGCGAGCGCTTCATGGCCCCGCAGCATGAAGAAGAAACAGCCAAGTCAGGGAAAAAAAAACATAAAAATACAAATAAAACAAATCAGGGACATGCTGTCTTTCTCCATACGCTCTCTCCTCCAATGACTTCATTTGGATTCTCTACATTTCCCTTTATGTCCTTGGGGCGTGCCTGTCTCTGTGACGCGAAACATACATTTGATATTCAAACGACAGGTACGACATTCGGAGCGCAATTTAACGGCTCCCAGCTTGACGATTCGCCCCCGAAAATACAATACTTTGAGGACCGACCCCAGCTTCTTCATTAGAAGCTTCTCGTTAGCGGTTTACGATCTGACTGCGTTTGTTTTGTGACAGCAACCTTATCTCTTCTCACACCAGTGTTCTTCCTCTCTCCTCTTCCTCTCTTTTCTGGGGCTCTTCCTCTACGAGTGTGATTACAGTACTAGACAGGAAGTTGGAGCTTTCTCACTTAGCGTCAGGTAGCCCTGGACGAGCATCAGAAGGGCTCTCGGTATGAGGAACGTGCAACAGGAAGTGTTGCGTTGCGGTTGAGAAACTGTAGCTTGCCGCACTGCTAATTCCGTTTTCGAAACGAGGCAAGGCGGTGGTCGCAAGAGAACGTTAACTGATAGGGAACAGGAAGACGTGTTTGCGTGTGCGCGCGTGTTCGTGTGTGTTCGTGTGTGCGTGTGAAAGCACCCCATCGTCCGAACCCGTAGTGAGTGCAACCTTGTGAGAGGAACCTAGTTGGAACTGAAGTGGGGTCAATCCTCCGGCTCATCCAGAACTTTCCCTGTCTCTAATTTCGGTTTCTTTCTATCGCTCAAGTTCTTCATTTTCTCTAACACTCACCACTCTCTCTTTCTCTCTTTCACTCTTTCTCTGTCTTTCTCTCTCTTCTCTTTCTTTCACTCTTTCTATCTCTATGTCTTTCTCTCTCTCTCTCTCTCTCTCTATTACTGTCTCTCTCTCTCTCTCTCTCTCTTACTGTCTCTCTCTCTCTCTCTCTTACTGTCTCTCCCAGTTCTCTTTCTCGGGGGTGAACATAGAGCGTTTGCTCGTCTCATCGCCGCTCAGCGCTCTGCTATTTCCCAGCCGTTTGTAAATGACACTGGCTAGCTGATGTGAACTCACACTGCACTGGGGAAATGTCCCAGGCCCTTTATGAGCCAAACCCTAACCGCCCATCTATCACCAACACACACACACACACACACACACACACACACACACACACACACTCGCACGCATATAAATACACACAAGCCTCTAAACACGCAACGCTCTATTACTGGGATTCACACACACGTCAAAGACAGGGGCTGCAGCTGAGCTTCTTTCAGCGTCAGCCATTTCCCAGTGTGGTTTCGCCGTTGCTGGGCCAGTGAAACAGAGAAGCGAGCGACGTGCTCGCTTCAAAATGGCCGACAAAACTTTCAACTCCCCCAGTCCCCAAAGTTTCCGCCAAAACTACTAGTAAACAGAATAAGAGTTCATAGTTCAGGAATAACACGAAAAAAAACACGAAGAGAATCCCAAATCCACAACATGCAAATATAACTACAGAGGATTATTAGGACCAAAAAATGAACGGATTCCGTTGACTCGAAAAGCCATGTAACGGTCTGTGTCTCTGATACATGTGAAAGAAGCAGGTGCGCTTGAAGTGTGTCAGGTGTAACTCACAGAAAGAGGAAATGCCTACATGGCAGTTTTTGTCCTAAACTGACACCTGCTCACAGTTGGCCATGCAGTTAGCATTCAGAAACAGTCTTATCACTGAGATAACATGAAGGGCAACACCCTGCACAAGCAGCTACACTTTGGTCGCCTATTTCAGCCACTTTGACTTTTTTTCCTGTGAGAATTAACTTGAAAAATAAACAAAGTTGAAAGTCATGGAATGTTTCTAAAAGTACCCAGACATTTGTGTAGGAACGTACGCACAACTAAATATACTGCTAAAAAGCGAAAAGTTCAAAATAAACAGGCCTGTTGCTCTTCACAAATAAAACTAACGCTGTAAGGAAAAGAAAACGTTTGGACTACTAGAAACTAGAAAATAAATTCCGTTCTGTACTATGTACAGTTCTATTGGAAAATGACAATGGAATGAAAACACACTTCTGCTGCGTATTGTCAGTGTAGATTGAGACCGTGTTTGAAAAGCTGTGGGAGCAGATGTCTTACCTGTGTCTGGTGTTGACGTACCCTTAGGACTGACAAGGCCCTCTGATGCCGGTCATACGTAATGACCGGCGCAATGCATTGTGGGTCACATCCCCCCCCCCCTCTCTCTTTCTCTCTCTCTCTTTCTCTCTGTGTCTCTTTAACAACAGTGCCATGTCACAACCAGACTGCCAATCAACCATCACTGCGCAATGCCTGGTCACCATGACAACCACCCTTAATCTCATTTTTCATCTTTTGCTTACATTATCCGAGGCTGCCAAATATGGTCATGCCTGCGCGCCCCCCCTCTCCCGCAACCTGAAGCCCCTCCTCCTTCTTTGTCTCTTTGCTTTCACTTCCTCTTCCTCTACATCTGCGAGTGTGTGTGTGTGTGCGTGTGTGTGTGTGTGTGTGTAGTAAAGCGCTGTGTGTTCAAAGAGGAAGTCCCCTGACATCTCTTCAGTTGGGAAGGGGTGGAGATAAGAAGCTAGAGACAGGAAACGGGGGTGTGACTTGTGACCGAGCACCCATTTAGGAGACCAAACCAAGAGGAAACCATGAGGTCATCGGTCTGTTCAGGCCATTTAGGTGGCAGCCAGGTGGGGTAAACGGTCTAACTCACCCTGGTAGTTCCTCTTGAGGATGGATGGAAGGTAACCACAAACTCGCCTCCCCCTCCCTCCGCTTGGCCCCATCAGCCCAGCCAACCCAAGGCAGGGTGGAGTTTCCAAACGGGTGCCTAGAACCAACCCCCACATCACCATATACAGTAGCGGGTGGTCAGCGGAGGCACGATCGGGGCCATTCGTCAAGACAGGAGTGATTTAATGATTCCATTACCTTGACGACAGCACGAACTAAAGGGGGAAATCGTCCGGCACTTGACTTGACTGGACTCGACTGGACTCAACTCTGGGGATTGAAAGTCAATGAGCGTAGACCTAATTTAGTCTCCTTCTCACTCCCCTTCACTCCCTTCCTCGTCCACCCCCTTAGTCCCTCCCTACATCATTTCCTTGCCTCCTGCTTCCTTCCACCCTGCACTCTTCCTCTTGCTGCCAGGAAGCAGACTTCTTTCCTTTTTAGGCTCCCTCGACGCCGTTGTCTGCAAATACAGCTACCGCATTCCTACCCCGCTACGCCAGAAAGGGAGGGAGGGTCAGAGGAGGAAGGGGTAGAGGGGGGGCAGAAAAAGGAGGAGGGGAAAGGGAGGGAAGAAGAGTGATGGAGGAGGAGAGAATGCAGCGTTTAAAGAGAGGGGCAGCCTCTCTTTTAATGCGGTGCATCAAACGCAACACGCTTGAGCATCAATCATGACCGCTGTCGATACATGTATTATTATGACGTTATTGAGGTTCACCTGGAGAGGCTTGATGGCGTGGTGACAGTGGGCGTGTCTGCTGTCTCAGCTCCGTCAGGGCAGGCCGGGACGGCGTGATGTCACAGCTCATCAGCCAGCTAATTAGCGCTGAGTAATAGACTGATCAGAAAGGCTTCTCTGGGCTCATCTGAACCGCAGCCCACACCCAGCTCTCACACACTCTGCAGTGTCATGTCTAAAAAGAGCCCCCCCACACACACACACGCACACACACACACACACACACACACTCACACACACACACACACACACTCACACACACACACACACACACTCACACACGCACACACGCACACACACACACGCACACACACACACACACGCACACACACACACACACGCACACACACGCACAGGATGTGGTCCGCACAAACAAGTGTCCCTCCCTTGTTTCTTCTCTGCTCCTTCAGTAAGGTGACTCTATGGTGGCAAATGGTGTTGCGTCACTGTTAAACTGACCGTCATGTCCAAGTGAAAGAAATCAAGAGGACGCCTTTGTCTAAGATCTATGTGAACGAATGGGTTAAGTCACGTGGCTCAGTGGTTAAGATGTTAGGCTAATGATTGAAAGGTTGCGAGTTCGATTCCCGACTGTGGCTACATGACGTTGCGTCCTTGGGCAATGCACTTCACCCTACTTGCCTTAGAGGGAATGTCCCTGTACTTGCTGTAAGTCACTCTGGATAAGAGGAGAATTTAAGAGAGTTTACTAAATTACTAGATGTAAATGAATGGACGACTCAATACAGCTTTCTGTTCTATGATGAATAGGCCTAATTTAGATCAAACGAAACCTTTACGAAAGTAAGAAAATCAATAGCCTGTCAATATACGGAGCTTGCACTTGTCTGCGGACAGATCTGAACAGTCAATTTAGCTGGTAGATTTTTTTTCAGCCATGACTCAGCAATTTGTTTGCTTAAACTGCGATTTTCAACATTAAAATTCGACGCTTTCTCTCTCTGAAACATGAAGGGAAGGAATAGATGTGTAGGCCGATTGCACGATTAGCTGACAATTAATAGCACAGATGTCAATAAAATAATGTAAACAGAACGAGCCTTGATTTACATTTACGTTTATTCATTTGGCATGTCCTAGTCCTATTAGCTTTTGTCCAAAGCGATTTCCAATAGAGAGCTTTACAAAAGAGCATCGGTCACTGATCAGAGCAACGTGATAGTACCCAAACATAGCGGGTTCATGGATTATGAGACATACATCGTGAGAACCGATAAGTGCCAAGCGAAGAGCCATAAGTGCATTCAGCCGAACAACATTTCATTTTCATCGCCTTTTTGGTACCTCCAGCCAGCCTACTGAAAGCTAAATCAAAGTATGAAGATTAAACTTGGAGAAATGAAATAGGCCACAGAGAGGCATAAAAGGTAATTCAACTTTTTAATTTTTTTTTCAATTTTCGTCAAATCAACACTGGGATTGACACGTCACAGTCCTTCACGACAGACCGTGCGCTCGAAATAACAGGATTAAGTGGGGATTACAAAGATCTGCGTCTCCTGCAGTTCTTTTCTCACACCATGTTTCAGGTCATGGTTCTGACAACACGTTAATTACGGCAGACCGGGATCGTATAATCCGTGCTGCGAGTGAGAAAAAGCATTTTTATTCCCATCCCCTCTCTTGGGGATGAATCCCCCCCCCCCCCCGCCCCCCCACTACTAAAGATGGCAACATGGCCGCCCCATGGGTGGCTGCCATGCAGTATGGGAAGATCTTGGGGAAAACCCATTCTGGCGACGTGACCCGGCCCCCCCCTCTCCTTCCTACCAAACGCAGCAAGCATCCAGAACATTCCAGCCCCGAAGGTTGCAGAACTTTGTTCGTACCACCGAAAGCCTGTTATATATTCTTGTCTCCCTGCTGATCAAACTTCAGGGCTTTTTTCATTATACATCATGCTGTGGGCTGCTTGCTGTGACACAAACAGCCTTCCTGACAACATTTATGTTTTCCAAGACTAGTGAGATGCAATTTCATCTGCCTCATTTAATACGAGTTTAAACCAGAAATGGGTTTCCCAGTCGTCTAATCCGTGTGGCCTTGACTGTAAATCACAGATGGCTCGCAACGGCGTAAAGCATTTTTCTGTTTGGTCGTCAACAGAAAGCAGTCAGCAGCCAGACCTCGCTGGAAGCTAACACCTGTCTACAAAATTGAAAGGGTTACCTCCGTTTGCAAAAGGGGGGGGGGGCGTCGGTGGAATAAGAGCAACATCAATAAATCACCACGTCCCCGGTCCATTCTGCAGTCACCCCGATGCGCGTCAGCCCTGAGGGGGGAGGGTGGGGGCTGCTAGCTCATTCAGGCTAACGCTCATCGATCCAATTTGAACATCGATGCAATAGACACAAATGGCTAATGGCAAGTTGAAGAGGTGGGATGATGGGGCAGGAGAGGGGGGAGACCGGGTTGTCGGAGGGAGCGCTGCAGTTGATTTAAGGGGCCGCGCTGGGGTGACAGTGTGGTCTGCAGAGCGTCAGCGTCATCCAGGGTTAGGGTTGATCTACACCTGGAACGCATGGTAGCACAGTGCCCCCCGTGTGTACGCTGAACCAAACTGGGGGCATATAAGGAAAAGGCGGGGGGGGGGGGGGGGGAACAAAGTATGCGGTGCGCAAGTAAGAACATTTCTGGGGGGGGGAAACCTGGTCTCACATGCACGGCCACTTCCATCGCAAGCATTTTCCGTGCACTCCTTGCACCGAATCAGAGCGCAAGCCACTTTGTAGCCTAGCAACGGCTGAACTCAACACACGCGCCTACTATAATTCCAAAAGTCCCTCAAGTGCCAGACATGCAGTAATTATATCTGCGCTCGGCCAATCGCGTCCGTCCGTGGGCCATAAATAACAGACTGCTGCCCCGCAAAGCTGCAGTCTGCGCCCCAAAAGTCAACAAACTGTTTCTACGGTAGCGTCTGTACTGTGCTACGGTCAGTACTGAATCGCACTGGCCAAGACAGAGAGAGGGGGATGGGACGAAGGGAGCAGGAGAGAGAGGGGGAAAAAAAATGTAGTCTATGATTACTTTGTTATTATGAAAAAGGAAGACCTGTTAAAAGAATAGGACTGTATCCTTTAAACTGCGTACTTTGAAAAATGATTTGTTGATGTTTGAAACAGTGGCAGACTCGATTACGATGAATAGGTCGCCAGGAAGAAATGTGTGAGTTTGATTGAAACCTGAATTTTCCTAATTGCATTTGAGTTTCATATGACTGCAATACTGATGTTTTAGTCACAGGATCTGTTCTCTCTCTCTCTCTCTCTCTCTCTCTCTCTCTGGAGTCTTATGTGTTAAGTTTCGCAGTAACACACACCAGGACTAAGTACCGTGTGTTATTAAGAACTAGGGGGTTCTGTGAAAGAACTGAACCACTTGGGTCCCTATTTTTAGACTTTACGACCAATATTGAATTCTGCCCGAGGACATTTTCAACCCAGGGTGATTTAAGACGTCACCTTTAACTGTGGTGACAATTTACAACAGCAATGGCACCATGTGTCGTAGCGGAGGGTGAGGACTGCTGAATATGCGCTTTGGATAGGCCGAGTGAAAGCACTGTTGTGTTATGATTATAAGGTCACTAACTTGGGCCAAAGTGCCGACGGAAGCGCAGCAGGTTCTAATTTGGAAACCAAGGAAATATCAAGATGGTAGACAGAAGCTATAAACGAACCAAACACTGATGACAGAAGCTTATTTTGTCTCCTTCAGCCACGACAAGCCGGTGACTCACTCCAATCGCCAGGCCCACAGAGCAATTAAGCTTGTTAACGTTTAGTTCCAAACGTTCTCGTTTATCCTGCTCTGTGGTCGATCGTCATACATTTCTAGCGACTTCTTTTCTTGTTGGTGAGCGTGCGTTACGGAGGTTCCGCTGAAGACGCCCCAGAGATTCACCCATTCCCCCCCCCCCGGATCTTCACCCGTTCCCCCCCCCCCAGATCTTCACCCGTCCCCCCCCCCAGATCCCCCTCTGCAAGGCCGGAGAAGGAAGAGGGCTGGCAAGGGGGGAAACCCTGCTGCCTCTGGCACTTATCAGATAATAAAAACAGATGTGTCCTACATTTCTGCCGCCTCACCCGCTCTCCTTTCACAGCGCGTCTAGCTCTCGTTGGGGGAGGTGACACTTTCTGGACTCGGGTGTGATGTGTCCCTATCTCTAACTGGAACCCCTCTTGGGTGGGGTGGGGGGTTCTGTATCTAGTCAACAGTGTTGTTTGGTCGGTTGTCCCAGCACACAGTGTGGCTCCGTGAATGACTTACAGCTCGCTGTTTTTCCTATTTCCCTGTCATGACTCATATCAGAGTTATCAGATGAGCTCTATTGTGATGACATGTGAACTCGGAAGCATGTGACGCACGTCAGTTCATAATAATGTAGATGGCAGTGAAGTAATTAAACTGTGTAACACTTTATAACATGTACCAACAACCATTTTAAAGCCATTTTGACCAAAATAGTCATATAGCCATACTTTGTATAGACAGTGACAAGGAAATTTAAAAAATACAGTGATGCGGACATTTAGGCGTCAAGGTATCATCAATCATTGCTGAGTGCTGTACTATAATTAACTGTTGCAAACTGCTATTTCCCCACTGCTGGACAAATTATCTGGATTCTTTTATTTTATCACTGATAGCAGTGAACTGGTTGGTGTTAGTATCCACCTGCAGTGCTTTTCTCAGGGCCTACTGGCACAATAACGGGCATACCTGCTTCAAGGTCGACACCAGCAATGTCACATTGAATTAGCCCTCCGATATTGGATTGTTGGCACTGTGTCAAGTGAGTTACCTAAAAAAATGATGAGTCTGGAATTCTCCGGACCGGCGTCTGTTGTTGTCCTGACCTTCTGGCGCATCTACCGGCGACGCCGCGACCCACCCTGACGGATCGGTTGCTTTGCATTTGAAATCAAATGTATTCTTAGAAGTGACAGGACTGGAGGTGGACGAAGGCGGCGGCGTGGGGATGGACAAGAAAGTCACGCCACACTGCCACCTACAGGCAGAAGGGGGTACAGCTAGCATGGACAGAGGGACGGGGGGGGGGGGGGGGGGGGTCACGTCTGGTCTCTTATCTCACCAAAGGAACACGTATGATGGCGTGTGTGGAAGGTAAAGAAAAAACAACTTTTAGAAAACGACACCTCCGCTCATCTCCGGAATATTCTACCATCTCTCATCGTGTCACCAAAACACCCCTGATGAAGTCTCCTGCCAGGAGGCTGGAAAACAGTCAGTCAGTGGTGTGTTAACACACCCGGCAATCAGACAGACAGCCGGGAGTGGGGGGGTGTTATCAGTGACTAACAGTTCCAGTTCTCTGGAATGGGAGGGACGCGGATTAGGTGCAAGAGTGTTGAAACATGCTACGCGAATCTCCCACTGAAATGCTGAGTCACATGAGCGGGGCCTTGAAAGCCTGATCACAGTTCAGCTGGTGAAGCCAGAAGCCAAGCCACCGAGAATGGCCAAACAGGAAATAAGGCAAACTAGCCGTGGCTGTTTAGGTTTATTTAGGCAGTGACACAATGACACTTTTTGGCCGTGTTTAAGCGATCTGAAACGCAAGTGTCAAGGAAACGCAAGTAACTTTGTGGGCGGGACTCGGGTGCGGTTGCTATTGTGTGCAAGTGACCAATCAGCTTCCAGCAGAGGGACTAGATCACTTCATATTCAATGATTTGTTCTTGTCCACAAGAAGGATCTCCATGGACAAACCTGTTCCGTTTACAAATAACGTTTTTGTGACAAACAGGCCAGTATTGATGACCTTGGTTGTAAAAAGTGTGGGCGAAAAAAAGATGAAATTGGATGTTATGTCATGATTAGTCTTTATCCGCAAATAAAGATCTGCTACGTTCTGGCAGTCACATCTAATGCATGTGTGTGTGTTGCTCATCAAGAGATACTTTGTTTGAACACATCATTTGTTATATAATTCCCTTCAACAAGATTTCTCATTCTTAATTTGTTTGTATGTGTTGTGTTGGTCTGAATAATTCACAACAAAAGTCACAGACGCCAAGAAGACGCATGAGTAAGTCTGTGAAAATGTCCCAGAGATTCCATTTGTGCTGACAAGGTGCCAGAGATGGAGGCTAACATTGATTGAATATCTTCAGAGATTCATTATTCAGCTTGACTAGCTTTCTAAAAACGAAAATCAACACAGACTAAATTGCGCGTTCATTTGCATAATAATAATACAAATTCTTATATGGATCATTTAGATTCACATTCCCTATATGTTATTTATGACCTTCTGATATGGTTTCTTATATAGCATAGAATATGTTTTGTTTCAAACTATGTTTTATTCCCTATGGGCATTTTGTATATGACAACAATAAACAAGTAGAACATCTGAGTAATGTGTTTTATCAACAATAGCTAAACTGTTCGTTATGATTAACATCACAATCTGTGTTGTAGGATGATGGTCATGAAAGATGAATTCATATATGACACAGCTGGATGATCTTACTGTAAGTGACTTGGGAAGTGTTGGTCAACATGTCATGATGTCAATCTATTTCATTGACATGAGTTACCCTAAGCATGCTGTCAAGCACCTTTTGTCATTGAAGGTGTATCCTGTAGCTGTTTTAAGCTTAACTGGCACTCCATGCCACCGTTACACTAAAGAAAACCCCCCAAATGATGTGTGACATTGTATTATTAAGGGTATTTCCTGAACCTTTCCTGAACCTTTCTTCGATTTAGTTGGTTCAATAGATTTCAATACTAACCGTTAATTTGCCACACGTATCTATGAATACAGTGAGATACACACTGTAAAAAGGGGGTTATGCAAACGGTCATTAGATCTTCAGTCTACCTATGTCATTGCAGGAAGGTCAGACGTAGGAGGTATCTTAAAAAGAGTGAAAGGCTATGAGATTGACTTGAGTTTTTAACTGTCTTGAAACAAATCCTGACATACATATGTTTAGTGCATTTAGTACGCTAGACCTATGCAGGTGTGTAGACTGTGGGCTGTGATGGGGAGGCGAGGGATGGAGGCAGGGGCGTCGTTAGCCCTGTTTTAGGGGGGCTTAAGCCCCCCTTAAATGTTCTTCAGCCCCTCCAAATAATTATTGGGATTATTATATATATTTTTGTATTTATATATATTTACTATTGTTTTACACATCGACAAGTTATTTCTAACATGCTACATATGTGAGTGCGTTTCTGGTTTGTATGTTTTCAAACAAATCACACTCTTTCTGATTGAACCAATCTATGAACTGTCTGAAACAATGGATATCCGCAGCCCCCAATGAGTTCTTTCAATCCTTGAAACGTCCCTGGATGGAGGAGTCACGACGCCAGAGTGTATATGATCCTTACCAGATTGCTGCTTTACGTTGACAGACGGTCTAAATATTTAACTCCAGCAGAGAAAGTGGAGCAGCCATCAGGTCGCTCAGGAAGAAAAGGACTCTGTTTGGATCATGTGACCGGGGGATCAATGGATGACAGCTTAATTTAGAGGTGAAGGGGTTTAAAAAGGGGTTTAAAAAGATGCCCCATATTGTTCGAGTTATGGCAAATTCGATCATGGCTTCTAAATTGTTTACAATGTTTTTAATGTGAAACTTTTATGATGATTTTATTGTCTGTAAGGCGACTTTGAGTACCTTGAAAAGCGCTATATAAATAAAAAGTATTATAATAATAATTATTATTATTATTAAATAAACGTGCGCACTGAAGTTTGGAGTGAAGGATGGGGATTGGGCGGGAAACAGAGATGGTCTTCTTCTGAGATATCTTATTACTGGGTCAGATAGGAGAGGATGTCCGAGATAGTCTGGAACTGGACGGGTTTGAGGTTAAAGAAACAAGATATTTGGTGATTGATCTCGACTGAGCACCATGGACAGCGAAGGGAAACTTGCCCTGGTGATAGGGGAAATGCGGTGGGAAATCAGGAGATTAGAGTTAGAAAATTTGGGATTAAAGAGAAAGGCTGGGAATCATTTGAGACGTCACGCCACAGCACCTGTTCTGGTAGCAGCATGCAAAAGTAAATCTAATTTGTAATGTGTGGTCAGTTTGAGGTCAGATGCATTTCATTGAATGTTCATTGAGAATCAGTTAATGCCATTTATGTATTTAAAATCTGATTTTCCCTACTTTTTCCGTGTACTAGGGACAATTCTGTTGTCACAATGTCCTAATGCTATTCATGTATGCCCCTTTTCTTGCCCACAGAGAGCATCGTCATGACAGTGAGAAGATATTCAGTCTTCCAGTCACTGGGATATCATCACTGGGACAGAGCACAAGGAAATGAGGGACAGCTCAGCCAACCTAAATTAAGATACTCCGTGGACCAGAAAGACGTAATTTAGGTTGACTGTCTGGAATAAGAGATATGGGACACCTTGGTTTATTTCATTACCCCATTTTATGAAGTCCGTTGCTTACTAAATGTTCCAGTGAAGAAGTGCTACCATCTAGTGATTGTATATTGTATCGCCTAACTTCTGTTAATGTCCAACTGGTTCAAATAGCCTGTCATGACTCGTCAGAATTTAAATGAACAGCACAAATAAAGATGTACCCATGTCCTTTAAGTACGTATTTTTTTCTTTATACACGTTACATTACGACTTGTATTAGCAATTCAATCAAAACACCCCTGAAATAACAATAGACTATTATTTCCATAGACTTTTGGAGGAAAATACACTTGTTGAATGGGGATCTTTAATCTCGCGAGAACACCGCTGCCACTGCGCAGTGGAGGATCGTTGTCCGCCATCACTGAGAAACCAGCTTCCAAAACTGAGAGGAGCGACTGACAACAACACGCCCGGAGAGAAGGACCTGAATCCAGAGGGAAGGTCGAGGGGGGAATCCCTACCACTTTCCATTTCGCTGGCCTCCTAGTAGTCCACAAAACCACAACAATATTTCATGTTAACGTAGACCCGGGACGTCCAAACTAATCATGTCCACCATCAAAGGCGGCACCAAGAAGGACACCAAGATGAGGATACGAGCCTTTCCTGTGAGTGTTACCCGGGGAGGAGAGCTGTTAGACTGGGAGGCCGATACCCGAGACCAGGGGATGTCAGTGGAGGCCTGTGGGTAGCTTGACCCGTCCTGGAAGTGTTAGCTAGGGATGGTTCTATCCCGAACCAAGCTACTTTAGCCCGGCTGACGTTAAACACTGGGCCTGCCAAGTGTGTAGCCTAGCTTGGAAGCTAAGCTAATGCTAACTGAACTCATAAACAAGCGGACAGTTTGCTAAGCTAAGCTAGCAACAACATTTCCAACAATGTCCCTGTCATGGCTGGTTACTGCAGCTAGTTAACTTGTTAACTCCATGACAGTTCAGTTAGGTTAACTAGACTCTAGCTGGACTGACAACAAAGCCAGACGGTTTAGCTTGAAGTGGGTTAGGATAGCTAGCAGTCCTATAGCTGACTAAGTGTGTTGGCTTGGTAACTAGATCAGTAATGATGTGATTGATCACATGGGGGTTTTTAAACTTTACACTCCCGACACTTAGATTGCGCAATATCTGCAACTACACACCTGGTATAGCAAGATTGTTGTTGCAGTTATATGCTGTTGACATTTGATGAAGTCACCTGGTAGATGATGATGCACAGTCCAGTCCGGCAGGTAGTTAGGCTGCTGATCTGTGGCTCCAAGCCATCATGAGTCAGTATGACTGGGTGTTGTGAGTACGAGTCCATGCAGGGACTGTTAAAGTACATGTTGATGCATGTTGATCATAACATCGTAGCCCAAGCTCACACCTGACTGCATGGATGCTGCAAAAAGTTGCAGCAGTGCCTCTGACCCTGCTCTCCCTGCCTAACGTCTGTACCTGGACTGGGGCCAGGCAGTGGGGGGGGGGGGGGGGGGGGGGGGGGGGGGGGGGGGGCAGTGGGGGGCAGTGGGGGGCATGCCAGCAATAGCTGGTCGCTGCTGAATTGTGGATGATTTTGATTACTTGGGATATGTGACCAAGCTGTTGGCATTGCCCTGGTCTCCAGGGTCGTGATCATGAAATGTTGTAAATAGTTTTTGTGTTGGTAATGAATGTGTGCCAATATGCTGCTATAGATGCATGCCTGTGCAGGCAGCACCTTACATGGCGTCATAAACAGGTTTGATCTGTCGGTTAAACCGTAGTCATCTGTACACATGGCTGCTTATTTGCATGTTTGTTGTTTCTGGACCCAGTTCCTGGGTACTAAGCTCTATGGAAGAGTGAGCCCATGAAACTCATGTCCCATGTCCCATGTCCCATGTCTCTGTCTCTCTCTCTATGTGTCTGTCTCTCTGTCTCACCTCTCTTTTGGTCTCTCTTTCACAGTGGCAATCTCAACCGCAGATTAATTATGTTTAACTGCTGCCAGGGTTATTTTTAGGTGATATAGGCAGTCTGGGCCTTTTCTAGTTGACTATTCAAAACAATACTGAGTTTTAGACTGGATGAGGACTGAATAGTGATGGAGTTGGAACTATTTTCTGATGGTTTTGAGGAGGATTTGTCTTGTCAAGCACGAGTGTCCAGTTGAATTAGATAGACCTAACTGATTTGTCTTATGTTGTTGGATTCCACTCTCATTCTGGGGTTTCAGATTTTTCTTCATCTAGCGAGACTTTTCCTGACCGAATCTGCTCATGAATTAATGATGTAGTTATGTGCAGGCTAGCAAAACAACTCCATCATTGTTTGGTTGTTGTTGTAAGATTAGGTATGCATTCAAATTGACTTGGGACTGATTTTGATTGGACCCGTCAGACAATGTTTTTGATGTTTGTTTGTGTTTACATGTTGATGTTTTCTTACCTCTTCTGTCCTTTAAAAACCCTGATGCATAGCTATCAGACCACAGAGCACAATCTGAAGCCTGCAGACCCCAGTTAGTCTGTTGCCTATTCTAGCATCTCTAGGAACACTAGCATCCTAAAGTGCACACATTCACAGCCTCAAACAGCCTTGCCTAACCCCCATGACTGGTCTGTCGACTCCAAACCAGAAGATATCCAAGCTATGCACGCTCGAGAATGCACAGTCAAGATGGACTAACGTCTCCTGATTTTTCGTCCTCTTCATCCCTCCCTCTCTCTATTTCCCTCCCTCCGTATCAGATGACGATGGATGAGAAGTATGTGAACAACATCTGGGACCTGCTGAAGAACGCCATCCAGGAGATCCAGAGGAAGAACAACAGCGGGCTGAGCTTCGAGGAGCTGTACAGGAACGCCTACACCATGGTGCTGCACAAGCACGGGGAGAAGCTCTACACGGGCCTGCGGGAGGTCGTCACGGAGCACCTCATCAACAAAGTAAACCCCCCCTACACACCTCCAGACACACCCACCCCCCATCTCAGTTCAGTCTGCTTGCGTTCTGCGAGGAGCACAGATCCAGAGATGTGGGGGAGCGTGGGAGTGGAGAGGCTGACTTTCGCAGGGGGCTGGTGGGTGGGTGGGTGGGCAGGGGAGATTCAGCGCGCTCTCCACCAGACACGTTCTAGCTAAGCCGGTGTGTTGTTGTAGACATGGTTCCCCACCACCACCACTCCCGTAGACATCAAACATCTTTCTCTCGTGACAGCGTCTCCATAGACAGAGTTAGATCTGACCTCTGTTGACCTTTTTCTCTGCTCGGTGTCGGGGGTCAGAGCAGGTGGAGCAGGTATGCTGGCCTGTTGTGAAATGCTGCATGCCTGTAAAATAGCCTCGTCTGGAAGTGCATCCTCTCAACACTTAAAGAAATGTGTGATCACTGCCCGCTCACAACAGCAAAGAGCTGACTGACTGAACTGTGAACTCATGAGACGATCCCTCCCTCTCTCCCTCCCTCTCTCTCCCTCCCTCTCTCTCCCTCCCTCTCTCTCCCTCCCTCCCCCTCTCTCTCTCTCTCTCTCTCCCGCCTCCCTCTCTCCCTCCCTCTCTCTCTCCCTCCCTCTCTCTCCCTCCCTCTCTCTCCCTCTCTCCCTCCCTCTCTCTCCCTCCCTCCCTCTCTCTCCCTCCCTCCTCTCGCTCTCCCGGCCCCTCTCTCTCTCTCAGCCCTCCCTCTCGCTCCCCCCGGCTCGCCCTTCCCCCCCCCCCCCTCTCTCGTCTCTCCCCTCTCTCCATCTCCCTCCCTCTCTCTCTCTCTCTCTCTCTCTCTCCCTCCTCCTCTCTCTCTCTCTCTCTCTCTCCCTCCCTCCCCCTCTCTCTCTCTCTCTCTCTCCCTCCCTCCCTCCCTCTCTCCCTCCCTCTCTCCCTCCCTATCTCTCTCCCTCCCTCTCTCTCCCTCCCTCTCTCTCTCTCTCTCCCTCCCTCCCTCTCTCTCTCCTCCCTCCCTCTCCTCCCCTCCCTCCTCCTCCCTCCCTCCCTCTCTCTCCCTCCCTCCCTCCCTCCCTCCCTCCCTCCCTCCCTCCCTCTCTCCCCCCCTCTCTCTCTCTCCCTCCCTCTCTCTCCCCTCTCCCCCCCCTCTCTCTCTCTCTCTCTCCCCCTCTCTCCATCTCTCTCCCCTCTCTCTCTCTCTCTCTCCCTCCCTCTCTCTCTCTCTCTCTCTCTCTCTCCCCCTCTCTCTCTCTCTCCCTCTCTTCCACAGGTGCGGGAAGACGTCCTGAATTCGTTAAACAACAACTTCCTGCAGACGTTGAATCAGGCGTGAACGATCACAGACAGCCATGGTGATGATCAGAGGACATCCTCATGTACATGGTGGGTGGTCTGACTGCTCTGTCTGTGTCTGTGTGCTCCCCCTCCCCCCGGAGAGTCTCACCCTGATTTAAAGGATGCCCTTCTGCGGTGACAGGCTGACTCCCTGTTCCTCCTCGCAGGCTCCGTGTCTCAGCGAGCTGCGTTCTGCTGCAGGAACAAAAGCTTCTGTTGTTTGACTTTATCCGTTTGTTGGGCAACTGGGAGGTGATTTACTGTAGCAACGCGGCGTGTGTGTGTGTGGGTGCGTGTGTGTGTGTGTATGGTGTATTGCACAACGCTAGAGGTGGAGAGTGTGAACCTAACAATGACACAGTCGGTATTGAGACTGTCTCTTATCTCCTACTCTCTCTCTTCTGGCCCTTCTCTCTCTCTCTGGCCCTCCCGCTCTCTTTCTGGCTCTCTCTCTCTCTCTCTCTCTCTCTCTGTCCCTCCCGCTCTCTTTCTGCTCTCTCTCTCTCTCTCTGTCCCTCCGCTCCCTTTCTCTCTCTCTCCTCTTGTTATTGAGCATACACTGGGGCCAGTCACCAGGTGAGCTGACGCGATAGCTCTGTCTGATGGTCTGCCGGCATCACGTAAGGTTACAGCTGCCCCCTCCCCCCCTCTCTCTCTCTCTCCAGGACCGCGTGTACGTGCAGCAGAACAACGTGGAGAACGTCTACAACCTGGGCCTCATCATCTTCAGAGACCAGGTGGTCCGCTACGGCTGCATCCGAGACCACCTGCGGCAGACCCTGCTGGACATGATCGCCCGAGAGAGGAAGGGCGAGGTGGTGGACAGGTGAGCGGCCCGGGGGGGTCATAGCGAGGACCTGCCGCTTGGCTTCAGCGGGTCTTTGGGAGACAAAGATCCAGGTTTAACAGTGTGTGTCTTTCTGTGTGTGTGTGTTTCGCAGGGGGGCCATCCGGAACGCCTGTCAGATGCTCATGATCCTCGGCTTGGAGGGGCGGTCCGTATACGAGGAGGACTTCGAGGCGCCTTTCTTAGAAATGTCGGCGGAATTCTTCCAGGTGGGTCACAGAAAAGACGTAAAGACCTCCCCCCCCCATCACAACCCTCCATCCCAGCCCCCAGGAGACCGCGGCACCGGTTGATTCGTGAACCGGCTGACTGTACCCTTTGTCCCCTTGTCGTCGTCGCCCCCCCCCCCCCCCCCCATCAGATGGAGAGCCAGAAGTTCCTGGCGGAGAACAGCGCCAGCGTCTACATAAAGAAGGTGGAGGCCAGGATCAACGAGGAGATCGAGCGGGTCATGCACTGCCTGGACAAGTCCACCGAGGAGCCCATCGTCAAGGTGGTGGAGCGGGAGCTCATCTCCAAGCACATGAAGACCATCGTGGAGATGGAGAACTCCGGCCTGGTCCACATGCTGAAGAACGGCAAGACGGAAGGTTAGACCCACCGAACGAGCCCTGGATTCTGGCATATGTGTATGGATATGTGGGTATTTTGAGGGGTGGAAGGGGGAAGGGGGTTGTTATGAGATGGAGTCGTGGCAACCCTGTTCCAGACACCAGCCAGGCATGGCTGTTTCATTAGAGCTCATTCAGCAGTCTCTTTGCTCTGCCCCTGATGGAGGCTGAAAGCAGGAGAAAGTGTTGAAAGCCTCAAACGGGATGTTGCAGAGCCTGTGATCCCGGATCACCAAACATCTCCTGCTGCCTCTTCTAATTAACGTCTCATCGATCTGAGGGGGAAAGAAAATACATCGACCAGAAGAGATCCCCCCTCGCTGGAGCCGCTTGTCTGATGTTAATAACGTTGATCTGGAGGCTCAACATACTGAGAGATGTCCAATCCTGGTCCTCTAGGGCCACTGTCCAGAATGTTTTAGATGTTTCCCTGCTCCAGCACACCTGATTCTAATGAATGGGCCATTACCAGGCTTCCACAGAGCTTGATAACAACTCATTCATTAGAGTCAGGTGTGCTGGAGCAGGGAAACATCTAAAACCTTAGACAGTGGCCCTCGAGGACCAGCCATCTAAAATCTGCGCCACACGGGATCCCAAAAGTGACCCTTCTCTCTCTCTCTCTCCCTCCCTCCCTCCCTCCCTCCCTCCCTCCCTCCCTCCCTCCCTCCCTCCCTCCCTCCCTCCCTCCCTCCCTCCCTCCCTCCCTCCCTCCCTCCCTCCCTCCCTCCCTCCCTCCCTCCTCTCCCCTCAGACCTGGGCTGCATGTACAAGCTGTTCAGCCGGGTGCCTAACGGCCTGAAGACCATGTGTGAGTGTATGAGCGCCTACCTGAGGGAGCAGGGCAAGGCTCTGGTGTCGGAGGAGGGCGAGGGAAAGAACCCTGTCGACTACATCCAGGTACACCCACACCCTGCCTGGGTTAAATACCCCACCTTCCATCCCCCCTTCACCTTCATCCCCCCAAAATCAAGGGAGCATTATTTTACCTTCCCTAGTCGTAAAAGGGAAGGGTCAGATGGCTCAGCGGGTTAAGGCGTTGGCCTCATGATCGGAAGGTTGTGAGATCGAATTCCGGCCTCGGCTGTGTGACGTTGTGTCTTTGGGCAAGGCACTTCACCCTACTTGCCTCAGGGAGAATGTCCCTGTACTTACTGGAAGTCGTTTTGGATAAAAGCGTCTGCTAAATGAATAAATGTAAAAGGATACGGACAGTGTTGCAGGGAATGAAACGACCCCGAGCGGTTTGGAACGCGGTTTAAAACGGTCGAGCTAAACGGTGGTTCTCGTGTGTGGTTGTCCGCTAGGGTCTGCTGGACCTGAAGACGCGGTTCGACCGCTTCCTCATCGAGTCCTTCAACAACGACCGCCTCTTCAAGCAGACCATCGCCGGCGACTTTGAGTACTTCCTCAACCTCAACTCGCGCTCGCCGGAGTACCTGTCCCTGTTCATCGACGACAAGCTCAAGAAGGGGGTCAAAGGGGTGAGTGAGCGCGTGCGGGGTGTGAAGGGGGGCTCAGGGGGGACGGCGTACAGGAAGTCTTTGGCTTTGCGTGCCGATTGCCTCTTGATTAGCGCACGATTTGGCTTCTGCACGCTCCAAGCGCTCCTACAGCGGTCGTATCTCGTGTGTGATGGTCTGATTTCCTCTGTGTGTGTGTGTGTGTGTGTGTGTGTGTGTGTGTGTGTGCGTGCGTGCGTGCAGCTCACAGAGCAGGAGGTGGAGTCCATCCTGGACAAGGCCATGGTCCTGTTCAGGTTCATGCAGGAGAAGGACGTGTTTGAGCGTTACTACAAGCAGCACCTGGCCCGGAGACTGCTCACCAACAAGAGCGTCTCCGACGACTCGGAGAAAAACATGATCTCCAAGCTCAAGGTGAGGCGGGGGGGACAGGACAGGGCGGGTGTGCCCACCCTGAAGACGGTTCCAGCAGTCACTTACTGTTCCGTGTGTGTGTGTGTGTGTGTGTGTGTGTGTGTGTGTGTGTGTGTGTGTGTGTGTGTGTGTGTGTGTGTGTGTGTGTGTGTGTGTGTGTGTGTGTGTGTGTGTGTGTGTGTGTGTGTGTGTGTGTGTGTGTGTGTGTGTGTGTGTGTGTGTGTGTCCATGAGCACAGACGGAGTGCGGTTGTCAGTTCACCTCTAAACTGGAAGGGATGTTCAGAGACATGAGCATCTCCAACACCACCATGGATGAGTTCAGACAGCACCTGCAGTCCACGGGGGTAAGAGCTCCAGCACGCCCTGAACACGCCCTGAACACGCCCTGAACACGCCCTGAACACGCCCTGAACACACGCCCTGAACTCACGCCCTGGAAACATCCTGAACACGTTCTTAACAAAGAGTGGAATTTGAAGACTGAGAACAACAGCCTATCTTTCTGGAACATTTTCAAATCCTGCTTGGGTCTTAAAAACCCCCGTGCCAAAAAAGCATACCAAATACTGAGATCATTTAAAAGTCACATACATTTGAGCAAAGATTCATTTTTTTACTCATTGTTAAACTGGTATTATATTTTTTTTTAATGTAATGCTGATTTTTTTATGTTTTATTTAAATTTTGTACTATGTTTGGAACGAATATTAAATGGAAATATTGAATCAGTGGTCCACTACAATTGAACCCTTCCTTATATCGATCTAACCTTTTGCTTATTTGTAGTTATTCATTTGCAGAATGAAATGAGTGTTTATCATTGACTAAGTGGTCCTCGTTCCTCCAGGTGTCTCTGGGAGGAGTGGACCTCACAGTCAGAGTCCTCACCACTGGCTACTGGCCAACACAGTCGGCCACGCCCAAATGCACCATCCCCCCCTCCCCCAGACACGCCTTCGAGGTGTTCAGAAGGTAGGAGACCCCGTTGCACCTGTGCATACACACTGCTGACACCCACCTTATAGTTCTTCAGGGGAACGGAACACACGTATTCGAGGGTGGCCCTCATGGTGAGTGTGCGGTTTCCTCCTCCAGGTTCTACCTGGCCAAACACAGCGGCAGGCAGCTCACTCTCCAGCACCACATGGGCTCTGCTGACCTCAACGCCACCTTCTACGGTCCCATCAAGAAGGTACGGCACCACAGACCGCCTCACTTCCTGTCTGGCTCCTCTGCGCCATCAGGAAGCACCATCAGCATGGTTTTAAGGAACACACTGGTTATTTCCTGTTGTCTCTCTGTCATGTGACCCCAGGAGGACGGGTCGGAGGTGGGGGTGGGCGGGGCCCAGGTCACAGGCTCGAACACCAGGAAGCACATCCTGCAGGTGTCCACCTTCCAGATGACCATCCTCATGCTGTTCAACAACCGGGAGAAGTCCACCTTTGAGGTCACGCACACGCACGCACACACACTTACACACACACACACACGCACTTCCACACACACACGCACACTTACACACACACTTTCCCTCTGCCGTCACTCTCCCCTCTGTCCCTCATTTTTGAAGAGCTGGGACCGTTCGGTGTCCAGTGCCATGTTTTAACCCCCCTCCCTCTCCCCCCCCTGCAGGAGATCCAGCAGGAGACAGACATCCCCGAGCGGGAGCTGGTGCGGGCGCTGCAGTCCCTGGCCTGCGGGAAGCCCACCCAGCGCGTGCTCACCAAGGAGCCCAAGTCCAAGGAGATCGAGAACGGCCACGTGTTTACAGTCAACGACCAGTTCACCTCCAAGCTGCACAGAGTCAAGATCCAGACAGGTGGGAGGTTCCCCCCGCATTACCCAGACCTCCTGAGCAGGAGGGGGGGGAGGTTGTTGTTCTTCCCATATTCGCCTGTGCTGTGCTGAACCCCTCTGTACGCCCTCTCCCCCCTTCCCCTCCCCCAGTGGCCGCCAAGCAGGGGGAGTCGGACCCCGAGAGGAAGGAGACGCGGCAGAAGGTGGACGACGACAGGAAGCACGAGATCGAGGCGGCCATCGTCCGCATCATGAAGTCCAGGAAGAAGATGCAGCACAACGTCCTGGTAGCAGAGGTGGGGAAACACAACGCGACACCGCCCCCCCCCCCTTAAAAAAAACACCAAGTCCATCTGCAGTATTCAGTTCCACATTGTCTTGAGGCAGTCTAGGGACCGAGAGGGGCCCGATGTGGCTTCACGCTGGTTTTACGTTGTTCGTTGTCTTGAGGGGGTTTTGTTTGTGTGTCTGTCCCCCCCCCCCCCCAGGTGACCCAGCAGCTGCGAGCACGTTTCCTGCCCAGTCCAGTGGTCATCAAGAAGCGCATAGAAGGACTAATAGAGAGAGAATACCTGGCCCGGACACCAGAGGACCGCAAAGTCTACACCTACGTAGCATAAGAGCAAGGGGATGGAAGAGAGAGAGGTGGAGAGAAAGAGAGAGGAAGAGAGAGACGGGAGAAGCTGTTGTTTTTTTTTTGTTTTTTTGTTTTTTTTGGACTGTTGTTCGCATGGACCGGGAAGTTCCTTTTAAAGATAAACGCTGGTAAGCTAACTCATCTCGCCCCCTTACGGAAAAAAAAGCAAACATGAATAAATCCAGATGTACACGGATGAATAAAGTGTCAACGAAAAACCCAAGTGTCGTAGATGATTTTAAATCAGGCCCCATCCCCCCCACCCTCCTACAGGCCCCCCACCCACCCTCCCACACTCTTCTTGCCCCCCCTACCCTCCCCCCCACCCTCCGCGAGTACCAACACGGGAGGATTCAGCAGCTTCAAGCTTTTCACTGTTTTACCCTTGTAGAGATCAACCTTATAAAGAATCCCTTGGGAAAAATGTGAATGCACCACATTATTATTATTATTATTATTTTGTTTTCACTGTACAAAAAATGAGAAAAAATGAATTATTAAAAACAAAACAAAAACAGCAAATGTGGATTGCTACAAAAAGGAAATAAAAATATTCAATATGGACGTCGTGTGTCTCCATTTTCCCTCTTTCAAGCGTTGTTCAAGTGCCGGACTCCTTCCTGTCATCATAACTTTATTTACCCGATTAAGGACTCGTCGAATAACCTGATTCATTTGATATTCCTTTAATCATTTAGAGAGGAAAAAAAAGCAGTGTCTTCTGACAGAACATCTGAACGAGAGACTCAGTCTCCATGTCATCGCCCACAGCTGGAGACACAGTGCAGATCCCAGCAGAACAGCACAGGTGGAGCTAGTGACAGACTGTTGATGGCTGAGGAAGGTAATGATGTAGACCTAACACCCCGAACTGGACCCACCTAACATCTGATCTGGCCCACCCACAGAATCATGTCTGCATTCGTGTAACCTGCAGTCGATTTAATTGCAAAACGGCCCCAAATTTGATTAGCCACACTAATATCTTCTTAGAATTGACCAGTGGTGTGTTAGAAAAATCGCCAGACCACAAAACTAGGTCTGACTGCTCTCTATGAATTGGCCAAATACTTTTAATGCTCAATTCTAAAGTGATACAGAGATCCTGTTCTCTATTCTGGGTGAGTGTTTGTGCTGACTGGATCAAATCTCAGCATGGCTCCTCAGTTAGGTCTGAGAGAGTTCTTGCTGCTGCTGGTCTGGCTCTCAGGCCTGGCAGCCTGCGCTAGCGTGTCCAGTCGGCCCACAAACATCTGGACCTCCTCCTGGGTGCTTCGGGTCCAGGCCAAGGGCAGGTGGGTGGGCACAGCGCGGCGGTCTGGAACACAAACCACAGGTCACAACAACAACACAGGAAAGCTTGTTCTTTTTCCTACAACACAAAGTGCAGTCTTAACGTCCCCCCGCCCCCCCAGAAGCGCTGGGTTTGGCGTTCTGCCAGGCCGTGCCCACCTTGGAAGAACTGCCCGCTGGGGGTCTTGGCAGCAGCCCGGGCCAGGGCCAGCCACACCACGGTGTCAGCCCCCTGCTCGGAGCTCCTCAGGCGGGCTCCCATCATCTGGTGGAACTGAGGCATCGCCGTGGAGACAGCTGGGGCGGAGGTCGACGGAGGTTAAGCGTGGGTTGACCAGATGCAGCTTGAACGTTCTGTGGATGTGTGTGGGTGTGTGCGTGCACGTGAGTGTGTGCGTGTGGTACTGACCTGGTGTATCGACCCAGCCTGGATGCATGGCAGAGAAGTGGATGGCAGGGTTGGCTTTGGCCCAATACTCCGTTAGCACCACCTGCTGCCTCTGTAAGGAAACACACATATTCACCTCAGACTGGGGTCTATTTACATTTATTCATTTAGCAGACGCTTTAATCCAAATCCATTTTAATCTCCTAAAATAACAAGGGATGACTTATTCCCCTTCGTTTCAAGGATTTCTGGTGGTGGCAAATGTATTTTCGGGGTGGAGGAAACCCCTTCATGTTCCATGGAGCTCCACATCAAAATGGACGGGAAAGAGTCCAGAGTATACCCCCCACCCCCCACTCCCCCCACCCCACCCCGCCCAACCTTGTTCTGGGCGTAGACCGTGGTGCCGTCGAAGCGGATCCTCTCTGACTGGAGGTCATCGGTGCACAACTTCTGGACCAGCATGCCTCCCGAGGACACGGTGATCTGACCGGCCAGGATGAGGACAGAGCCAGTCAGCCGACGTGTGTGTGTGTGTGAGTACGTGCGTGTGTGTGAGAGCGGTTATGCACCCACCACTCTGGGGTCTCTGCTTTTCTGCAGAAGTGGGATGAGGTTCTGGGTGAGGATGTACACTCCTGAGGGGAAAGACAGGCCACGTCACTCGCAGCCACAAACACTCGGTGATGGGGATGGGTTCAAAGCCCCTGGGCTTCCGGAACGATGGTTCTCGGAACAAATGGACTGAGGTTCATGGCAACTCCCAATTACTACTTAGTATGTGGTTTGGAAACAGTGGAAGGGGAGAGAGGGAGAGGAGGAGGGGTAGAGGGTGTTACCCAGAGTGTTGGTGGCAAAGTTTTTCTCCAGTCCCTCCATGTTCACCTCTCTGTTGTTCACCATGCAGCCAGCATTGTTGATCTAACATCACAAAGACCAACAGCCTACGTAATACAGTAAGAGGATTGTGAAACCAAGCTTTTCTAAAGTAAGTATGTGTGTGTCTGTGTGTGTGTGTACGTGTGGGTGTGTGGTGTGTGCGTGTGTGAGTGTTGGAGAAGAGGGGGCCCCCCTGCTCACCAACACGTTTAAAGATGAATACTGCTTCTTAAAGGCCTCCGCAAACTCCCACACCTTACGAGTTTCAGACATGTCCAAAATGTGGACGTGCACTTCCTGGAATGACAAGGAAACATCCAGTCCACTGTGGTCTGAAGTCAAGGATCTTCCGAAAAGACAAAACACACACACACACACACTTTTCCTACTTACTGTGTTGCCAGACTCTCTAACGATATCCCCCCTGGCATCCTCAGCTCGGTCCCTGTTCCGGCACACGATGTGGAGCGTTCCGCCTGAGAGATTGGATCCAACACAGTGTCATGAGACCGCAGGGCCCCAAACCCAGCTGAGCACAGAGCCGTCCATCATGAGACCACGCCCCTCCGTCTCCCCCACAGCACCGCCCCCCTCACCTTTCTTGGCTATGGCCATGGCGGTGGCTTTCCCTATGCCGCTGTTGGCACCTGTGATCATGAAGGACCTGCCCACCACGGACAGATTCAGGTCCTCAGCCGCGAAGCTTCGGGATTCGGACTCATATCCGCTCCTTTAGGAAGAAGCAACATCCATCCATGGACCACATACACGTAGACAGTGACTGCGTCATCTTGAGTGAATGATGGAGACGTCTTAAACGGCCCCAGTTTGCAACACACATGTGTATTCATGTGAGCCATAGGGATTTGAGTTTAGCTATGCACATTGATTTGGCAAGCTGTAGAAAAACGGTCAGCTGCTAGTGTGACGGCCTACCTCAAATGACTGAGCACTTCAGCTGTCAATAGCACTATTGTTAAAGCGGTGAAAAGAAGGATTGTGTGTCTGTCGGTGTGTGTGTGAGTGACAGAGATGGTGTCTGTCTCTGAGTGTGTGTTGCTCAAGTACCATGCTGTGATCGATACCATTCACGCACAGTTAATAAACACTTTTAACATCCCCTTAAATACTGTAAAGAAGTTCAAGTGATTGATCGTTTTAGTAATTTATTTTTTGAGATTATACTGTAAAAAAAGAAATGATTTGGATTACATGGTGTAACAGGTTAATTAGTAAAAAAAGTTATTTTAAACTAGGCTATGAGTTCAACTGTAAAAACTTACCTCGTGTATTCGCGAATTCCTTTTAAAAACCAGATGATGTTGCGATACAGAGACATGGCTTTTCATGATCAAACAGCCTTGATTAAACTTGAAGAGACTTCATGGAGGCAGTAGGAACCACTGTAGACTGGAGAGACTGAGGTAATGTTAGGGGAGGGCTGCTCTCTACAGACTGCAGCAAGAATGACCATTAGGAATTGCAAAACATAACCTTTGGTCAACAAAGACTCGACAGACATTTTTAAGTTAAAAAATATATAGTTTCTGCCTAGAAGGTGTCCTGATCCCGGAGGGAACCTGTATATATATATGTATATGTATAGACAAAAATGTATATATATACATTTTTGTCTCTCAAATTAGTGAAGTAGTAAGGTATTCTACATGTGTAATGGTTTATTTATTTTATTATTTTTCTTTTCACACTTTTGTCAATACCCTGTTGACCAAAAGAAAAAGAAAAAATTATAAATAAATAAAAGGAATTGCAAAAACATGGTCTTCTGACATAAAGCCTATTGTTTATAAAGCCGGATATATAAAAAAATGACTGCGTATGACAATAAATGCATTTATCCATGATGAGATTTCCTAAGTTAAAAATAGATCGAGGTTGTTGTGTGTATGTTTGGTAGTCTAACCAATAATTTATCGGAAAAAAAGAAATGAGGTTCCAGTTAATTTCTTTTTTATTGCAAGACAAAACAACAACATACAAAAAACCCTCACAGGGGGGAAAAGAGCATACAAATCAACAAATGCATTCAAAAACACAAAAAGAAAAAAAAAAAAAACAAACAAAGGGGGATTACTTAACCTATACAAGGCAAAATGCTATGAAAAGATGTTTTTAAATCTAAGAGCAGCACCCAAGGGGAAGTAAGTCAAAACATTCATTTCTGAGCTAAATCTTCGCAGGTAGATGTGGGAGCCCCCCCCCCCCCCCCCCCCCCCCACACACACACACACACACACACACGCACACCCCCACACACACACACACACACACACACACAAACAGCAGAGGGAGGAGTTCTCCAAGTTCCACACTGGAGCCACCATTCACAGCACGACAGCTATGAGCTCCACCGAGTTTTCTAATCGAAGGGAAGGTAAAGTGTTTTAGGATATTTTATTGGGGCGATTCGCTGCAAAGGATCCCACCTCTAATCAAGATGGTGAGTAAGGGCTTTTATAAGCTCTATTCTGTGTTCCAGTGTTTTGATAAGTGGGATCTGTTCCTTCCGTGACTGTCGCACCTGTTGCTTATGGTTTAAGCAGAAAAGGTGTCAGGTGAAATAATAACAAACGCCCCCAAAATGGCTTTCAGCACAACATATGAACTGTAAGTGCAGGGTAAATCAACATCATGTACGTTTATTTTTCATGCATCCTTTCCACGCTTTGTTATAGTCCAACCTAATGTGTCGCCTATTTCCTCAACCTGTCGCCTGGGTAAAAACATGGAGGTTGCATGACAGGTGAAACAGGTTCTTTCAGTCATTCTAGGTGACCCGGCTCCTCCTGTGAGAGTCATGTTCACTAGCCAAAGTTGGAGCCACAGAGGGCAACTTTCAGATATTCACAGGTCAAATGCTCTATGTTTGTAAATAACTGTCATAAAATCATTTTGGTGCCATGGTCACCAATAGGCTACAGCCTAACGCCACTTAATCAGTTGGTTTTAGAAGAGTAACCTAGGCCCATGCTTCTCTTTGTCCTTTTGTCATCACCTGTCTTCCTAACATGAAGGTTTCCAGGCAGGGAAAAAAGTTCCACTATTTAACTGTTTGAGTTCAGCTCAGTTCAACTAATGATAGCAAGTCTGCAACACTGTGTTGCCTAGACATCCAGTCTATTCTCTGAAGTCCACAATGAAAGGAAGACGAAATGGGAAGCCTTTGCGACGCAAAATAGACTTCACACATGGCAAATTTATGTCAAACGCGACCAAACAAAGCGAGGAAACCCTCTGTCTAAACATTTGAAACACTCCTCCTCATCTCCTGTACTTAGAAACAAGACATGAGCAAAGTTCTGTTCCTTGCTTCGTGTTGTTGACTAAGTGTCAGTGGAGTTAATCTTTAAATGTAGCCCAGACAAGGGAGTATAACCAGAACAATCCCCCTCTTTGTATCTCTCTCTCACTGTTCAACTCTCTCTGTGTGTCTCTGTCTCTCTGTCTCTCTCTCTCTCTCTCTGTCTCTCTCTCTGTCTCTCTCTCTGTGTCTCTGTCTCTTTTTCTCTCTCTCTCTCCCTGTCTCTCGCTCTCTCTCTCTCTGTCTCTCTGTCTCTCTCCTCCCTCAGATGCGTTTCCTGTTGCTCTTCAGTCGCCAGGGAAAGCTCCGGTTGCAGAAGTGGTTCGTGTCTGTGACGGAGCGCGAGAAGAAGAAGGTCATCCGAGACATGACCTCCATGGTCCTGGCCCGGAAGCCCCGCTCCTGCAACTTCCTCCACTGGAAAGACCTGAAGATCGTGTACAAGAGGTCAGCCCCCGCAGCCTCTCCACCTCCCGCTGCCCCATGTCCCACCTCGCCTCCTTCCTTTTCTCCATACGTTTGTCCTTCCTCGCTCACTATACTGGCGTCTTACACTTCCTCCTTGTTCCTGATTGGCTCCCCTTGTTAGGTATGCCAGTCTGTATTTCTGCATTGGTCTGGAGGACCAGGAGAATGAGCTGCTTGGTCTGGAAGTGCTGCATCGCTATGTGGAGCTGCTGGATCAGTACTTTGGCAGCGTAAGACGTTCTTCCGCTGTTCTCCCTGCTGTCAATCACTTCCCAACCCTGGTCCTCAGGACCCACTGTCCTGCATGTTTTAGAGGTTTCCCTGCTCCAACACACCTGATTCAAATAAATTGTTATTATCCGGCTTCTGCTGAGCTTCATTATGATCTATGCATTTGAATCCTGAGCCCCTTTTAAGGACTGCTACTGCTGAATTCATTCACTTTTGCTGGTCAGATCTTATAGTGCAGGGGAGGGCAATCCTGGTCCTCAAGGGCCGATGTCCTGACAGTTTTGGAGGTTTCCCTGCTCCTGCCTGATAAAAATTAATGGGTCGTTATCAAGCACGGTGGAAGCCTGATAATTAGAAGCAGGCGTGCTGGAGCAGGGAAACATCTAAAACCTTCAGGACAGTGGCCCTCCAGGACCAGGATTGGACACCCCTGTTCTAGTGTCTGTTTTCCTATGTATTCGGGGTGTCAGCATATGTCATGCAAAGGCTTTCCCTCTCCAGGTATGTGAGCTAGACATCATCTTCAACTTTGAGAAGGCCTACTTCATCCTGGATGAGTTCCTGATGGGCGGGGAGATCCAGGAGACCTCCAAACAGATAGTGGCTCGCGCCATCGAGTCCGCAGACATGCTGCAGGAGGTGAGACGCACACGCACACAGGTTCACACAACAAATCACACAATCAAACCCACAGAGTTAAGTTTTGCGTGTTGGAAATTCTATCCATCTGAATGTTAATCTCTCATCTTGGAAGGAATTTTTTGGCATTCCTAAAATATTTGGTGGCTTGATGAAGTTCCTATTTAGATCGTTATTTCTATCATTTTACTGTTTGCTCTCACAACGAGGAACAGCGGTGGGGATATTTGGAGTTCAGTAGTATTTCCTTCCTACTTGCTTTCCTCCGTGTCATTCTGTCTTTTGATTGTCGTTTGACAACAAAATACCAGAAGGAAGGAAAGCAAGTCATTGGCAGGCATATTCCTCCTTTTCCTGGTATCCTAGCATAGTTCCCTAGTGGGTTGTCATTCGTCCAGCTGAGCCGTCTCATCATGACTCAAATTAGCCGGTGCTATTGTAAACGGGGCCTCTTTCTTTCCATCTCTATCACTTACCCACTCCCTCCTTCCCTGCCTTCCTCTCTGTGTCGGTTCTATCTTGCTCTGGAAGCGAGCGCAGGGGCGGGTCAGGGGCGAGTCAGGAGCTTGAGCACAGGCTGTCCTGCCCCCCTTCCCTGTAGAGGAGCGGCTGTTGTGGCGCTCGCTCCCCCTCTCATCGGTTTCCAGCCCGTTCTTGTGTACTTCCATCCTTCCTGCTGCCCCCACTCCCCCCCTCTCTCTTTTCTCACCGACGATAAGGAAAGATGTCTTAACCCTTCTGCTCCAAGTGACAGTCCACCCTCCAGTGTAGCATGGCTCTCATTCTCCTCGTTATGGCTTCAGGCGGACAGCAGTGACAGTGATTGGGTTGAGGTGGAGCTGGTTGGATGGCCTTGAGGGTGGACAGCAAGGTTAGCAGCTCTGCTCGTCGCCCTACCAGTGTGTGGTGCTTCACCTGTCCCCCCCACCTCCCCACCCCACCCCTGCCCCGCCCCTCACCCCCCTTTTGTGTATTTTTCATTACAGATCCACGCTGTGATTGTGTGAATGTGTGACTGAATGTTAGTTAGCAGCAAGCCGGGGGTGGTGGGGGGGGGGGATGAAGGTGACATCATTCTGGATCTTTCTGTTTTGTTCTCTGTAGACGATGGAGGAGTACATGAGCAAACCTGCTTTTTAGGACAGACGGGAATAAAGCCATCCGCATCACAACAAAAGGGAATGACGCTCAACATCGTCTGTTTTTGGTCCAGACCCAGCTGAGAGTCTACATATAGTTATATATACATACATACATATATATATATATATATATATAGCATAGCATAGCATAGCAATATAATGAATTTTCTTCAGAAGAACGCAATTTGTGAATGAGGTTTATGTGTGTATGCATCGTCTTGCTTGAGTTCTGAATACTGTGTTCTAGACACTGGTGCAAACCTGTTGTCTTTGTGAAGGAACATATAAGAAAGCAATGCAGGAGATTTTAACATTGCCTGAGGGAGATAAGGAAACATGAAGATAGTAAATATATTGACTTCCATTGCTGTTATTTAGAAGTGCTTTTAAATGTTTTTTAATAAACTCTGGTTATGAATTCCATGTGGTAGCTATTTATAATGTCTTCCAAAATGAATGACTGCTTTCATATGTATGTTGGTGGGCTTGGTTAAGTGTTTTTAAGGTGTGGTTAGCAGATGCTTGCCTTTAAAGACTGTTCAGTGAAAAATGTTTTATTAGAAATTAATACGTTGTTAAGTTTAAAAAGTGCAATTAAAATAAAACATTTTGATATTTAACATTTGTTTCTGTTGTCTTGTATTTTTTTTGTCAGCATGTCACATTTTCCTTTCGGAGGGAACTGTCCAATGTGCTGCTTTAGACGCTTCAGAAATACATCTGATCGTATTTGAGACAAAAAATAAAAAATAAATAAAATAATAGGAATGAATTCTTAATGATTTGTGTTGCTCAGTATAATTTTAACTTCATACAGGTCTACATATAAATATGTTTATTTAAAGAGATAAAGTGTTTAAAATAAGGCAACATAACGCATCAAGGAGAAAATAATCCTGCTAATGCTTTATTTATCTCTGAGTCATCACACATTATTGAACACGTACAAAATGGTTTCAAAATGATAATATAGGCTTTAGCACAACAAACCGATATAGTCCACCAATTACAGAGCTTGCAGTATGGGTTGGAAGAAGGCAGGCGACGGTCTGACTCTACATCATAAATAGTTTTTCAGAAATTTAGATTACGAACAATATTTGGAAACCCCCCCAAACCCTGATAACATTACAAGTCACGACCCAGCCCAACACACACTATTATTGGTCATATATAGGCTATATTTCATATTTTTACAAATTGAATGTAAACTATTAGAGGACGTTCACCACCAGACTGGTTATTTTGAGTATAAACATGACATTAGATTCATATTTAATAGAGGATATCTCCAGACCTACATCCCTCCAATAGGTTTTCCGTGGGTTTCCTTCCCGTCGGCTTTCGGAGGGGCAGCAGTTCCCTCCTCGGGCTCTTCTCTCATCTGGGTCTCCGCGGGTTTCCCCCGCGTCTCCGTGGAAGGATCGGCGTCTCTCTTGGCGGGAAAAGCGCTCTTCTCCACGTCTGCTTGGTCGAAGTCATCTTTCATGGCCTGTTCGTACAGCTCGTAGGGAAACCGGTTAGTCTGAGCCTGAGTGTCCCGCTTGGTGATGGAGTTGGGATACTGGGTCAGGATTTTGGCCGCCAGAAACACCTCGTCTTCATCTACTTCGTCCTCCTCGTCATCGTCGTCGGACTGTCTTTTCAGCGGCATCTTGTTGAGCTCAGACAGGAATAAGTTTTCCCGCCGGCCTGATGAAGACGCGGGACTTTTTGCCGCCGGTGCAGGCGGTGCTTTATCCACAGCCGGGCCCGGCGGTGCAGGAACTCTGGGCGGGGCAGCGACGGGTTTGAGGGGTCTCCTCCTCACGGGATATTCGTTGCTGATGGTCTCCACGCCGATGATGTTCAGAAAGTCCTCTCTGTCCATGTCCTCGGGTCCAGATTTCACTGGGAGCCTCCGGCTGTAATAACGGACCCTGGGCTTGTTGGTCCTGTAGCGGGGGGTTTCTTGGGGGGGCTGACGGTCCATTTTCTTCAACTCCTCCGTGATCAGCATGTCAATGAGCTCGTTCGGGGGGATGTGGAGCTTCAGCGACATCTCCAGTAGTTCATTCACCGTTCGGGGATCGACCAGAGAGGGGCGGATCAGTCTCTTTTTGTTGTCCCTCTTCTGGTTCTGGTCGCTCATCTCGAGGATCTTCAACAGGTAGTAATCCACCAGTTTCGTATCATCATTGGCTTGGTCATCCTGAGCAGCCCGGCGTTGAATGCCTTCTCCCTCTGCCTCCTCTTGTTCGTCTTCCCCCTCCCCCAGCTCTCGATCGAACTCTTCGTGGCTCCCGTTGACCACCTCCTCCGTCTCCACCTTCTCTTCCATGGGAACCCACTCCTCGCCGCCGGCCACGTCCTCGTAGGCCAGGTTCCTCAAGCTGAACATGTCCTCGTCTTCGTCTTCGTCGTCCTGGAACACGTCTCTCTTCTGGCCAGTGGTGGTGGAGGACATGCGGCCCAGCTCGTCGAAGACGGAGCGCAGGTTAGCGAGGCTCTGAGGGGTGTACTGTTCCTCCAGGTCTTCCGTGGCCCGCTTGTACGCGTCGCGGTTCTCCTCGTCTTCGAACATCAGCGGGTACTTTTTGTGGGGCCTGGGGAAGTTGCCGTAGTCCGCAGGCGCGCTCACGGGCTTGCCTGGGTCATCTACGCGGTGCCGGTGCGCGCGGCGGTCGTTCGCGGGTGCGACCGGAGCCGGTTGGGCGTCTCGCCCGGCTTGGTCTTGAAGGGTTCGGAGCAGGGCTCGCACCAGCTGCTCTGCCGGCACGTCCTGTTTTGGAGCCGGTGGTGGGGACGCCTGCCGGTCCCGCGCGCCCTCGTCCTGGAGTGAGGCCAGCTGGAGCAGCACGCGGAACTTTTCCACTTCGTCGTAGTCAGCCGTGGGTTCCTCGCGTCCCCCGTCCTCGCGCTGCTTCAGGCTTTCGATATACTCGAGGGCTTTGATCATGTCGGAGCTGGGTGGGAGGTAGGCAGCAGCAGGGCGCCTTTCCTCCCCCTCTCCGCCTCGGAGCCGGTGGTAGCGGGGGAGAGACGCACCCTGGACGGCGCACATGTGGAGGAGAACGGCAACGAGGACCATAACTCCACCCATGGATAATTTGGGGTGTGACAGCACCATGATATCGCCTTGACAAAGAGAAAGAGACAGAATGGTAAATCCTCATTGTGCTTGAATCACCTGCTTATTTCCTACCATAGGCTATCCACTTTATGTTGCATACATTTAATTCAGTAATGCCAATATGACTATTTATTATGTTATGTTATTTATCTGTATTTATTTTGTATTGCATTTTTATTTATTCTATTTATTATCTGTATTTGTTTTGCCTTTTCTACTTTTATTCTGCTGCTGTAGCAAGTAAATTTCCCCGTTGTGGGATTAATAAAGTATATATAATCTAATCTAACAAATAAATAGCGTCGTCCAATCTATGATTGCAGGCTGCTGGATGGAGCCCATCTCAGATCGAGGGATGAGTCACCCTCGTTGCCAGGGCAACCTCTGACTTCAGGTTATTGACTTCGTTTCGATCCAAATCAAACGAAAACGCACAAAATACAGGCAACATAATAACCATCACCTGTTTAAGTAGGCTAGTCTAATCGTGGCATGTAGGCAATATCGCTTTGTTTAGGTTCATTAAACCCCAATTCGACCGGATCAGATCAGATAACTTGATTAAATCTCCATTCGACAAAGAAAGACAAAGCCACGCGTGTAAACAATAATCCTTGCTTATTGAAAAGCTGCTCTTCATTTCTTACCTTTGGCAAACAGCTTAGATGGCAGCAGTGAATGTATACAGCATTTCGCTCCTGTAGTTGTTCCTTGAGGATGTTTCTGTTCTGTTTTCAGCAGTTGGACCAGCTCCCCTCCATATATGAGGCAGCACCTGACCCACCGCGTCATCACAGCACATATACGCCATCACCAGGCTGGAAATCCATAATAAATGATTTGAGGCTTGAAGAAAAATGGCATTTTAAGGTGGCCAGTCACCTATAAATAGATGTAGCTGTCTGCAGCAGCTGTATCGACGCATGCAAAGTGGAGTTATTGACTGTTTTCAATGAATGAGCCTGCATAGCTTTTTCTTTTTCGTTTGTCTATGTTGTGTATATAGCTACACCTTGTCGTTTACAATCCACATTTTTCGTTGAAATGTTTGTGATTTATGAGATTTTAAAGAGGATCATAGGGCTAAAAGGGATTCTGTGACACCCTCAGAACACCCCATGGAGCTGAATATATAGTGCATATTAACATTTACACTGTTTACCATAATATAAGTGAACCATATCGGTTTAAAACTTTCTGTAAAAAATAATAATAATCTCCGCCTAATTGCTGCCGGGAGCTGGAGGGTTAAACCCACCATCGATGACTCACGCGCCAAACCCATCACCGCGCGCGTGCAGCAGCATCGCTGTCGCAGTTGTATCTCTTTGCGGAGATATGAGCCTGTGATAAACGACCCTCGCTATCTGGGCACGGCTCTTCATGCAGTTCATTCAGGATGTCTATCGATCAAGTGTCCCGTCACATTAGCCTGGTCCTGACGCAGGTTAACACCGAAGCACGGTGACCTGGGTGTCAAAACAAGCGACCCATAACCTACCGAGCCCTGGATAAATAGCTTGAGCTGGTATTGGGCCAGACACTGGGGGGTCTACGTAGGCCTCTTGGATGTTTCTTAAATTGTTTTCTGGGAGTCTTTCATGGTCTTCCTTGAGGGTTTAGGTTGGTTGAGGGGCAGTTCATTAGGTATATGTGACATTGCTTGTAAAAAGAGCAATACAAATACATGTTGATTTGATTTGTTAGCAAAAACAAATAGCCTTAGCTATAAGGCTCGTCTCTGCAAACACCACACATTTCACGTTCTCCCAGATAGCACACCTGAAGTGTGCATTACAGACTGTGACCTGCCCGCTACAGAGGCTTCCATCACACCCATCAGCTCCCCACCCCCACACGGTCCTCCATGTCAGCATGTTCCCCTTGTGTCCTCTCATCCCTTATCTCTCCCAGAATACTAAAGCGTGTACGGGTGGTCGCACTCGATCTGTTTCCCCTGGTGCTCTGACGTGGGCGGGGTGGTGGTGGTGGGGTGGGGGGGGGAGCATATCCGTGTAGATCGGATGACGCCCTCCTCCTCCCTTTTGTCCTACCGGAGGTGTTTTTCTTTAAAGGAGCGTCAGCTGACTGCACACCGGGGACGGGACGAGAGCGAGGAGAGAGCTTGTTGACGTCAGAGATGGATCCATTTGCCCGCGGGCTCCAGCGTGTGCGTGCGTGCCGGGTGCGCGTGCATGCGCGTGTCTGTGTTGTGAGATGTTGCTGCCATTCTCACCCCCCCCCCCCCCCACTATTTCCTACATCAGTCGGTTCATTCATTCATAAAAACGCTCTCTTGCTCAGAGGGGCGTGGCTGCATTCAGGGATTGGAGATGTTATTTTGATCTGGGTCGCCAAGCTAGTAGTGATTAATAATTGACAGCGATTACATTGTGATACCGTCAAAAGAGATAATGAGTAAGCTTGGGCTTTGATTTCTCTGCTCAAACATAATAGCAGTGTGCGTGTGTGTGTGTTCACAAACACACAAGGTGAAACGTCAAGCCTGATTGGTAGATCTCACGCTTGTCACTTCTCAGCGTCTCACTCATAGATATCATATAAGGTTGTTAAATTGTTTTGTTAAATGTCTATGGTCTCACTGTTGTTCGATGGCGTATGCGTGCACGTGTGACAGACATGCGCACGGATGGGAACAGACGACGCAGATTGGGAGTGTGTGTGGCAGGGCGTGCTCACCTAGGGATTTAGGAACGTTTCAGGCTGTCTGTTCTAGAACCATGGGAGAAGGAGCCTAAAAATGGATCCTGATGAGAACATCCATGAACATGTTGAAGGTCACGTGGGTCTCACACACGCAGTTTATTGTTTCCTGTTACTTCATCCTCTCTCGCAAATCCTCGAGCTCACTCACTTTCTCTGTCACGCTCACTCTTCCTTTCTATCAAATTCCTCCTCTTTTTCTGTCCGCCGTGATCTCTCTCTCGCTGTCAAACTGCCAGACACTGAGCGTTCTAGTGTGTGTGTGTGTGTGTGTGTGTGTGTGTGATGTGCACCAACCCAGGCTTGACAGTGGACGTGCCCCCACCTGTTGAAACTTGGACTGGGAGTAAATTAACGAAATGAAGTTCATTCCGAGTTTTCATATTCTAGAGAAGGGTTATAGTCTGTATAGATACCACAGTATATTAGATAGCTTTTTCATGAATAGTCTCTGCTTTTCTCTTTAATGACTGGATCCTTTTATAACCTCCATCTCCTCCTCCTCCTCCTCCTCCTTCTCCTCTGCCCTTCACCGCAAGTCTTTGTAAACCCACGGCCGTTTTTCAGATTGAAAGGGAAAGTTTACTAAAGTATCAGTGAAAGGATTGTGTGTGTGTGTGTGTGTGTGTGTGTTGTGTGTGCATGCGTTTATGTTTTACTGTCAAACTTATTCTTCTTGTTTTGACGTCAGCACCTGGGCTCAAGGCCCTCACGAGCACGAGGTGTTATTGGAGCAGCGGAATTGCTTTTCTGAGAAAGTCATCGACCTCGATGTTGTCAGTCTCTATTCAACGATGCTGCTTTGAATGGAACAACATTATGAAGGAAATAGAGAGCGAGAGATATGGTGACACTTTGTGTGTGTGTGTGTGTGTGTGTGTGTGTGTGTGTGAGAGAGAGAGAGAGAGAGAGAGGTAGGTGAGATGGCACCGGGCTGGAACGGTCCTCTCGCCACACACCTCTCTTCGATGTCCTCCCTCGCATCCCTACATCCCCTGTCTCCCCCCCCCCCCCCCCCCCCCGAGCGCTCACCAACCACGGCCGAGCAAGGAGTGAAGGACGGCACGCCGGTTGTCATGGCTCACCCTCTTTTGAACCGAGGTATCCATGGTGATGCCTCCGCACACCCTTCTCCCTCCCTCCCCTCCCCCCCCTCCCCCGTCTCCCTCTGTGTTTCTGTTCTTCCCACTCGCCTGCCTTTCTCCTCATCTGCCCCTGCTCTAGACACAGATAGTCTCATTTTCCCTCCATTTTTCATTCTCCCCCCCGCCTCTCCATTTTCCATCACCCCCCCCACCCCCCTCCCCCCGATCCGCGTTTATCTCTCTCTTTCTCGCTCTGGCTCCACCCACATTGTTCTCCACATCTCATGGTTTCTAATGAGCTACATCGACGAGGCGATTAGGAGAGAAATATGCGGCCGTGGAGGAGGGTCGTGAGGGGAGGGGGGGGCGGAGGATGGAAGAGGTGCGGAGGTCACCCAGAAGAGGAGGTGGCGATGGTGGGAACGGAGAGGAGAGGACAGGGAACAGGTGAGGGTGGAGGGGGGCTGGAACAGAGAGGCACTTATCATCCGTGTCATTTATAATGAGGCCCATCCACTTAGGTCGCTCTTCTCATTAAAAAGTTCCCGGTAACGGTAAAACACCGCCCGAAGGTAAGGCTCGATCTGAGGCCCCATGGCGGATCAACAGGCGATGGTTCCCCTCCCCAACCCAAACGAGCGGTTTCATGTCCCTCCTTTCTCTGGGTAATCTGCTCTTCGTCTCCCTCCTTCCCCCTTTCTTCAGGTGCAGACAGCTTCCTTCTCTCCTCCTTCCATCCATTAGCCCTTGGTAACACTTGGTCTCCCTCTCATGTTTGTTTCCCTTCACATCCTCCTCTTAGCCTGCAGACTCCGTGGTATCTCGCGCGCTTGTCTCTCCATCCTGTCGGTATCTTTGTGTCTACCCCCCTTCCCCCCTCCTGTCTCTCCTCACCTCCTCTTCCCCCCCCCTCCCTCTTTCTTTCCCTTCTTTAATACGGGTGTGTGAATGTGTGTGCGTTCACCTTTTCTTTCTCTTTTTTCCCCCGTCTGACTCATCCTTATTAGAGGCATTGTGTGTGTGTGCATGTGTGTGTGTGAGGGATGCATGGTGACGCACTGCTTGGCGTCATCAGGGAGAGAGAGAGAGAGAGAGAGAGAGAGAGAGGAGGAGTTGGCCACTAATAAAGCGTTCTTTTCTTGCATACTGATATACTGTAGGATGTTTACCCAGTGCCAAGAATGTACACAGTGACAGTTGGACTACATCCAATCCTCGCCCACGCCCACACACACACACACACACACACACACACACACACACACACACACACACGCACACACCAAAACTGTGAGTGAGACCACTGGATATTCTGCATTCAATATGGCTGATCTTTATTGTGGGTTTTGTCCATTGTTCTTATTCACCTCCCCCTGTATCTCATCTCACAGCATAGGGGAAATGGTGTTGATCACACCACTCAAGACAACGATGGTGTTAGCTCATTATAGGAAAAGTGGCCTGCGCGTGCGAGAGAGCGTGCGTGAGCGAGGGGGGTGCGAGGGGGGGGGGGGGTCTGAACAGCAGCTGCAGTGGCCACACCCACCCTGCTGGGGGAGAGGGATGTCATTGGGCAGAAGCCTGCCCGTGCCTCGCCCGCCGCTTCCCTCCTTTATCGTCCTTCCCTCACGTTGGGGTTAGCGCAGCCCTCTGACCTCCGACCTCCCCCCGGGAGTCATCGTTCTCCAGGCGAGCGCTCCTCGAGCCATCTCTCCATCTGAGCTGCCCGCCGGACGAATCCCGATACGGCCTCCTGTGGCTGGATTCCAATGCCTCCCTCCCTCCCCCCCCACCCCCACCTCCCACACACTTTCAGATGCTATAAATACCTTCGGCGTAGCGGTGAGTCATCGGCGCCGGTCGTACCAGCCCCTGCAGCTATCTCTCTATCGCTCTAACCCTCTCTCTCTGGGTCTGAACACCTCTGTTCCTCCCTCCCCACCCCCCCTCTCTCCATCTCATTACGGTCCCTGACACATGACGGCACGCCTCCACCTTCACCCCTGACCGGCGCGGAGCACAGCCCTGTCACAGGCTAGTCCAGCTGGGCTGCCCGGCTCGCTTCACACCCCTAAGTTCCACACCTATAACACAGATGCCCAACTCCAACAACAATCTCTATGTTGTTTTCAACCATTTTGAGATTCTGTCGGCTGACTCATTGAACCAAGTAATCACAGGAAGGTCTTACCTTTACCTGCTATGCTTTGAACCTGGTAAAAATACACAAGTGGAGCATCTGATTGTGAGGATACTTGAGATGATTGTAGATGAAATGAGCGAGTGAAGCATGTGTTGAACTTATTACTCTGCTCCAGATCTTCATCCTCAATGCCGTCCCCACCCTTGGTTCTCATAACCCAGCCTCTAGATCTCACTCTAGTCCCTCTAACCGAGTCCCCCATCCCTGTAACCCGGTCTTCTACAGCTCCATCCCCGTGAAACAGCTTCAGGGTGCTAAGGAGGGCCAAGGACCTCCGCCCGTGCAGCTCCTTCTTGGGTCAAGTTCCCCCATGGTTCCCTGGCTCAGACTGGAGAATGCTCATCCCCTCCCCTCTTCCCCCCTGCCATGAGTCACCTTGGCAAGTTTGGCACTTGTACAGGAAATGATGGAGACAGATGACAGAGGAGGAGGTGGATGGAGAGACCTGAGAGAGGGAAGGAAAGAGAGAGAGAGAGAGAGAGAGAGAGAGAGAGAGAGAGAGAGAGAGAGAAAGAGAGAGAGAGAGGGAGAGGATGGAGTGCTCGCTAACACTCTTGGTCATGACCGTTAGTGAGGCTTCACACAGCGCTCCTGCTGCCGCCTTATATTTCCCCACTCTGTGCGTCAGCCTCGGTGAGCTAACTTCCACAGCTGACCGTGGGTGTCACGCAGCGCTACCAGCCGCCCAGGTGGAGGGAGGAGAGAGGATGGACGGGGAAGGGAAGAAGTCTGGGCGCCGTCTGGTCACCTGGACGCCCAATGTTTGTTTACGAAGCTGTTTGCGGTGCGTTTGTATCGCGGACGACCCAATGCGGCCGTTCTGTATGTGTCAACCTATGATGCATCGCGAATCAACACGCCGCCACACACACACGCGCTCGCTCTCCGGCCTTCGTTGCCATAGAAACACTTGCCAGAGACCCCAATTCTAATCAAGAGTTTGTATCCTGGTTACCAGGGAGCCCACGCTCATGATGGGATGCATAGGTGTGTGACGAGCGAACAAAAGCCCACATCTTCACATTTACGTAAAAAAAAGCACGAAAGACGTTTTTAGACCACAAAACTTTTATTCCTGTAACAATCATCCGAGGTCCAAAAAAAACAATAAATAAGAAAATGGAGAGCACTTGGGAGTAGCCCATGTCACAGGAGACGATGTCAGCCACACAAGAACACGTAGTGTAAATCCCCCCCGCCCCCCCCACACCACCAGTCAGTCACTAACAAAGATTAAATCAGTTTCAAAGAAGAATCACACCTGTACAAGTAATAAAGCTTAGACAAACTTGGATTACAACGCCCCCACCCCCACCCTACCCTCAACATATTTAATTACAGCCTGTAAAAAGAGGACCTGGATTCATTCGTTCACCTGCCCAAACCTCCTTTGGTCCCGCCCCAGTCCGTGCTGTGGGATAGTAGCACTGTGATGGGCTCCCTCAAAAACACAAGGGACAACGAAACTTCAGAATATATGCATATATGTACGTATACACATACTGTTCATTTCCTATTTATTTTTAAGAAACAATGTTGAAAAGCGACAGGCCTCGAGTTTGAAATGGTAAAACCTGTGAATTGAGTAGAAAATGGAGGAGAGAGGAAAGGGGGAGGGGGGGGGGGGCTCACAGGGTATAAAACCCACCTGGGCGCTGCTGCTGCCAATCTACTGAGAGAGACGTCACAATGAGCCGCCACCCCCAAACGCACAACACATGCAGCACTCACTGCTTCAAACAGTAACAAATTCCACATAGTTCCTCTCAAACACATTGCACATATCATATATGAGTGTATCAAACGTAACAGTAGATCTATATGGCCTATATGCTTGACTTTGATCTGAAATACTTAAGTTGCATGTGGTTCACATACAAGAGAGATAAGCCCCCTTTAATAAATCAAAATATTCATATATTCATATTCAATATACTTGTATTTTGTTTATCATACATAAATCATTTGCAAAAAAAAAAGATTTCCTATCGTTCTTATGATTTTTTTTGTTTCCTGTCATCATGCAAGCATTTTCTTTTTTTTTTTCGTGCCAAATATCAGCCCAATCTGCCCCCTGCCAATCAGGCCACACTGGCCCCTCCCATCCCAACGGCTTCCTGTCCGTCTGCGATATCTGCCAGCTGATTGGCTCACTACTGCTGTGCTTCATCCTGTCAGAACGCGGCGGAGGGAACGAACACGAACGTCCCGGGCCATTTCCGCTCTTGAACGCTCCTCCACAATGGACATGATGTAGAATAAATATTGCACATTCAATTGGTATTTCATATTCAAAGATAATATAGTAACATTGACTACAACTATGACGTATAAAAAGAAAAGGATCCGATGCATGGTTGTACTCAAAGGAATGGGGGGGGGGGTTGGCTTTAGATGGACTACACTCTGCTGTTCCATTGGAGGGGAAGGCGGAGGATGAAGAGAGGTGCAGGCAGGCAGGCAGGCAGGCATCCAGAGGCTGAACACAGACTTAAAGCCTGCCTGCACAGGGACTGCCGAGCTCCAGAGGCCTCATGCTGCCCCCTGCTGGCTCCACTGAACATCCCAGTGTTCCTTATTGACTGCCTGTGTTCCTCCCCCTCGCAGCCAGCTTGTTGGAAAGACCCTATCTGTAAAACCAACCAGTCAGAAAACCAGCCAGCCAACCAAGGCACATCAGACCTTGACACCTCCACCAGAGCTCCATGAAGTCACGTGTACTAACTGATCCTGACGGCTGGCTTAATTGACTCCTCTTGGGCTCAAATAGTCAAATTTTCCCGGTCAGAAAAATGTTCATTATGTCAGGGATTTCAAATAGTTTTCCGGTTAAGATAGGAGGCTAAGCTAGCAGGCTAAGCTAAGAGGCTAAGATAACAGGCTAATCTAGGAGGCTAAACTAGCAGGCTAAGCTAAGAGGCTAAACTAGGAGGCTAAACTAGCAGGCTAAGCTAAGAGGCTAAACTAGGAGGCTAAACTAGCAGGCTAAGGTAGCGCTGGTGCTTCATGCAGCAGTCTGAGGGGCCACACTGGACCCCATGCCCTGGTCGGGTCAGTAAACACAGTACTCTTTGAGATACAAACCAACCTTTGAAGTTTAACTGTAGACAACCAGCCCCCCCCCCCCCCCCCCCCCCCCCCCCCCCAAAAAAAAATGACAGTATCAAGTGCGAGGGGGAAACAAAAAGTACAAAGTGACCGCTCAAAGCAACCATCAGGGAACCCAGAAGAGAGATGAGCAGGCAGGGAGAGGGTGTCCGTGCTGGGTCTCTCCATGGCTTGGAGAGACAAGCACCACGCCCTACCTGCTCAACTGTCAAACTGACCCCCAACACCAAGAAAGGGGGGGGGGGGGGGGGGGGGGGGGAATCTGGAACGTTGAGCACACAGGAAACAAACAGGGGAATATAAACACGTTCAAGAGACGACGATCCCCCCCCTCCGGAACGCAACAGTCCAGGTGAGGATCAGTTCCAGAGTGTCAGATCCCCCGGTCAACACCCCCCCCCCCACTCCTGCCCTGCCCCTATCAGACACCAGCACCACAAGCACTGGGGGAGAGGGGACGGGGGATGGGGGGGCAGGATGATACATGGACGTCAAGGCCAAGAACGGTCTGTACAAAACGGTGTCGCTTCCCCGCGCGCAGGCAGCCTCGAGCGCCTCTCGCCTCTGTTGCTGTGGCAACCGTAGGGCTGGCTCTCCCTGGTTGGTCTGGAGGCTCCCGGTGACTTCCTGCTGTGAAGGGGGGGGGGGCAGGTGGAGGGATGGCGAGGAGGAAGTGCCAGGGTCGTCTCGTCTACGTTGGTCCGTGTGTGTGTGTCAGTGTGTGTGTGTGTGTGTCAGTGTGTGTGTGTTACTTTCCTCCATACAGTCTCTCGATGTCGTCCTGATAGTGGATTTGAGCTCCTTGCGTTTCAGTTTGAAGGCGTCGGTCACCAGGCCCGTCTCGGGGGTCCAGGGCTCCGAGCTCAGACGGATCTTCTTTGGGATCTCAAAACGCTCCAGTTTGGCTGCCGGACACACACACACACACACACACACACACACACACACACACACACACACACACACACACACACACAAAGACACACAGGGACACACACACACAATAAACAACAGAGGCAGCAACTCCAAAACCAACCACTTGACACCACTTTGTTATTCAGCTCCTCCCCCTAACCCTGATTGGCTCCTCCCCCCTTAGCCCCTCCTCCTACCAGAGAGCGCTGCCTCAGTGATGATGCGCAGCACCTCCCGCTCCATGTCAGGCCGGTTACACAGCTCCTCCCAGCTGCCCCGCACCTGCCTTTGCTCCGCCAGAGCCGTCAGCTGCTTCTGATTGGGCACCACGAAGCCAATCACGTACGACTGGTCGCTGTGGGCAGGAAATACAGGGTCAGGGAGGGAGGGGTGAGGGTGGGGATTAGAAATCTGGGCTTGTTGGCCTGTCTGTGGGGTGGAGAGAGAGAGACAGACAGAGAGATAGAGACAGACAGACAGAGAGAGAAAGAGAGAGACAGACAGAGAGATAGAGACAGACAGACAGACAGAGAGATAGAGACAGACAGACAGAGAGATAGAGACAGTATACCTGTTGGCGTAGGCACAGATGTTATCTATGAGTGGGCAGTTCTTCAACACAGCCTCCACCTTGCCCAGGGACACGTACTCCCCCGCCTGCAGCTTAACCAGGTCCTTCTTACGGTCTGCACACACACACGCGCACAGCACAGTTACAAGGAGGTCTACACACACACACGCAGTTACACACACACACAGTTTGGGTTCTCCCAGGTTCCTCACCGATGATCTTGAGGCAGCCGTCCGGGTGGAACTCGCCGATGTCCCCGGTGCAGAACCAGCGCTGGCCCGTTCTCGTCCACGAAGAAGTCCTCGCGGTTCTTGGCCTCGTTCTTGTAGTAGCCCATGGCAACGTTGGGGCCACCAATCAGGATCTCGCCCCTGGGGTTGGGCGTGTCCGTGCTGTGGTAGCCTCCGAGGAACACAGGAGGAGAGGGGGGACGAGGAGAGGGAGAAGGAGAGGGCAGGAGATGAGAGGAGTAACAAACAGGTTTGTGGGTAAGGAGCATGACCTTTACGGGTCCCGACGCAGGGGAGACGGGGGGGGGGTGTGTTTTGGGCCTCACCCTCCTCCCAGTCCTTCAGGGTGATCTCAGAACACACCAGGGGGGCTCCCACACGGCCTGTACTGTAGTCCAAACTGAAACACACACACAGCGATAAGCCCCTCCGCATCCATCCATCCATCCATCCCCCTACCCCGGGGCTGACAGCTGTCTCCTGTGCTGGGCGCTCCCTTACTCTCGCTGATGGTTCCGGCGCCGCAGGTCTCCGTCAGGCCGTAGCCCTGGCCCACCGGGCAGCACAGGCAGATGTTCATGAAGCGCTGCGTGGCGGCCGACAGGGGCGCCCCGCCTGACAGCAGGACCCGAGTGTTGCCCCCCAGGAGTGAACGCACGCGATTGAACACCAGTCTGCAGGGGGGGGGGGGGGGGGAGGTTTTGTTAAGAGAGAGGAAAGAGAGAGAGGAAAAGGAAGGTTTTGTAAAGAAAGGAAAGCGAGAGAAGAAAATTGAGGTTTTGTTAAGAGAGAAAAGAGAGAGAGAGGAAAAGGGAGGTTTTGTAAAGAGAGGAAAAAGAGAGAGGAGTGGTGAGGAGAATGCAATCACGGAGCAGGCGAGAGGCTAAACACAGGAAGCGATCCAGCACACAGTCCTTCATATGAGCGCAGGGGGAGAGCGTGTCTTTCTTATTGCTTCCAGGCTCATCCAAGGCAATATCAGAGCTCACTGTGTTTGAACTGAGCAAGGATAGGATTACCAGCCTGCTTAATTGAAAATACATCAGCGTGTTTGAAGTGAGTGCAGGTATATGTGTGTGTACGTGTGTGTGTGTTACCTGTCGCAGAGCGGGGTGCTGTAGCCTTTAGAGATTTGCTCCATCTTGTAGTTGTAAGCAAGCACAAACAGAGACCTCTGGAAGCTGCTCATCTCGTCCACCTTGGTCATCACGTTCTTGTAGATGCGGTCCATGATCTCCTACACAGCGACAAACCAGGGGGAGAGATGAGAGACAGAGAGAGAGACACACACACAGAGAACAAGAACATTGTGTTCAAGCAGTTTCAGGATAATGATGGAACCCAGTGTACTTTACAGTGAGGTTGGTTATGATGATGTGTGTGTGTGGGGTTGGTTGTGACAGTGTTTGTGTGTGTGGTTGGTTGTGATGGTGTTTGTGTGTGGTTGGTTGTCACAGTGTGTGTGTGTGTGTGTGTGTGAGTGTGTGTGTGTGTTAGTGTGTGTGTGTAGACGTACTGGTACGGCAGCCATTAGCGTGGGTCTGAGCACGCTGGTGTCTCCCTTACTGCCTTTCTTGATCTTGGTGGACTGAAGGGAGAGACGAGGGAGGAAGGGTGAGTACGGGGGGAGGATGTCAGGTGAGAGAGGGTCTCTGTGTGAGTGTGTGTTCACCTGGTCTGCCAGCGTCTGTGGGGAGGAGTATCCGATCCGTCCCCCGTGGGAGATGCACACCAGCTCAGCACTCAGCTCCAGAATGTGGGCCAGGGGCAGGTACCCTATATAGGTGTCTGTCTCACTGTTCACACACACAAACACAGACAGACACACACACACAAACACACAGTGAAACAGATAGACTGGTGTCAGGGTAGAGGAAAAGCCCAGATAAAGCAGACACAAACAAGCCCATGGATCTCTATTGAGACTGGCTTTAAAAAGGCCTAAGGGCAGCGCTGTGCTAGTACACAGCTTAACAAGCTCATAACAAGCCAGGCTAACCTAGAGCCAGTGATAACAGGCCCTGGGATGAGGTATCCTGGGTTAGGAGGTGCACAGCTTAGACCTGGGGTGTTAAACTTGGGCCATCGAGGGCCAAGTGGGGCCAGGTGTCAACCATGCCCTACACCTGCTGATAACGAGTTTCTCTACTTAGTGAATTCAGCTGGAATAGTGCTTGGTTGAAGTGAAAACCTGTGTGTGTGTGTGTGAGTGTGTGTGTGTGTGTGTGTGCTTACTCCAGGTTGGGTATCCTCTCTGCCATGCCTGTGATGCCAGCGATGATGTTGCTATGGGAGATGATGACACCCTTGGGAATGCCCGTGGAGCCGCTGGTGTACATGATGACGGCAATGTCCGAGGGGAGGGGCTGCTGCCGGGACAACTCCACTGGAGGGGGGGTGCAGGTTAGAGGAGAGCAGGTACGCAACATACACAGTACGTAAACAAAGGGGTGTTTTTAACTCCCGAGTCCTGTCTCTCTCTCTATCTCTATCTCTTCCCTCTTTCTGTCTCTCCCTCTCCCCGTGTCTCTCTATCTCTTCCCTCTTTCTGTCTCTCTCTCCACTTTATGTCTGTCTCTCTCACCTCTTTCTGTCTCTCTTTCTCCCCTGCTTCTGTCTCTGTCTCTCCCTCTTTCTGTCTCTCTCTCTCACTCCCCTCTTTCTGTCTCTCTCTCTCACTCCCCTCTGTCTGTCTGTCTGTCTGTCTGTCTCTCTCTCCTTACATTTGTCAGGTCTGGAGCCCAGCTCCTGCACTGTGTCCATGTTGTGGACCATGATGCCGCGGGGCATGTCTGGCCAGGAGGTGGGCTTCCTGTCCACCAGGATGATGTGCTGCAGGCGGGGGACTTCCAGCAGGATGGCCTGGGAGGGGAGGGGGCACACAGAGAACAGTAAGAGAACAGTAAGCCTGCAACATGACAGCCCAAGACGTTCTGCACATGTTCTCATCAAGTCTGAATATGTTCTAGACCGGCCGTAGAGGAACATGTTGCTCCTGAACACGTCATAGATCAGCTCTAGATATGGATGGAAGCTAGATAGAGCATGCTTCTCCCTGCTGGCTGGGTTCTATCATGTTCTAGAGGCTCCGGGGCAGGGCGTACCTTGAGGCGGCTCTGCAGCAGGTCCTTGCTGGTGATGATGTGGGTCACCTCGGTCTCGTTGAGGCCGTGGGCGATGGAAGCTCCGCCCAGAGTAGAGTACAGGGTTACCACTGGAATCGAATCAAATGCACCCATTAATGGGAAATCGAGGGAAACGGAAGAGCTGGGGGGGTTATGTTGCGTTTGTTATGTGCGTGTGTGTCACTGTGTGCGGACTCACGTGGGAAGTTGTACATGAAGCAGGCCAGCGCCGTCACGATCCACTCCGCCCTGGTCTCGCAGAAGATGGCCACGTTGCACTGAGGCTTCTGGCCCAGGGCGGCCAGCCCGCTGCCGAAACACTCTGCTGCCTGGTGGGCCTCCTCGTAGCTCAGCCAGTTATACTCCCCCAGGATGACCTGCACAGGAACAAACCACCGCTGCTGAAAACCACCACAGGGCTTTATAGGGCACCCCCCTCAATAGGGGGGTTATCTCTGTACTGGAGACACCTCACCTTCCAACACCTCTGAGACATTCTCAACAAAAAAACTCTCTCCCCATCTCCATGCCTCCATCCTTCTCCCTCTCTCTACATTTACATTTAGTAGATATCCAGAGCAACTTACAGCAAGTACGGGGACATTCCCCCCAGAGGCAAGTAGAGTGAAGTGTCTTTCTCAAGGACACATCACGTAGCCACAGCCGGGAATCGAACTTGCAACCTTCCGATCACCAGCCCGACACCTTAACCACTGAGCCACATGACTCCCCCTCTCTCTGAAGACCCTCCTACCTTCTTGAACACCTTCCCGTTGGGCTGCAGCTCGTCCTCCTCGCTCAGCACCTCCCGGGTGCCCAGGCAGTCCCGGCGGGGGAAGCGCCGCACCGCAAACTCAAACACCTTGTCCAGGGTGCGCATGTCGTCGTGCATGGCCGCCGCCAGCCCCCGCTGGCTGTTGACCGAGCGCCAGGGCCCGGCGGGGCGTCCGCTCACCGAGCGAGCCTTGGTGCGGCGAGCGCGCTCCAGGTTGTCGCCAGCGCCGGAGAACAGGTACCAGGGCAGGAAGGTGATGACGGAGTAGACCCACACCACGGAGCGGAACACCTGCAGCAGCAGGGGGTTCATGTCTTCCTTCAGCTTCATCCCTCCTCTCCCTGGGTCAGTGGGCGGGGCGGGGTGGGGCCCAGGCTCCGGCAGGAGGGGGGATGGGGGGTCTGGACAGGGGCGTTGGGGGTGGGGGTCCTCTAGGGACTGAGGCCGAACGCGCTTCTCTCCTTGAGGTTGAACGGAGAGACCGCCTCCCTCTCGCTCTTTGTTCGGCGAGAGGGTGTTTCTCTGGTGTGTGTGTGTGTGTGTGGGGGAGGAGGGGGTGGACTGATGCAGGGTCAGTGCTTCCTCCTGGGGACCAGCTCAGGTGAACACGTGCGTCGGTCTGCCCAGAGCTCACCTGCGGAGATAGAACCACAGTAAGTCAGGAACGGTGGAAGGTGAAGGGGAACCAGCTCACACCAGACAGGCAAAGTCAACGGTGACACAGCCTTGACGCTCAATCAATGCTCTCTTCTGCCACGCAAGGCTGGCCCTGACCGGAGGGTTTAGCACAAATTCATGTTGAGCCTTCCTCAAACACACACAAACACACACAAACACTGTGTGTTCACTTCCCCTGCAGTTTTAACACAACAATAGTTTGAAGCCAAACTAACTGCTAGTCCTTGACATGGTGCCAGAACATCATCTGCCCTGCTGTCTGGGTCAGTGTGAAGCCTGAACTATGCAACTGTTATGGGTTAGACCGACTGAGGCACATTCCACCACAGCTCTGGTGGAGGTCTGGTGCCAGGTGCAGAGGAGGTTAAGAGAGAGCAAGGAAGAGGAGGGGTGAAGAGAGAGAGAGAGTAGGAGGGAGAGAGTGAGAGAGGGGGGGTGGGGGTTGGTGTAACAGCCCTTATGACCTTTACCGCCTGCTCAGGAATCTCTCACTTACCCCAGCTCACTCAGGTTAGACATTGGACCCCATCTCTAAAAAGAACAAGTCCTTTCTTAACCCTCTTGGAGACATTTCCAACGAGGGCATGTCTTGGATGCAGGATGCTGTGATGAAAGGTCTGGGTGACTGGGGGAAGCCTGGCTGGGGTAATCTACAGCTGCCAAGGCCAACCAGGTTCTGATGCCATCAGATCTGCCCTCAAACATCATGTCACCGGCGCCCCCTTGGTCTAGCCTTCAGCCTAACAAACACCTGACCCCCCCCACCCCCCCATTACCTGCACTGCACCACTCCAGGCCCCTCCCCCATCCTTTCCACACATGCTACTCAGGCGATGCGTCACCCTGCCCGGTTTAGACTGCCTGGAAACGGTGAGTCAAACCTCCTGCTCCCCCCTGAGAGGAGCGGCTGATGTACGACTGGTGACAGCCCTGCAGATACGTCTCTGACCTGTCGCATGGAGGCTGCACAGAGGGGACAGGGCAGCGGTGAAGGGCCTGCTAGTCAGATCTCTCATCGTCAATAGTCTTTCCCCGCTGAACCAGGGCAGACTGGGAACGCTCCAGAGACAAACTACTGTTACTGATACTGCTTATTGGGAATCTTATCTTCAGTGAGCTGCGCAATCTCAAGGGTTATCGCTCTCAAGGTCACTGACAGCATTAGCGGGGTCTTTATCAGTGCGTATGTCTGTGATAGATAAAGACAGATTCCAGATTTGTTCCAGATTTGAACTGTACAAACAGTCAATAACCAGTCGTATAAGACTTTTTCATTTTTTTGAATCTGGGCTTAAGGTTGTCTGACTTTAACTGATACAGTATATGAGCTCTGATGGTCTGTTCGGCTGACTTATTCTAAACTCACACTACATACAATACAATGGAAGGTTCTGGAGGACCAGAACTTGAGTTATAACAAATGTAAGTATATTAAGACCTGTAAGACTTCCTCCAAGAGGGCCATATGCACTTAATTCAGTCTGACTACTTGACAATGTTCTTATCAGGCAGGGTCAATGAATACACAATAGTAGCTACTAGTTTTAAGAATAGAGGTATTTGAGCATGTGCAGAAATGTTTTGATGCTCTGAAACAGCTGCGTAGCCATGACAGCTGCTGGCCACTGGAACACATCATAAGGATGGCCTGCTAGCTGGCTAGCCTAGCTACATTAGCTCTCAGACTGACACACAGCACGTCGGTCTGGAATATAACATCCTGGTGAGGCATTCGTGTTTAGCTTGAGCTAAATCCAACATTGTCCAGCCAAATACCTTAAACGGGCTCGTCAGTCACGACGAGGAAAAAAAATAAACCAACAAACGGACCAAAGCTGAGAAGACATTTAACTCTAGTACGTTTCCTTAGCGAGTCAGTTGGATGTTCAAGCCAAGCTAACGTTTTTTTGCGCGAGCTTAGCTTCGACAGGGCGGGTGAGCTGTTAAACAAGCTAACAATTAGAATAGCGCCACGACGAAATGACAATAACTACTGTGGTGTTGATGGAGAGCGGTTGACGACGTGAGAGTAGCTAGCTAAGCTCTAGTCAACTGCTTCTCTTACAACTTTTTTTTCATACAATAATTGTTATGTTATATACTCACCGACACCGTGAGACGTGTATACGCATGTAAGCTATCAAGCTAAGCTACCGAACTAGTCTGGTATAAAAACGCTCGCGAGGGCTAACTAGCTTCAGCTAAGCACGCGCCATCCTCATCACATCCACAACATCTGCACACAGAGACATCCTCACCGCTTTCTCAGCCGCTTTTGCTGCGTCTTCCGCGGAATGTGGTCCACTAAAGACTGTTTTGTTGGTCGCACTGGCCTCCTTAGCTTAAGCAAATATTTAAAAAACGATAACCGTGTCAATGAATGACGAGAATCCGTTAGACTTTTATTTATTTATTATTATTTTGTGTGTGAATCTTTGGGCATCACCGGCCAGTGGTATCGGGCCGGACGTGACGTTGACGAAGTCGAGACATTTCTCTTGAATATTATTGGTCCGCTGAGGGTGGCGCGTGCTTGAGGTAGCCGTGATGTCAAATAGGTTACTTACGGTCACATGAGCCTTCCGCGTGTCCAAGATGCTCTGGAGTTGGCTGACTATGAAATCAAAAGCTTTCATTGATAGATTCGATGATGTAATGCATAAAAACTACATGTATGTAATGCAACGCGGTGTTCGTGCACATGCATAGCTTGTAGACAGTATTTAAAAGACGCCCTTATCCAAAGTGACTTACAGCAAGTACTGACACAGTACCCGAGGCAACTCAAGTGAAGTGCCTTGCCCAAGGACACAACTTAATTTTTGCATGGCGGGGTTCGAAACAGCCACGTTCTGGTTACCAGCCCGATTATTTTACCAATCAGCCGCCTGACTCCCCAGTATATTGCAAGGCCCCGTCTGCATTTTACCATTCCAGAACCTGTCTGTCAGGGGACTTTTCTCAGATACTTTCTTTTTCTTTTCTAATCTTTTGTCTGTCTCTGGAAACTTGAAAGTCCTGTGTAGTATACTGGTTCCTGTCATTAACTGATTGACTGAGTTTTTCAACTGACTCTGATTGGCTATAAAGTGTAGACAGAACTTTAGCAGTTTTTTGAAAATGGCTAAAACGCTACACCCCATTCTCTGAATCAAATGTTCAGTGGCCTAAACATTCTCTATCTCTCCCTCTTTCTTTATCTCTCACACACGCATGCACACACATGCACACACCTAAGCACGCACACACCTAAGCACGCACACACACACACACACACACACAGAGGCACATGATGTGTCAGTCCGCTGCATGGAGATCCTCCCTGGGCTATTGACACCAACACCATGTTTGATGTTTTGAGGAAATAGGAAGTCTTTCATCTTCACAGTAAATAATGTGTGTCCAATGTGATGTCACAGCACGCACAGAAATGTCACCCTGGTACCAACTGCCCCCAGCCCGCTAACAACCAACCTTGAAACAAAAGATGCGACTATAACGTTTGGAATCAGCCTGAACGGATCTATTTCATCCCAATGTGGTATTTATTTTGCATGCATAGTGGGAGGTTGTACTGTTCTGCACAAGGTTATTGTTGACAGTCAAAATACATTTATTTTATGAATAAGTCCTATTGGATCACTTACACATGTTTGTATCTCGTTCATTCATTTTCTACCACTTATTAGCGGTGCCCAGTTACTTCAGGCCTTAGGCAGAGTACACCCTGGACTGGGGCAAGATAGTCACAAGGCTATCACACAGACAGTTACAGACAACTTAGAGACAAGAATTCACGCTCACATTCATTCACTAAGAGCAGTTTTCAGAGTGTCCAATTAACTTACCACATGCATGTCTTTGGGAGGAAGCTGGAGTGCCCAGAGAGGCATGGGGTGGACATGCAGACTCCACCCAGAGAGATCATGGTCAGGCCCAAGATTCAAACCTCTGATCTTCTTGTTGGGAAGCAAGAGCACTAACCGCACAGCCACTGTGCACCCCACTTTGTACCTGTCACAGGTGAAACATTTCAGACTTTATTAGCCATTTTGATTTGAACTTGTTTCGTTTGACAGAAGCTTGCATGGAAGGGAGAGTAGACAAAATCCAATTCTCAGAGAATGAAATACATCAAGAATGTGACCGTTGAGCCTCTGGCTGAGCGTGCATTCCCTTTGACGTCCAGTTGGGCTTAAAATGGGCTGAAGGGGGGGGGGGGGGTGAGGGAGGGGCAGGGGAGGGGGGGGCGTGAGGGAAGGATTAGAGAACAAAAGGATCCTTCTCTGTCTTCAAAGAGGATCCCTCGGCTCATCCTCAGCTCTCTGGCGACAGGTTTTTTTTTTAAGGGAGGACGGTGGAGGTGGGAGGGGTGCAGATTTCAAAGTAATCTTTAACTTTAAGCCCCCACCCCACCGTCAGTCTTCCTGAAATGCTGCGGCCCTGTCCCAGACGCAGGGTTGTTTTTGGGGGGGGGGGGGGGGGGGGGGGGGGGGGGCTGCCGCCTTGTGTCTTTCTTCTCTGGCTTTGGTCACGGTGCCATTTAAGTGGCATGAATTCCTGGCTGGACGACCAAGTGAAGGAATCCTCTTTTTTTTCTTCATCAGAGGACCTAAAGAAACTGAATTTAAATTCCCCAGTTCAGAGACTCCTCTTAAAACAACACCCACTGGAAACAAATGCCCACTTTGTTGTCGGAGTTTCCACGCCTATCGGAGAGGCGTGCCTATCTCAAGGGTAAGAGCCGGGGGGGGGGGGGGGGGACTGTGCACCCCTGTGACTGGGTCGGGGGGGACGAGCCAAATCAGCATATGATCAAACAAAGTAACTTACACAAAATCCTTATCTGGACTGGACTGCATATGCATCCCATTTCACATGCTCAGATGAATGTGCTTTGGATTGATTCATCGATGGCAGGGAGGAGGGGATTTGCAAGAGACAATTGTCTTTCTTGGGACACCCAAAAAAATTAACTGCTCCGATTCATAGAGGTCAATCAATCACCAGTGCCTCAGCAAACATGGACTCCTGTGGAACTGCTGACTTGTAAAGATAACAGAAGTCAATCACAGGACATCCACGGAAGAGATACACTCTTAGTGCCAGGATAGCTTTTCTATTCATTCATTGTTTCCTGTGTTTTACGTCCCTTCTTGGTGAGGCTCCCTGGTCTCCAGGATGAGGCCCCAGGATGAGGCCCCAGAATGAGGCCCCAGGCTGGGTTGGTTTACATGGCCCCAGGTTGGGTCTCCACAGGCCGTGGCAGAAACCCCACAGAGAGCCTTGTGTGGAGGTAATCCTCTATGACATGTCAGGTGAGGAGCATTAATCTAGGTCCCTCAGTCTCAAACACGCTCTTGCATCCTTCTAGGGCATTTATTGAGAGGCAGGCAAGCAAGCAGTTAGGTTCAGGTTAGATTATTGTTAAATGTGTGCTGTCTGTGTTGGGGAATACCATGGTTTTCAAAGGTACTTAAAGAAAGTGTTTGGAATTTACATTTCCTGTGCATATCTATATTCCTACAGGGTTATCACCGGGGACCGGGGATACGCTCTAGGTTGCTAGTGTGTCCTTCTACACACAGAACACACACACAGACACACACACCGATTGACGTGTGAAAAAATATGAGCGTCTCTGGTTGCCCCATGCACGTGCTCCAGACCGGAGCTGTCCACTAGTAATGGTGCTGAAATGCCAAGCGCAGGCTATCTCTCAATATGAATAAAATGACTAGACATTTACCTTAACGCTAACACTACCTTTATTGATATGTCTTTAGATATTTCATTTGTGTTTTACTTCTACATTTAGAGTGTTATAGGCGTTTACATTACTCAACCACTAACTAACATACACCTTGATAATGAATAATGTAATCACGCCTTGGGTGCAGTTTAAATACAACAGGTTACTGATTCTGAACCAGGATTTAACCTATATAGATACCATCTAATCATGTAAACTAATCTGGCACTGCATCTGGGTTGCGACCCATTTGATTTTTAGACTTTAAAGTTGTGATCCAAACGGTTCTGTCAGGGGGAACGACTGTCTGCTGTGAACGTTGATTCATACCGGGCAAAGTAGGAGGGGACACTGCTGAAGTGCTAGATCATTGATAGATCATTGGTGCTGCCCTACTTGGGCTCAATCATTTCCTCATCCACTCCATTAGTTAGTTTCTAAGTTAAATTAATATAAATAATAAAAAATAATAAATACATATTAATACTAAATTTTAAATGTTATGTCTGCACGGGATGTCATGGCACAGACGATAAGCCTAGCAGAAATGCCATTACAAATACATTGCGTTGGCGCTGACCGCGGGCTGCCCGTGCGCCATCTTTTCGCGCCTCTCCATGATAGCGTTGCTGTTCCTGGGTTTGATATTCGTGCAGAACTTCAATAACCCTCCCTCGCCCGTCGGCCTTGTCTGTCTGTCAGCAGCCAGTGTCCTCGCCATGTTCTCTGTTATTGTCACGTGGTTCACGTGCTGGCTGAAATACCGACCTGAGTTGGACAGAACAATTATAACTTCAACTTAATTCCACTAAACACATTGGGGTATAGCTAGATCCCTTTGTGTACTACAAACTGTGCAATAGTATTTACCCGCTAGTCACAATAGAGAGACATCATGATAAAGATCTCTTCAATTTCGTTGAAACCTTCAATTATTCTTGCACAGGTCATATGGATTAGAATTTATAGCATCTGAGGAGATCACGGTTTAAATGAAGATGTCTCAACATACATCGTACATGTTAATCATCTGAACAGACATGTCTGCCTGAGGGAGATGTGAGCTGTGATGCACTGGCCATCCATAGATTATCTGATGACTGTTTGGTTGGAAGGTTTGGGTCCATCCACTGTGTTGCGATTATGTCACCCTTTAAGCATTAACCAAAGAATAACTATCCCATAACTCACTGTGATGTAATATCAGTGCTTTGGGATCCGGAAGCAGTATTGTTAAATGACATTAAGAAGTCCACCTGTTTTGAATCATTCTAAGCCCAATGGGTTATATAGGCCCTGTATATTTTCCTTAAGAAGGAACCAGGCTCATATATAGTCAACAGAAAGTGTAGATAGTATGAATACACTCAGGGTATCATCCTAAACGGAACGCACAGGGTCATCTCATTTTATGAATGGCATGAGGGGCTGATGTTTCCAATCGTTCGTACTTCGTGTGTAAGCACACTGCAGAAAGTGGGTCAACACTGCAGAAGGTTGCTCAAAACTGCAGAAAGTTGCTCACAACTGCAGAAAGTTGCTCACAACTGCAGAAAGCTGCTCACAACTGCAGAAAGTTGCTCAAAACTGCAGAAAGTTTCTCACAACTACAGAAAGTTGCTCAACACTACAAAAAGGGAGCCTTGCCATTGAGTAGCTGTCACACGGGTGCCCTCCAGTGGCTGGTCGAGGGTACTTCTATCGATTTGTCAAAACTCCAGTTGCTGTTAGGTATCTCCAATCTTCAAATAATTCAAGGAAAAAGCTATTCTCTAAGTTAATAAACGAAATGCTGGTAATCATCAGTGTCTTATGGGAAATGCTTGTTTTGTTCGTTTTATTTCTCCCTTGTTGTCTAACGCACTGTATGTTGTATAAGAATTAGACTAAAAACCAAAGTGTTTTGTATGTATTCCTAGTCGAGTCAAGTATCAAGCCGGTCTTGATAGCACATTGCACATGTCCAATGTATCCCTAGAGAAAGACTTGCTGTTGATCACATCAAAGGTCTCTACGTGCTCCTATGTCAATAAAGGGGAACGCCACTAAACTGGTGTTGATGTTATGTTGTTTTAAGTCCTAATGTTATTGCCATGTGTATAATCCGTCCAAGATTATTATAAAAGTCACATCGTTTCAAGATGGTGTCGTCTGTGTCATCTCTTTAAATTACATGAAATGTTTCCTTTGCAAAAGGCGACACACAATAACCCTGCAATTATGTCTTTTGGTAACGTGAGAGGTCCATTATCCGTTCCCCGAAAAATGCATTCTCCATTTTATATGCAGGTTTTGTTTCCTCCATTGTCAACCATCAACACTACTATTTCCTCTGCTCATTTCGCAGCGCTGCATACTCCCTGCAGACCAATCCTCTCTTCCACCCACAGTACATTGGATTGACAGCCATGCTGCGTTAAATCACGTTAGTTGGGTCTAAATCATAGACTCACTTGTAGTAGGCCAACGGTTATCACTAAATTGTAAATTTAGTGATATTGAAATGTATTCTGAATCTGAATCTGAATTCTGAATCTGAAATCGACAGCATTAGGTGATGGAGGTAATGGAAGAATAACTATTTGACTTATAGGCCTGTTTGACCATTTCAACTATACTATTTGATGTAATTTAATGTTATTTTCATATGTAATGTAATGTAAATTTATTTTATGTCATTTGCTGTTTAGATTCAGCCACTATACCACAACCACATAACCTGCAGCAGGTCAAACAGATCCTCCCTCCATTCTCCCAAAAGACTCCAAGTCAGACTTGATTTAATTCTTTTCTCTAAGCAATACGTTTCTTTTGAGACTTTTTCTGGTCTTGATTTTTGTTTTTATGCATTGTCTGCCATCGAGCCTATTTCTGACTTGGATTTTCCCCCTCCCCAATTGATTTGACACGGGTGATCCGATTTCCCTTTCATGATCTAATCAAACTTGGTATCATAACTTTGTTTTGTTCCTATTCTTTATTTTATGAGCATATATAGTTTCCTTATAGGCTCGTTATGTGACATGTCGGCCCCTATGGATTTTTTTAAGGGATGATGAAATACATCTCACAAAGTGACCATAAAACTGCCAAGCAAACCGTTTGAAGTTATTTTTGGGGGGAAATTAAGCAGTAATAGTGATAATGACAATAATTAAAATACTTACAATGATTCAATCGCAAAAAAGTATTCACAAATAGTGGCCTAGAATTACTAATTTATTGTGCTGTGATTTCATAAAGCCTTGTTTAATCTATAATCACTGAATAAAAATCCAATGATTTAACATAAAATATTTTTCAGCAAAAATAATTCTGAAAAAGAGTGTCAGGAAGTATCTTGACCAGATGTTAGGCCTACTTTTGTCCTTTAAGATGGTTCTATAGCCTTTGAAATCTTAAAACCAACATAGTCCTAAAATACTTTCAGATAATCCCAATTGTTATTAATAAATAATTACTAACACTCTTTAGTTGTTGGACTATTTTCTGACTATGTTATGTCATATTCAGCTCGTTCAGTGGCTGGTGCATTTGCAATACTTATGAGGTTTTGATATGTGTATTAAACTTGTCTAACAAGGTCCCCAAGTCAAGTGATCTCTCATGTGGTTGTGTCAATAATCGTCCATTTGCACGGATGTGTTACACTAACGTGCTGCTGCACTGCGGGTCAGAGCAGCGAATAATGCTGAATTAGTGCTCCCATTAGGAGACCATGGAAAGTTCTGCATGTAAAGAACTCCAACTCCCCATGCCTTATTTCTTTAATGGTTTCTTTTCACATGACCAATAGGCCTAGTCGTCACTCCAGTGTCCTTCAGGTCTGGTTAACAAAATCTGATCCTCATTAGTTAAAAAAAGATAAATCCAGATATCCAATAAAATCCAGAGAGACAATCATAATCATAATATCAAGAATATAGGCACCAAAAAATAAACAGCAAAAGTAGGCTACAAATAAAATAAAACGTCTCACTTATATCAAACATGTATAACCCCGGTGGAAGAAAAAAAACCTGTTAGTCCATACTACTTTGCACCTCAGGCATTAAAAACATAATCGTATAGGAAATCATGTAAAACTTTTCAGCCAGTGACAATCAATGTGATCATTTGTGTTGCTCCTTTGCCGCATGGTGTGCTTCCAGCCTATACCCCGTGGAGTGGTGGCTCTTCTCAGCACGGTACCGGATCCATTCGGTTAGGTCAGAGGTCAGAGCACCCAGGGCCCACAGGGTCGCACAGTGAACACCCGGAGCTTTCATCCACAATCCTGTCATCCTTAAATCCTAATCAAGTTCGACATTCTATTACAGGTTTGGGGAAAATAAGGCTAATATTTTACTTATTTAATTGTAGGCATGTTGAAAAACTAACATATTTTAAACCTGGAGAAACTGAGACTATAAAGAACACCAAACACCAAACAAAAATTGATATTTGATTGATTACATTGATACGAAAACAACATGGTCAAATAGATGTGTTTATCGAATGCGATGATCAGGTTAAGTGACACTCATACAATTATTAAAAAAATATATACACATTTACACTTTTATTTGCTTGAAACGTATTTTACTGTAGGCCTATTAAACGCATCATAGCTTTAGACCCGTCATTATTATTTTACAATAGCCTATGTTAACACATTTCTTCCGAGTATGAAACGTCGTTCTCTTTGACACATTTCAAATAAATACTTCAATGTAAGACGTATAATTAAGTTTTACGAAACTTGCATAAATTTTGAGTAAAAATACATAAATAAAGTTTTGCGAAAACAGAAACAGAAAACAGTTAAGGGTCGTTGTATAACCCAACAAGGGTGTTGTGTCTGGTCCTGGATCAGTTGAGGAGAAGAAAAAACGAGTGTCCAACAAGTGTCACACATCCACTTGAACTCTTCAGGCTGCTGCAGTGGAGAGTTCCTGTTGGCCAATCACAAACCCCCTCAGGTCCCCCCAGCACGCTCTTCCCCTCAACCAATCAGAGGCCTGAACACCCCCGAGAAAAGAGAGAGAAAAAGCAACAACATATAAAATGTTTCACTTAACACACGTTTTCTCAATTCAACCCCATGAGTGTCAACAACGACCTCAGCTGAAAGCGGCCTGCAGTCTCAAACTATTAAAAAAATAGTTTAGTCTGCAAACTATATATAAAAAAAATCAAAAACAGCTTCTGAAGTTATCACCTTGATCCCCACAGTGGATACGGACGGATGCACCAGTTCTCCAGGATATAACTTCAGCCTGTTTGCCAGATCGTCGAAGCACCTTGCTTTCCGGGGAGTCCTGCTCTCCCTCAACAGTCGTCAAAATCCGCGGTGTTAAAACTTACTGGAGGAATATCATTGTTTTAAGCGGGAATTCGGTTTTGGCAGAAGGTCAGGAATCATGACGGCTCTTGCAGGAGGGATTCAGAGAATGATGCGACCCACTCCCCATCAGAACTACCCGAGAGGAGGATACTCCTTGGAAGGTATTGTCAACAGTTAACATCAATGCTTGGAGCTTGTGTCTGTTAGTTTAAGTTTATTGACACGTGAGATTTGAGTCATAACATCATTCCCACCCAATTTGAAAAACATGTAGCTTGCACACTTAGTGTTTATGAACCTAGAAATGAAAAGTAGTGTGTGTGTGAGAGAGAGTGAATGTGTGTGTGTGAGAATGGAAACATCCCAGTTAAAAAAGCCAATTCCTTTCTGTATTATTAGTAGGGTACCATATACGAGGCCTTTTATTAGGCCCACAGCCACTTATCCAGTGTCAACTTTTCTGATAGTTTTCTATGTAGTCTCTAGTTTTGAGTTAGTGTTACTATTATTGTGATCAACTATTGGGATCTACTTTACCCATACTTTATTCCTTCGATCCAGTTTCAACCCCTTTGGGGCAGGGCAGGGTCAACCAACTTGGAGGAGTCTTCATCAACGGTCGACCTCTTCCCAACCATATTCGGCACAAGATAGTGGAGATGGCCCATCACGGGGTCAGACCGTGTGTCATCTCCCGCCAGCTCCGGGTGTCCCACGGCTGCGTGTCCAAGATCCTGTGCCGGTATCAGGAGACGGGCTCCATCAGACCCGGGGCTATCGGAGGCAGCAAACCAAAGGTGAAGTTAGGAGTCTGAATGGGTGTTATGTGCTACATTTACCTTAAGCCCTAGAGCAGGGCTGACGGACTAAAAGCTACAGAAAAAAAGTTTGACATCACTTTAAAAAACACTTAAGTAGGCAGGGTTATGCATGCTAAATTGTGTATATTTATTAGACAATATTTCAATTAATTTGTACAGAAAGCTACAGAAAAAAGTTTGACATGACTTTAAAAAAACACTTAAATAGGCTAGATTATGCCAGCCAAATTTTGGATATTTATTAGACAATATTTAAATTAATTTGTATTCTAACTAGGCCTGCTGAAACGAAATAGACCCGTTAAGCACAATGTTCTTGTAGCCTACTTGAAATCACTCAAAGCCTGCTAGTGAATTCATAGGCCTACATGTATTTTTATGATATATTATTGTATTATATATTATATTATTATGTTATAAATGTGTTGTTATTCTTATGTAAATTGTTATATTTTTGTCATGTTTTGTCATGTGTAGCAGACAACATCACCTGACCTGGACAGGAAAATCGAGGAGTACAAGAGAGACAATCCTGGGATGTTCAGTTGGGAAATAAGGGATAAATTACTGAAAGATGGCATCTGCGACAGAAACAATGTCCCATCAGGTAAAACATTTAAACCGATATTTGCTTGATTCTGTGCCAGGTTTAGGCTATTTTATTCAAATTAGTTCAGTCGTATTTGGATTGTTTATGGAAACTTTAAGCCATATGTATACTGCTGTAGGCCCATAAAATATCGAGTTAAAAGTTTTAAAGTAGGCCGAATTAAAAAATTGAAATAATGAATTATTATTATTTATATTATATGTATTATTATCATAATTATTGATTATATATATTATATGTATATACTGTATATATATATTAGACGCCTACACTATGATCTTCACTGTATTCCACTCAAGTTTCCATTTTTTCCTTTTAAAGTGAGCTCCATCAGTCGCGTCATGCGCTGTAAGTTCGGTGGAGTGGGTGAATATGAGGAAGAGGATGATGATGAAGTCGAGAAGAGAGAACTGGAGGAGAGCGAGCGACGGACCAAACACAGCATCGACGGCATTCTGGGTGACAGATGTGAGTTCACGAATTTCATTCAATCAATACAGAGGCCATGCGAAAAAGACAGCCTAGTATTTCTTGTAACATCTTTTATATGCATTTTAAATGTTACTTGTGTGTGTGTGTGTGTGTGTGTGTGTGTGTATATACTAGGCCAACAGTTAGAATAATGAAGGCCCACATGCCTATTTCTTCAGTTGAGAAACATTGAGAAGTTATCCTCTAGTTTGATTTAGAAACATTTCCTAAAAGTTTATAGGCCTTAATGTCAGATTTGCCCTCATTCATCTCGAAAATATCCAACCTCGAAGGAAATGTGTATTAAGTTTAAAAAGTGCATCAATTTGTTATGTATATGTTTATTTGAGGATCGCATAGTGTGACGACGTAAATAGTTTGATCATTTCAAATTTCTGGCTTGTGGGCTATACTTATTTTATTTCAAACTTGAATAGTTTCATAATTTAAGTCCAACTTTTATCGACTATAGGACGGCCTAGTAGGCTAAGGCATAAATAAAGTAGGCGACCATTGAATCTGGAATTCTCAGTAGAATCCAGCTTTGAGTTGGTTTCGTATCTATCAAAAGCAGGGACGAAAATTGGAAATTTAATCAAACATTGACACAACTTTCTCTATGCCGTAAGAAACGGTCTCTTGCACATAATCGGACACTTGAGGATGAACTTGGAGGACAAAAGCATGAGAGTCCATTGAAACTCACACTTCGGTTCGAGGTGCACAAAGCTTCCTATAAGAGGCTCACTGGTGTACAAAAAGACGCCAAATCTTTTCAATATGCAGAGAGAAAGGGAGGAAAAAATGCGCTGACAAAGGCTCAGGAGAAGACATGAGGGACCCGCAATGACCGATGAATTATTCAAGGAGTCCCAATAGGCTCCGCTCAGACTCATTTTATGGACTGCATGGTCAGAGAAAATGGCCATTTTCATCGACAAAATGTTCATTTGGGGGCTCATTCAGCGTGATTTGCCTCTCAGAAAGAAAGAGAATTGCCCCCTCCCGTTAAGGACCGTTAAGGACTGCCTTTCTCGCAGGTCTCTCCTTGAACACCTGTTGAATTGTGACCTGTTGAAGATACAAGGAATGTGGCCTCTCTCAAAACACTGATGTTACTATGTGGAATCAAGCATGTTGGTCCCGTGGCCCTGATTGTCTCCTATAGTCGACTTAAATAAACTTTCCTTTCCTAAGATAAACAACACATTAGTGATACAGCTGCGATTTATGACTTCACTTCGCGTCCCTGAAGAACGCTGACGTCATTAGATGGATCGCCGTCCCTCTGCACTTTTCACGCGCGCTATTGTTCACGCCGTTGCTTAGCGCGCGCATGGTGCGGCAGTCAGTCAGCGCTGTTAAAACCCTTTTCTAGTAGATTAAATACGAACCTTTTATTTCTCCCCGCTTTCATCTGGCCGACAAAGCCCCGCCTCTTTCCTCTCCGCCCAGGGCGCGAGCATTCATGCAATATCTATAGAGGCACTTCCCTCTCCCCCCATTCAGGCCGAGCATCTCGAATACAGATCAGCGGAGGCAATTGACTCTACAAACCGTTTTAAAGTGACTCTCCATGAGCGTTTGTTTGGCTAAGATTTGAGCCGTTGATATTTTTGAAACAAGTATATTATTGGTCTAATACATCAGATACATTTGCGCATATGCAGTCTCTACTTTGTATCACTATTTACTGAAGGTAACTAATAGTTTCAATGGAGTTTGTCACGAATTTTAGATATACATTTTTTTGGGACAAGATGCATGTATAGGTATTATTTAGCATATTATATAACATTTTAAAAATAATTCTCAGTAGAATAAAAAATATATATATATATATATTTGGGGGATTTCCATGGTCAGAGGACACAGATGAGTTTGTGCATCATTTTCTCTTGCTGGTGCATTTTGCCTGAACACCAACTAATTAATTTTAGTGATGATGTCACAATCTAAGTGAATTACTAAGTATCAGACACTGAATAGAGTGCAATGAAATCTACTTGAAATGATTTTTTAGGGGGGGTCGGGGTTGGGGGGGGTACCTTGATGGCAGTATTTCACTCTCTTGAGTGTCAATGTGGAAGCTGTTGTTTTCATTCTTTTACAGCTCTTCATTAGAATGTGAAAAGAGTGTTTTGGGTTGTGAGAGAGTGTCCTCTGGCCAAATATTGATTAAGTAGGTGTTTGTAGAGCCTATTGTTGTGGAAGAGAGAGGCCTGTTGCTCTCCTGCCCTTTCTCCTCCGTCACTATTGTTAAGTTGCCTTAAGTGCTAAGATCAAAGCTGGCCCATTTAGATTTATTTGTCTGGGAAAAAAAGAAAACACTGTTGCAAAGGTTTGTGGGATAGAAATAGAGCCCTGTAGCGGTCCTCTGAAGATCTGTATGGCATTAGCAGGAGCTTCAGGCATTGCAGGAAAAGGATGCCTTCAAGCAGTGGTAAATTTCCCTCTAATAAGGAAATGATTCCAATGCTGTTGAATCGTGCACTTCCTGTTCCAACCCAAGTGATGAGTGTAGGGACCTTCAGTCTCGAGCATGATGGGTTGATAAATCAAGTTCCTGTTTCTTGTCTCAAAGCAGATTTCTGTTTGCTGCAGTTAATCCGACTTTTTAAAGCACCGATAAAAAAAGGTGAATATAGTTCTGCTCCCTTTTATAATCCTTAAACTCAAATGTTTATTCAGAAAACTATAACCTAAAAAACTTTTCCACGCGCACTTGTATGATTAATGAATGACACCTAACATAACCTAAAATATAACCCTTTCAGCCTCATTTAGCTAATTAAAAGTAACCAAGTCATGAAATTGAAGTAGCCTTCAGATTTCATTTCAGACAACAGGGTTTGAGAGAGAGAGAGAGAGAGAGAGAGAGAGAGAGAGAGAGAGAGAGAGAGAGAGGGAGAGACAGAGAGAGAGAGAGAGAGAGAGAGGGAGGGAGAAGGAAAGAAAAAAAAGAGAGAGAGCTCAGAAATACAAACAGCCAAAGGGATAACTTCTCATGAAAGGGAATCCTGCGGTGCCAAATTGAATAAGCCCAGTTCTTTCAAATCTGCCATGGTGAACGCAGTCAACATGTAATAATTGGTTTCATTGAGGTGCATTCCGACAATCTGCTGCCTTTCTCAAGCCTCTATTGTCCTGGCCAGGCAAACAGCCAGGGGGACAGGAGGAATCAAGTACTGACAAAACATGAAAGATTTAGCTGCTTTTGTCAACGAAAAACTGAGTAGGACTTTGTTTGTGTAAATAAAGTGCAAGGACCTGGCGCCCTGGGACTAGGCATCAAGCTAAAGAGAAGGAAAAGGACAGAGAGAGAGTTGGCCAGCATGGGGATAGATGCTAAGCTTGAGGGTAGGTGGAGGAGAGCTCTGGGTTTTTTCGAAGCGCAGGACTTCATATAGAAACCATCCAAATCAATTATGTTGTTTCATAACCTTCGAACTCCTCAGGGACATTTAGAAACATAAACAAACACATTTCTAACTCTCACACAAAGGCCTGGACATTAGACCAGCCCCCCCACCCCCAACCTCTCCTTCTCACCCCCATCCCCAACCAGTAGGATGGTAGACACCATATCTACTGTGTATTAGTCACTGGTCCCTGCTTGGTCATGCTGTCTTAATGGACTGAGCCAAGCCTGGGAGAGAGAGAGGTCACTGTTTCCAGAATCCACTCTCGGCCAGGAGACTTGGAGCCACTGGTGGAATGTTTTCAAACAGCAAAGGCCCCCGTTAGAGCAGACAAAAGTCTCCAGCTTCTCTCTCGGTGTGTGTCTCTGTGTGTGTGTGTGTGTGTGTGACGACTGTTTCCCTGGCCTGTTTTGCCTACTACTGTGCAGAATGCCAAAGGCCAAATTCACAATACCAGGAATTCATCTCTGTCCCTTGGAAGACACTCAGGAAGGATCAATCCCCATTTATTTCAGGGATAAATGTCTTATTTGACACAGTTAGCTCAATATAGTCAGAGAGCTTATGTCCTTGATATTGGGCTTTAATATTCAAGAATGATATATGCAATGCTTATACATTGTAATGTGAGTCTTGCACATATTTGCGAGTTTGCAAGTTGTTGCAGTTTCCAAGCCAAAATAATTCAGTGCGTGACGGAAGAAATTCCCCTCTGTCATAACTTCCTTGTGTTATTTTCTCTTACACACACACACACACACACACACACACACACACACACACACACACACACACACACACACACACACACACACACACACACACACACACACACACACACACACACACACACACACACACACACACACACACACACACACACACTTACTCCTGCTGACAATACAACAACAGCAACATCAACTCTCAAAGCTCTCAAAGAAAGAGGGAAAAAAATCCACACTGGCTTATCTGCAACTGAATACAGACACTATGCTTCATTAAAGCCTCTTTCTGCCCCGGCTCAGGCATTGTGATCCTTCAATATTAATTCAAAGGACAATTAATGAATGCAGGGCAACTTTGAAGTGAGAGGCTGGGGTCTTGCCCCGGGCCTGCCCCTCTCCGCTGATGTACTCTCCAGTCTCTCTGACTCACCCCGGAGACACTTGCGAACGGCTGAAAGGGAGGGGGAACAAGCAAAGGAAAGGCCAAGGAGAGGAGCACCTCTCCTAAAAAGAGCTCTCTATTGCCTTGGAAGTATTAGCCGAGCAAAACTCTGTGATGGGGTAGAACAAGGGAACTGGGAGAGAAAAGGGGGTCGGGGGGGCGAGGGGGCGAGGGGAACTGGGCACAAAGGGATAGTTAATTGAGTAAAGCCAGACAGCGTTGTCAATCACTTAACTTTGTTTAGCTTCTGTAGTCTTTTTTTTCTTTTTTTTTGGAGGGGCTGTTTGGTTCAGAGTCTATAGAACTTGGGAGCGTAATTTAACTGGAATCTTCTGTTGGAGACGGGCGAGGTGGGGGGGGGGGACTACTAAACACTGTCCAAGTTTTTTTTTTGTTTTTTTTTGTTAGCATCAGTTAGTTCCTCAGTCAGTTACACGGAGAACAGCTTGAACAGTTCACGCAGGAGTGCGACACGAACACGCACAGCGTACGTCCGGGGCTACGCTGCCATCCCATGAATGGCGTCGTCCGAATCCCCCAGAATGCATGAGGCCAGAGGAAGGCGAGCGTGGAATGCAGGCAACCGTTTCACTCTGTGTGAAGTTGTTGCCGGCCGGTGTTGGGCTGCGAGAGGTCAGCAGTCCCCCCCCCCCCCCCCCCCCCCCCTCGGCCAGAACACAGGGCGGTAGCCAGAGCGGGGGGGTGGGGGGGCTGGGGGGGTGGGGGGGCTGGGGGGGGTGGGGGGTGAGGGGGGGGAGGTCGTAGGTTAACCTGGGGTCACTGCCTGTTAAAACCATCGCTCCAGAGGCAAGAGAAGGGTTACAATAATGTTTTGGGTGAAATGACAGCTAATGGACTCAGAGACTACTGGGGTAGCCAAGGGAACAGCGAGGTACAAGAATTCCAGGCAGAGAGATTTTTAAATGGTAACAGCGTATCCCTGGGGATCGAACATTTTTATGGGAGCTGTAAGTATTACTATGGGTATTCCTGGGGTTGGAGCAGCAGTGAAGTGACAGATTTAACAAACAAAGATCAGCTGGTTGGGGTAGTTGAGTCCTGGAAGAGAGAGAGAGAGAGGGCTCGTGAGAGGTCTGGAGCCTGGATAAGGGGTTTGGGCTGGGGTGGATCTGGCCTGCGCTGGTGGTGTACCAAGGTGCACGCTGGGCCAAGGGTTGTGTTTAATAAGGCCAGGCTGGGGGTGGGGCCTGCAGGGAGGTGGAACGTGCGGCCAAGCGGGGCCCGTCGAGGTGTCCCCGTGTGGGCTTTGAGACGATGCTTTGTCCCCTGTCCCTGGGGGGGTGGTGGGGGGACTGTCAGCGAGATCCACTGAGCTTCAGAGTGTCCACCCCACACTGGGCACACAGGAGGGCCGCAGGCAGGACACCGTTTGCGGGGCTTTTTTTCGGTCGCTTCAGCTCTATTAGACAGTGATAAATCTTTTAACTTCATATCAGCAGGCCCCTTTGTTTGCATTATGGAAGGACCCTCTCCCACTCGTTCATGCTCCCCCCCATCTCTCTCTCTCTCTCCACCAATTCCTCGCAGCTGCAAATTTCGTTGGCCTCTAACAAATGAAGTGAGCAGCTCCCTTTCCTTTTCAATCCCCTCCTCCTCCTCCTCCTTTTCTTGGAGCCCCCAGTGGGTTAACATCAGCTGGGCTGAGGATCTGGCCAGTTATCCAGTCAGCCTCCCCCTCTGGTGCAATCTGCCGGCCCTGCTGGCCCACTCTCTCCTTTGTTCAGTGGTCTAGGCTCTCACACTAGCCTGGATAGCCTGAAAGGCCCAAATCTACTTCTCGGAGCAAATAACTAGTTCATTTGTCTCTTCTGCCCTTTGTCTTGTGGTTGGGAACATATGTCACTGGCTCAATTACCCCTGTCTATTAACTGGCCCCTGAGGAAGACGCACCAACACCCCTACCCACACAGGGCCATAAACTCTCCCATATGGTGCTCCTCCATTTCTCCCTCTCTACATCCCTCTCTCTCTCTCTCTCTCCCCCCCCCCCCTCTCTCTCTCTCTCTCTCTCCCTCTCCCCCCCCCCCCTCTCTCTCTCTCTCTCTCTCTCTCCCCCCCCCCCCCTCTCTCTCTCTCTCTCTCTCTCTCTCTCCCTCTCCCCCCCCCCTCTCTCTCTCTCTCTCTCCTTCTCCTCTCCCTCTCTCTCTTCCTCTTCCCCTCTCTCTCTCCGAGGTTGTCACTCTCTGAATGCATTCTTTCCTTTGCTTATTACCTCCAAGAACCACCCCCTCCTTCCTCCATGTCTCCTGCACGATATGTGGTTTGGCCCGGTGTGTGTGTCTTACTGTCATTTCGAGGTCTGTCGGAGCAGTAGAGGCCATATTTCCAGTCCCAAGCCTTGGCCACTGTGTGGTACGTCGTAAACGCGAGCACACTCCTGCTTTTCCGCTGCCAGGGTTGACGCTAATAGGATCGGACAGATTGAAGGCTGACATCTGGGCTCTGCTACCCTGGCTGTCAGTCAGCTCTGCGGATACACGAATCGTTTGGTTTGGCCCAGGTTGGTGGGTCTTTGGAGCGTGCGCGTGTGGATCTATAATCAGTTAAAGACACCTGCTGCTCGGTTTGTTAAACATGGCAGCCGTTTATTAGACTGACATGCATTATGATTTCGGGGGAAGTGTCAGGTCGAAGTAATTTCCCCCCCTCAGGGAATAATGTGATAATAATAATTCATCTTTTCACATGCTTTCTTGCCGCGGACGCAGCTGAGCTCCGATTGGCTGCGGGAGGTTCTCAGCTCCCCGGGCCCAAGAGCGGCGGCGGAAAATTCGATTTGAGTGTTTAAGTGAGGAGGTCGAGGCCTCCCATTGTGTGTTTAGTATCCTCTTCTCCTATTTGCGGACGGGAATGTGTGGGAACGCAGACCCCTCCGCCCGCCGATACAATCGGGGCCTCCGAGGGGCTTCCGAGACGCGGCCTCAGATGGCGAACAAGCGGCGGGGTTGTCAGAGGAGGAGAGGGTGGAGGGAGAGGGAAGGAGGAGGACGAAGAGGAGGGGAAACCGACGCGGGAGAAAGGGGCGAATGGGAACGGGTGGGATGGCAGGGATGGGGGGCCGGGATGGAACACTTCCAGTCTCCCTCCCCCTTCCTCCCCCCCCCCCAAAACACACACACTTGCCCCCTGCATCCATCTCCAGGTGCCTTTAGCCTCCAAGCCACCCCCGCCCCCCCTCCCCCACTCCACCCACCCACCCTCTATCCACACTCTCGCAACCAACCCCGCTTCTCCCCAAGGCTATGGGGGAGATGACAAGGGGAAGAGGGGGTGCTGGAGGGTGGTGGTGAGGGGGTGGTGGGGGTTGAGGCAGCTCCCCTGCTGTGCTTCCTCCACATCCCTCCCAGTGGCCCTTCTCCGGCCCCTGTGTGTGCCCCCCTCCCCCCTCTCGTGCCCTCGCCCCCCCCCTCCTGCTGGGCAGGTGACAGGCCCCTGAATGCTGGCCTGGCTGCTCTGATGGTTCTTGCAGATGGAGCGTGGTAATCGGGCCAATAGACCCCTGCCACAGGCATCCCCCCCCTTCCCCGCACACAAAGAACCACACAGCCCCCTCCTGATCACACTGAGCGAGACAGAGAGAGAGAGAGAGAGAGGGAGAGAGAGAGGGAGAGAGAATGGGTGAGAAAGGGAGAGAGAGCCAAAGGATGCGAAAAGTAACACTGTCGTTTGCCATTAAGGGAGAGATCATGATGGAGTGTTTTCTAGGGAGCCACTAATAATAAAAAGAAAGAGGGAGTGAGAGAGATAGGGAGAGAGGGAGAGAGGGGGATAAAGGGAATGAAAAGGGAGCGCCCCACCCTGAACCAATAGTCAACATGATACAGTGTCACGGTGGGGCTTTCTGCTCTCTCTCCAGTTTTATGAGCTCTCTCTCTCTCTCTCTGTCATTTAAGAGCCTCTCTCTTTCAGTTCCGTCACTGTTCCTTCTCTTCTTCTGCTTCTTCTCTCCATCCTGTTGTTTTTAAATGGTAATGAGAGTGTTTGTTGTCTGTCAGTTTACTTAGTGTTGGGCTCGTCAGCCTGATGATGAAGGTACACCAGCGTGTTTGTGGATGGAGGATGGTACAGAGTCATATTGGGACAAACTGAGCACCGCGACCGTCCCCCCCCAAAATAAGCAGCGTTACATCGGGATCACGTCAATATTATCACTGACGTAAGAACGGAACTCCAACTTTTTCTCAAGAACGCTAACTTTCCCAGACAATATTTTGAATGGTCCCAGCGAAGAGAAAATTATTTTTTTTCCCCTGGCCAACATGCGAGCGCTCTTTCCCATGATCCTCTATGGTAGCGTGGCTCCCAGTCCCCATGTAATAAAGATCTCTTCCCCTCGCTGGAGACTGAGGCCTGTGGCCGCGGTTGGGAGCCGCAGCAGAGCGCGGGGGCACCAAATCCTCCTGTAATGCCTGGTCAGACACACACTGGCAACCGGCGCAAGCATTTCCTGATCATCACCGGGGGCGACGGCGGGTAGAGTCGGAGTCTGGTCCCCTGCGTGTGACTCGCCACTTTTAATTAAACCTTTAAATCTCTCTCTCTCTTTATCTCTCCTTCCCCTCCTCTCTTTTTTTCCTTTCTCTCTTTTACCTCCTCACTTTCTCTCTTCTCTCTCACTCTTGTCCCCCTCCTCTCTCTTTCTCTTTTTTCCATCTCACTTTCTCTCTCTTTCCCTTCCTCTTTGTCCCCCCCCCCTCTCTCTCTCTTCCCCCTTCTCTTGCTCCCCAAATTGCCTCAGCTATGAAAGTGAATGGATGGAGGCTGTCTTTGTCTTTCTAGATGCCTTGTTAGATGTTATGGTCACCCAGAAAGTGTGGCGAGAGTCTGGACAGTCTCCATCCCTTCACTTTTAGAGGGAGGGAGAGAGAGAGAGAGGAGGGGAAAGAGAGCGAGGAGGCCAAAGAGAGAAAGAGAGAGAAATAGGGAAAGAGAGAGAGAGAGGGGATGCACTTGTGTGGATTGGGAAGAGTGGACCTGCATGTCCAAAGGGTGGTGACTGCAGACCCGTAATGGTGGACAATGGGGGCCTGTCACGCTAGTTTGAGGTGCCTAATCATTATTTGATGGTAGGGTGACCCTCCCCCATACGCAGCCATAGTCCTCCAGCTTTGGGCCTTGGGAGGCTGCACTGACCCGCTCTTCTGACCAGCCCTTTATCCTCTTCACTCCCTCTGTTTCCTGCCTTCCTTACTCCATCTGTCTCTCTAGCTGTTGTTCAGTCCCTTGCTCTCTCCATCTCGTCCATCTCATGGACAGATCTGACTAAATATCCGTCCTCTTCTCCGTCCTCTCTCTCTATGTTACTCTCTCTCTCTATGTTACTCTCTCTCTCTATGTTACTCTCTCTCTCTCTCTCTCTCTCTCTCTCAATGTCCCCCCATCTCTTTTTCTCTCTCTCTCTCTCTCTCTCTCTCTCTCTCTCTCTCTCTCTCTCTCTATGTTACTCTCTTTCTCAATGTCCCCCTCTCTCTTTTCTCTCTCTCTCTCCCTGTCTATCTCTTTCTCTCTATGTTCCTCTCTGTCCCTCTCTCTCTCTATGTTCCACTTCCCTTGAGGACACAGACCTGAGTTGCCTCAGGAGCCTGGATGGCTCCATCCAGTCCGGAGTGTCCAGACAGGGCCAGACAGGGCCACCCCAGGGTAGCCAGTCCCCACTAAGCCCTGCTCCAACCTTCTCTGGGATCTCTTTTGATCACCCCAGGAGAGCCAACCTGATCCCGGTGGGATCTCCTTGTTCTCCTCCCCAACTCAGCTGTTTCATTTGTCCAGTGTTAGACGTTCTAGGCTGGATTCTTTTTTTAAAATGTCCTTTCTCGCATCGATCCACCTCGAACGGACGATTCAAATCAGCGAATCGACCACATCTTGTGCGTGCAGATTTGTTGTTTTTAAACAGCCAGCCAATGAGTACGTCTGTTGTTCCTGCCTCCGCAGCCAGCCACTCAGACGAGGGCTCGGACGTGGACTCGGAGCCGGGCCTGCCCCTGAAGAGGAAGCAGCGCCGCAGCCGCACCACCTTCACCGCCGAGCAGCTGGAGGAGCTGGAGAGAGCCTTCGAGAGGACGCACTACCCCGACATCTACACCAGGGAGGAGCTGGCCCAGAGGGCCAAGCTCACAGAGGCCAGAGTACAGGTACGCACACGCACGCTCTAATTCTCTCACCAACATGGCTATCAGCGGCACTGCGCACACACACACAAACACACCGTACCCACTGTCTTTAGCGATGAAGGGATTTCCTGGTTTCGCTGGTGCTTCTGGGAAATATCTCAACGATGACCAAATTCCCTCCCGACGGCCGAATTAGAGCCTGAGGTAACAGCCACTTGTTTAACCACGTTTTGTCAATTTGTGGCTCTAGATTACGAGCGCTTATTTGAACAAATCTAAGATTGGTCTGACAACCCAGCAGATGTTTTGATCCCTATCTGTGCAGCTGTTGGCTACTGAACGGACAGCTCCCAAAGACACACGCATACACACTCCATTACATAATACAGGCCCCATTCTCAAAGTCATGAACGCACTTAGCTGTGGTATTTAAACTCCTGCTTCCGAGGGATTTTGTACCACGGAGGGATTCATTCTCCGCCTCCATTCTCAGGTGTGGTTTAGCAACAGACGAGCTCGATGGCGGAAGCAGGCAGGAGCCAATCAGCTGATGGCATTCAATCACCTGATCCCCGGCGGTTTCCCGCCCTCCGCCATGTCCAGCCTCCAGCCCTACCAGCTGTCCGACAGCCCCTACCCCCCCACCTCCATCTCTCAAGGTTAGTCCTTGCGCGAACGAAACGATCGCTCTTCACGCCTCTCCCAGCTTGACATGGATGAGCAACGACCTTTAATGGTTATTACCGGGACATTAACGTATCGAGATGAACTTATCTGACTAAAGACCGTCCTCTCCCCCTCTCCCTCCCTCCCTCCCACCCCCCTCTCTCTCGTTCTTTTTCTCTCCTCTACATTCTCTCCGTCCTCTCATGCCTCTGGTTCCGTTGCTGAGCAGTTCCTGAGCAGCCTGGTACGGTCCACAGGCCCCAACCTCTCCCCCCCACCTCAGTGCACCAGACCGGGCTGGGCTCGTCAGCGGGGGCCCAGGACGGGGCCTCCACCTACTGCCTCTCCTCCGGGCGACACGGCTTCTCCAGCTACTCCGACAGCTTCGTACCCACGCCGACCCACGGCAACCAGGTCAACCCCTCCATCAGCAACGGGCTGTCGCCGCAGGTTTGTGGCGCAAACACACACTTCTTTGTGTCAAGAAACGTTTTGTCGTAGGGAAAACGAGTCGTTTTCCATTTCGATTTGAGTTGATGCTTTGAAAAACGAGTGGATGATGCGCCGAGGGAACGATAGAGAGAGAGAGTGAGAGAGAGAGTGAGAGAGACGTCCGGGGAATTTTGAAAAACAAGTCAAAGGACGAGCTATCACGAGAGGATGAGTGGCAGACGAACGATGACACAAATGAGAACTGAAAAGACAATTACGGACGATTACACACTCATCAGCGTCCACGGTGGGTCCCCCCCACCCCCCCTCCCCTGCCCCTCACCCGGGGAGGGGGGCCGAGCTAACAGGCGGAAAACGAGCTTTTAACCAGCTCAAAGGGTGGCCAAGGCCCCGCGCAAAGCATTCTGGGTACCGGGTCCCTTGAGAGAGAGAGAGAGAGAGAGAGAGGGGGAGAGAGGGAGGGAGGGAGGCAGGGAGACGGGATCTCGGTCTCCTGTCAGCCAGAGATAAAAAGACACCTGGGGCTGCCGGAGTCTCTCTCCATGGGAGCCTGAAGGGGCGAGGGTTTCATTAGGAGGGCCTGTTTTATCTGTCTCGACGCAGGCGTGCAGGTGGAAAGGGGAAGGAGGGCGCTATTTGTGTTCGATTACTCCACGGTTTTGAGCTTAGCTGAGTCATCTCGTCATCTCCAGCCTCCCTTCGCCGACCCTCAGGCTAACGTCTGTGACGATCACATGCGCGTCAACTACGCACGCCACTTTCCCTGTGAGCGACCAAAAAAGCTGAACTCGATCCAGATGGAACCGAGGAACCCAAAACAAGGGAAAGAGAGAAAAACAGAGAGAGAGAGAGAGAGAGAGAGAGACAGACAGACAGACAGACAGACAGACCGAGTGGTCATCTCATCTCGCCCCTCTCAAAGGGACATTGGAATGTTTGCGCAGTCTCAAATTGCAATCACGGAATGTTCCAGTGTCTTAATTAATTGGACTGGAGGAAACTACTTCCCTGTAATACGCTGTGTAATTTATGTAAATGACTCACTTTGTTGGCTAATTTGTTTTAATTTATGTATTCATCTGCAATACGCACATTTCGATTTCAGGCTGTGCGGCAATAATTTATCCCAAATAAATAGCGCGATAGTGAGGAAATGTGAATTGATTCATTCAACAACATTAATAGTGTCCCGGCATAAACATTTCCCAACTGACGAGTGGAGAACTTCAGGACTGACTTGCATATGCCAGCATCCATACCGAGCTTTGCATAAATCTCCTGAATGTGTTATTATTTCAAATAAAAATCCCATAACCTGAGCGAGCCGTGGTTTAAGAACATGTCTCGATGACAGCGGTATGGATCACACTGTTCCCATAGAGACAGACAGAACTTTCCATGGCTGGTCTCATCCAGACCTGCCAGGGGAACCAGGTGCGGTGTCTGGGGGTCCTGTGTGGGCTCAGCTGGAGGTGGGGTCAGGGTTCTCCTGGTGTTCTGTGGCCTGGCTCTGGTGGGGGAGTGTTGTGGTCGAGCCGCGGGGCTCTGCGGCCTCTCGGAGGGCCAGCCTCTCGGAGGGCCAGCTTCTCGGAGGGGCAGCCTCTCGAAGGGCCAGCCTCTCGGAGGGCCAGACTCTCGGAGGGGCAGCCTCTCGGAGGGCCAGCCTCTCGGAGGGCCAGCCTCTCGGAGGGCCAGCCTCTCGGAAGGGCAGCCTCTCGGAGGGCCAGCCTCTCGGAGGGCCAGCCTCTCGGAGGGGCAGCCTCTCAGGCGTCTGTCTGCTGAGCTCCAGCATACCACAGGAATCCTTTCTCACCAGTGCAGCGAGCGGACAGGCTTTGCACCCCCAAGAGGCCTAATCCCCGGAACCACCTCGAAACAGGCCCACCCCCGGGAACCGCTGCAGCTTCAGTCAGAGCAGGCTCACACACACACACACACACACACACACACACACACACACAGGAACACACACAGGCTCACACACACACACACATGAACACACACACAGGCACACACACACACAGGAACACACACACACACAGAGGAACACGCACACACACACAAACACACACACACACACACAGGAACACACACACACACACAGGAATACGCACACAAACACACACACACACACACATAGGAACACACACACCTACCCACGCTCACTCGCGCACGAACACGCGTGCACGTGCAAGCTGGAGCACACACACTCACACCCAGCACGCACATACCCACGTGGAAGCCAAACCCACACTCAGGCAAACAGAGCCTGACCTCACACACAAACACACACACACACACACACACTCACACACACACACCCAGCACGCACATACCCACGTGGAAGCCAAACCAACACTCAGGCAAACAGAGCCTGACCTCACACACACACACACACACACACT